>VZQC01001442.1:4627667-4787651 GCA_009823505.1 Rhizomys pruinosus
TTAAAAAAAAAAAAGAGGAATGTCATAGGGCCCCAGAGTCCTAAAAAAAAAAGAGGAATGTCATTAGAGCTGGAGAGATGGTTCAGCAGTTAAGAGCACTTCCTGCTCTTCCAGAGGACCTGGGTTCAGTTCTCAGCACCCACTTGTCAGCTAATAACCATCCGTAGCTCTAGTTCCAGGGAATCCATCACCCTGGTCTGGCCTCCACAGGTACTGCATACATGTAGAGTACACATGCAGTCACAACAGAAACAAAGTTTAATTAAGCTGGGCATGGTGACACAGGCCTTTAAATTTTTTTTTTATTAATTTTATTTATTTCTGTATGTGTATGAATGTACTGTCTGCATACAAGTTTGTGCACCCGTGTCGTGCAATGCCGCGGAAGTCAGAAGAGGGTCTCGGATTCCACTGAAACTGGAGTTCTCCTGGAATTGGAGCTTCAGACGGTTCTCGGCCGCCATGTGGGTGCTGGGGATTGAACCCGGGTCCTCTGCAAGAGTGGTCAGCGCTCTTAACTGCTAGGCCATCTCTCCAGCCCCAACACCTTGATCTCACAGAGATCCACCTGTCTCTGCCTCCCAAGTGCTAGGTTTAAAGACACAGGCCTTTAAACCTAACACTTGGGAGGCAGAGGAGACAGGTGGATCTCTGTGAGATCAAGGTCAGCCTGGTCTACATACTGAGTGTAAGGTCCTGAGCCCACCTAAGTTGGGGATTTTCCAGGAAGCCAACTGAGGTAGAAGTTCCAAGAAAGTTGCTGCGGCTCCTACTGATTCCGGCCACAAGCCTGTTTATCTCAAGATGCTTCTACTGATACCAGCCACAGATCCACCCAGGCCCTAATCCCTCATCTCCCACCCCACCTCCTTGAAAACTCACTTCCTTGTGTGCCTGGGGATAAAACTGGCATTCTGGGGACATTCTTTTATATTTATTTTATTTATTTATTTATTTATTTTATGTGTATGAATGTACTGTCTGCATGTCGGTTTGTGCACCCATGTCATGCAATGCCACAGAGGTCAGAAGAGGGCGTTGGATTCCCCTGGAACTGGAGTTAAAGACGGTTCTCAGCCGCCATGTGGGTGCTGGGGATCGAACCCGGGTCCTCTGCAAGAGCAGTCAGCACTCTTAACCACTAGGCCATCTCTTCAACCCCCTGGGGACATTCTAATACTGGTCATCCTAATACTGACACAGGCCGGCCGGCCACCATGCCTGAAATAAACCCAACTTCCTTTTCATTGGAGTCCTGACATTTTCTCCTCTCTGTGCTGACTCCACCCTCAAAATGAACCTAACACTGAGTTCCAGGACAGCTGAGGCTTTGGGGAGATCCTACCTCTAAAAGTCAACTGATTGATTAATTAATTAATTAAAATGAATATCATAAGTTTCACAATACTGTAGAAAACCAAACATTTGTACAGAACAGAAATGAAAGGGGTTTGGTTTCACCTTATTTTGGTGTAAGGCTACTGATTTTGTGTTAAATCTCTCTCTCTCTCTCTGGCCTTACTGTAGCCCTGGCTAGCCCAAACTCTCTATGTAGACCAGGCTGGCCTCAAACTCACAGAGATCTGCCTGCCTCTGCTTTCCCAAGTGCTGGGGTTAAAGGTGTGTGCCACCATGTCCGGCTCTATTTTATCTATTTTTTAAAATATTTTATTTTTATATGTATTTTATATATGAGTGTTTTGCCTGCATGTATGTTAAGTACACCATATATGTGCAATTCCCGAAGAGGCCAGAAGAGGGCAACAGATCCCTTGAAATGGAGTTAGGAATGGTTGCCAACCCCCATGTTGGGGCAGGGAATTAAACCTGGGTCCTTAGGAAGAGCAGCCAGAGTTCTTAACCCCTGAGCCAGCTCTCTGGTTTACCCCAGATTTTATTTATTTTATTTATTTATTTATTTATTTATTTATTTATTTATTTATTTATTTATTTATTTAGATACATGGTCTCCTTGTAGCCCTAGCTGGCCTGGAAACCTCTACATAAACCAGGATGGCCTTGAACTCTGAGATCCACCTGCCTCTATCTTCTGTGGACCAAGATGAAAGGTGTGCCCCATCACACAAAGCACTATTTTCTCTCTTGAGTTCAACTGAGTACAGCAGATGTAGGTTATGGATATGTTGGTTTATTTCTGCAAACATAATTGGAAGAAGGAGACAGAACCTTTTAAGTATTCATTTCACACTGTGTGTGTGTGTGTGTGTGTGTGTGTGTGTTATACAAAAAAGAGAAAAGCCCAGGCGAAATGCTCCTGTGAGGCATATTAGTCATTGCATAGTAATTGAAACAAATATAGCTCATAAAGAAGGCCAGCTTGCCAGCTGCTAAGCAGTCCAAGTCCCTCAGGCTGACAGCCCCAGTCATTATTTTTTCTGTGCAATTCCCTCCAGCTGTAAACCACAGGGAGGTAATTAAAAGAAACATCTTTGGAGAGTTTGACGCTATCTAGCCTGAGTTAGCCCTCAGAAAAGGAGTTAAATTGTGTAGCTGACCTCCAAGGGGAATTTCTGGCACCTTCTGCCCCTCTCACTGCTTCATATTCCAAGTGGCTTCTGGCTTCCGACCCTGTGTCAGTTATACACAACAGCAGTTGTTAGGAATCAGTTACATTTGATGATAGAACTGTCCAAAAATGTATGAAGAGAGCTTGCTTCGTTTCCTGTCCTTGTGGAAAATCTATGTCCGTTAGGGGAAACCTAAAGCTTAAAAACTAAAGCAAGTCAGGAGAGCTGAAAAAAGGTACCAGTGTGACATACATTGGAAAAAAATTGTTATTTTCTGGCCTTGATCTGGTTGTCTGCGGGGATGGACCTGCCCAGGTGATGGCCCACAGAAAGCCCAACCTCCTTGTTTTTCTGCTCCTCCTGAACCTCCTTTTTCAGTAAGAATCCTGCCTGGAAGTTCAGGTCAAAGAGGCTGCTTGGGGCAAAATACAGTGCTGTCTCATCCCAAATAGTCGCCAGGCGTTTCTTCCATCCTTCCAGGACCTGAGTTCGGGCTTCTGGTGGTATGTGTCCGACGCCGTAGGCCAGTTGAGGTTCTAGGACTTGGAAGCCACAGAAATGCAGAATGCCACTCTGGGGAGACACAGGACACAGAGGAAGTCAAGAACCAGTCCTGCAGGCTGCACTGCAAACCTGCATCAAAGTGGGGCTTGGCTGCAGAGACTGCTCAGCAGGTAAGAGCACGGGCTGTTCCTGCAGAAGACCAGGGTTGGATTCCCAGTAGGGAATCTCACAACTGCCTGTAATTCCACCTCCAAGTAATCTGACACCCTCTTCTGGCATCTGTGAGCACCCTCACATATACACTGAAACACATACACTTAAGAATAAAAAAAAAAAAAAAATGCCAGGTATGGTGGTGCATGCCTTTAATACCTAGCACTCGGGAGGCAGAGACAGGTGGATCTCTGTGAGTTCAAGGCCAGCCTGGTCTACAGAGTGAGTTCCAGGACAGCTGGGGTTACAGGGAGACCCTGTCTCAAAAAAAAATAATAATAATAAAAATCTGAACATAAAAAAAAAAATAGCTGGCGTGGTGCACAACGCCTTTAATTCCTAGCACTCAGGAGGAGGCAGGCGGACTCTTTGTGAGTTCAACACCAAGCCTGGTCTACATAGATAGGAGTTTCCAGGACAGCTGGGGCTACAGGGAGACCCTGTCTCGAAAAGACAAAAAAAAAATAATAAAATAAAATAAATAATAATAATAATAAATAGCTGTATGTGGTGGCACATGCCTTTAATCCCAGCAGTCTGGGTAGAGAGAGGCACATGGATCTCTGTGAGTTCAAGGACAGCCTGGTCTACAAAGTGAGTTCTAGGACAGCTGGGGCTACAGGGAGACCGCGTCTCAAAAAAATTAATTAATTAATTAATTAGTTAATTAATTAATTTAAAAAGAAGTTAGCTGGGCATGGTGGCACACACCTTTAATCCTAGCACTCAGGAAGTGGAGCCTAGTCTACACAGCAAATTCCAGACCACACAGGTTTACAGAGAAACCCTGGGGTGTTTTGTTTGTTTTGTTTTGTTTTGTTTTTTCTCTAACAAAAGACTGTGGTCCACTCTCCACTATTGCCATTAAGAAAGTCCCCAGTCAGGGACTGTCACAGTCCCCTCTCTTGCCTTCCGCCCTCCCTTCCTCACTCTCTCCTGTTTCACCATATTCAACAGAATGTTTCTTTGAATGAATAAAACCTTGAAAGCATGCCAACCTGGATCCTCTGCCAAAAGAACCAGAAGTTCAATTACATTAGGGAGAGCTCTGGCTTCCCTGCACTGGCTCTCACCCTGGTGCACAGATGTGCACTTCTCTGCCTTTCCTTGTGATTAGTACAGTGTTGGAACCATGCTCTGCAGCACGCACTCTCCTCTCCAGCCCCTTCCTCAGGGGACACATCCACAGTGCGGAGCCTCCACAGAGCCTGCGGCCCACTATACCATTTTACTGTCTCTGAGACTACTTGCAAGAAATCAGTTTTTGTTTTGTTTTGTTTTTTGTCTTTTTGAGACAGGGTCTCCCTTTAGTCCTAGCTAGCCTGGAGCTCACTCTGTAGACCAGGCTAGCTTGAACCCAGAGATCCGCCTGACTCTGCCTCCCAAGTGCTAGGATTAAAGGCATGCACCACCACGACGGACCTTAGACGGTTTTTATCCACCATGTGGGTGCTGGGAATAGAACCAGGATCTTCTGCAAGAGCATGGGCACTCTTAGCCACTGAGCCATCTCTCCAGCCCCAAGGAAATTAGTTCTTAAAAAATCCTGGATCGCTAGGCATGGGGTGGGGGGCATGCTTCCAATCCCAGCACTCGGGAGGCCAAAGCAGAATTGCTCCAAGTTCAAGACAAGCCTGGGCTTTCAGAGTAAGACCCTATCCCAAAAAGAAAAACGAGAAAAGAAAATAAAAAGACTGGGAAATGGCTCAATAAGTAAAAGTGCTAGAAGTCCAACCTGGTGACCTGAGTTAGATCCCGTAAATTCACATAAAAAAAAGCAGGATGTGAGCACATACGTTTAATCCCGGCACTCAGGAGGCAAGGGCAGGTGGATCTTTGTGAGTTCAAGGCCAGCCTGGTCTACAGAGAGAGAGAGTTCTAAGCACAATTTTTTTTCTTAAAGATAGAAAAGAAAAAAAATCGTCCTAAGTATAATTCAGCGGCACAGCACTTGCCTGGAACGTGCAAGGCCCTGGGTTCAATCTTTAACACAGCAATAGTGAAATCAGTAGTGAAAAGTTTTAAAGTAGTTCATTACATTCCTCTGGGCTCTCATAGTCTGTGAGACTGTGACAGCTACTTACTTCAAGGAAACCAAGAAGACCAGAGAAAGATGCTGGTTTCCTGGAGAGGGCCAAGGCCCCAGGCCACACACACTGAGGAACAGGTGGATACCAGCGGGGAGAGCAGGTTTGGGCATGCGCCCCCAGAGGCCAGGACCATGGGCAAGCCTCTGGAGGAAGATCCAGGCCCTGCTGAGTCCTTGCCAGCCTGTCCTCTGCACACCTCAGCTGGGTTCTCAGCTCCCGCTGGAGGGTTTGGACTCCATGGAAAGCTCGGCTAGTCAATTCCACTGAAGGTTGGCTGAAAACGAGGTACCTGAATTGGCCAGAGAATGATGTTCATGTCCCCGTGGATGCCCGGGAGGGAGTACATGGAAGCACTGCCCCCTGTGGTGATGGAAAGCAAGGCCTTCTTACTCTGCAAGAGAAAACAGCCTCCTCACCCTCCTCTCCTGGGTCCCAGCAAGTTCATGAACCAGCCCTAGGGAAGGGGACGCTCCAGTCCACCCCACTGGCTATTACTTCAGACCTGGGCTACTCTGCGCCTGCGCAGGACTCAGGGAAGTACCGCTTTTGTCTGTGTCCATCCTGCAGCTGGCATGTGGCTGTGCACAGCTTGGAACGTGACCCAACTCAGAATCAAGAACTTACTTAAAAGATAAGGGAAAAAAGAAGAAAAAAAGGAAAAACAAAACAAAATAAAACAAAATAAAACAAAAAGCCAGAAGTGGTGGCGCACGCCTTTAATCCTAGCACTTGGGAGGCAAAGGCAGGCAGATCTTTGTGAGTTCAAGGCCAGCCTGGTCTACAGAGTGAGTTCCAGGACAGCTGGGGCTATAGGGAGACCCTGTCTCGAAAACACCAAAAAAAAAAAAAAAAAAGATAAGGGGAGGCTGGAGGCTTTGGTGTAATTGGATTGAGCAATTCAAGACCATGAAATTTGTAGGTGGCAGCACTATGTCCCGATGGTCCATAGACAGCCTGAATAGGCACGTGTGTTTGAGCAGCCCAGGGCTGTCAGATAACTGACACCCATGCTGGGTGTTCTCGTGGACTTTCTGGCTGTCCTTCTACAGTGCTATTAAGACCTTTCAGCTAAAAGGTCACAAACATTTCTTGACCAGTATTTGGGCCTCTAAACAGCAAAGAATCTTTTTTAGTAGCACACACCTTTAAACCCAGGACTGGGGAGGCAGAGGCAGGCAGATCTCAGTGAATTCAAGACCAGCCTGGTCTACATAGCAAGTTCTAGGACAGCTGGAGCTACAGGGAGACCCTGTCTCAAAAAGACCAAAAATAAATAAATAAATAAAAACATTTTACAAAACACTGTAATGACCGCTCCCTGGTCTTCCTGTCTAGACTCTACCCGATGGTTCACCTACCTGAAAAGGACCCTTGTCATACATGGTAGCATATGTGTAGGCAAACTCTGGTACAAGCACACGCTCAAACCAGCCTTTCAGAATGGCGGGCACTCCAAACCACTGCAGTGGGAACTGTGGACAGAAAACATCGGAGTCAGACCCGAGACACCAGCTCTCCTCGCCGCTCCCACACCTTCACCCCAGTGGCCAGGCACAGCTCAGGGTGCTGAGTTACCCACAGAGCATCATGGGGGGGAATCGTCCTTCATGCCTCTGCCATACCTTCTGCAAGAGTCAGCACAGTGAACAAACAGGGAGCTAAGCAGGCTGGGTGGCTCGGTCCATTGCTGAGACTAACTGGGAAGGCTGGGACTGCAGAACCACCCAAGCTCAGGAGTTTGAGGCCAACCCATGCAGCTTGTCTGTCTGTCTGTCTGTCTCTCTCTTTCACACACACACACACACACACACACACACACACACACTAAAGCTGAGTATGGTCATGGGCATCCATTATTCTAAAACTCAGAAGGCTCAGGCAGAAGAAATAAAATATTGTTAATTAAAGTTATTTATAAATAAATAAATAAATGAAATACAGGCCTGGTGCTTGCTTCAGCTGCACACAGACTAAAACTGGAATGATACAGAGACGATTAGCATTTCCCCTGTACAAGGAAAGATCAAGATCATAAATCTTGACAATGGAAACATAGTAATAAATTTTCATATTAAAAATAAGATGGGTGGGGCAACGTGGTGCACACCTGTATTTTTTTTTTATTTTTATTTTTGGTGCACACCTTTAATCCCAGCACTCAGGAGGCAGAGGCAGAGGCAGGTGGATCTCTATGAATTCAAGGCCTGCCTGGTCTACATAGTGAGTTCCAGGCTAGCTAGGGCTACAGGAAGACCCTGTCTCAAAAAGACAATAAATAAATAAATAAATAAATAAATAAATAAATAAATAAATAAAATAAATAAATAAATAATAGGGGCTACAGAGCTGACTCAGTGGTTAAGAGCACTGGCTGCTTTTGCAGAGAAACTGGGTTCGATTTCCAACACCCCCATGGCAGCTGGCAACTGTCTGTAGCTCCAGTTCCAGAAGAACTAGAAGCCCTCTTCTCACCTCCATAGTCATCACACAACACAGGCACACTTACATATATGCAGGCAATACACTCCTGCATATACTAAAATAAAAATTAAAATTTCTTTTATTTTATATAAAAATAAATATTAAATACTTTGTTATTTTATTATGTATATGAGTGTATTATCTACATGTATGCAAATGTGTCCATGTCATATAATGCTCAAGGAGATAAGAAGAGTGTGTCAGATCCCTTGGAACTGGAGTTAGGATGGTTGTTAGCCACCATATGGGTGCTAGGAACCAAACCCAGGTCCCCTGCAAGAGTAGTCACTGCTCTTAACCACTGAGCCACCTCTCCAGCCCCTAAATAAAATTAAAAAAAAAAATGAAATATACCGGGTGTGGTGGCACATAACTTAATCCCAGCACTTGGGAAGCAGAGGCAGGGTGATCTCTATGAGATCGAGGCCAGCCTAGTCTACATAGGGAGCTCCAGGCCAACTATAGCTACAGGGAGACCCTGACTCAAAAAGACAATAAATAAATAAATAAATAAATAAATAAATAAATAAATAAATCTAGAGAGATGGCAAAACATTTAAGAGCACTGCTCTTGCAGAGGACCCAAACTCAGTTCTGAGCACCCACATCAGGACACTCACTGTAACTCCAGCTCCAGGGAGATGCAATGCCTTCTTCTGGCCTCCTTGGGCTTGTGCACACACCTATGCCCACACATATATAGAGAATTAAAAAATAAAATACAGCCAGGTGTGGTGGCACATATCTTTAATCCAAACAGTCCACGGCAGAGGCAGGTGGATCTCTAAGAATCTGAGGTCAATAAGGCATCCTGCATAGTGAGACCTTGCTAACAACAACGCCGGGCTTAGTGGTGCATGCCTTTAATCCTACCACTGGGGAGGCAGAGGCAGGTGGATCTCTATGAGTTCAAGGCCAGCCTGGTCTACAGAGTGAGTTCCAGGCCAGCTGGGGCTATAGGGAGACCCTGTCTCAAAAAAAAAGGAAAAGAAGAAAGACCCCAAATTTACAAAATGAGAAACTTGAAAATTTGAAAATTAAAAAAAAAAAGAGATAAAATTTCTGTTCTTGATCAGTCAGCTTGGCTCCCTGGTTTCTGTCTAAAAATGCAAACACTGGCTACATCCGGAAAGAACCATGTGCACATAAGGGTCATTCTTGAGAAATCCTGCTGGGTAGCTAAGTCCAAGCAGCAAGGTAGGTTAAGTCTGCAGGTAAGGTTTGCTCCAGGGAGCACTATCTGAATCAGTGTTTTCCCAAGAGCTTGTGTTAAGAAGCATGATATTGACTCTCTTCAGTACAGGGATCTACAATCCTACTATCTAGAATAAACAGAGTCACTCAAAAACACAAAAAGCCAGTCACTGTGGCTAAGGTCTATCAGGAAATTCCCATGAGAAGAAGGCTGTATCTAAGGAGGGGGTGACGCTCAGCAGGAGAGCACTTGCCTCGAAAACATGCATGCCACCCCGCTTTCAGTCAGCAGCACTTCAAAAATGCAGCAGCGCATGTCTATATAACAAGGTCAGCTATTTGACACTACACAACCTGCACAGCTGTGATGTGAAGGAAGAACCTGTAGTGCTTTTGTACAGGGCCCAAGTTCAGTTCCCAACACCCACATTGGTGGCTCACAACAGCCTATAACTCCATCTCCAGAGTATCTGATGCCGCTAGTTGGTAGTCACCTGTACTTATGTGCACATATTCACACACAGAAACACGCATACACATAAGAAAAAGAAAAAGGCTGGTGAGCATTAGTAATGTAAAGACATGAACATAGTCTGATGTGCACAGGGAAGATAAGGCTCACACAGTCCTGGCTTGGTGCTGCTAGACTTGGATCTCAGCACTTGGGAGGCACAGGCAGGCAGATCTCTGTAAGATTGAGGCCAGCCTGGTCTCCATGGTGAGTTCCAGACCACCTGGGGTCACAGGGAGACCCTGTCTCAAAAAGCCCAAAATTAAAAATAAATAGGGCTAGAGAGATGGCTTGATGGTTAAGACACTGGCTGCTCTTACAGAGGACCCGATTCGGTTCCCAACACCCACGTGGCTGCTAACAACTCTCCATGACTCCATTTTCAGGGGATCCAACACCCTCTCCTGGCCTCCACAGGCATTGCATGACATGGGTACACTTATGTACATGTAGACAATATACACATATGCATAAAATCAGAATAAATGAAATAAACAAACCAGGCCAGACACACACCTGTGAAGTGACACCGTCTATTCACAAAGAATGGACTGAGTATGGAAGCGACAGTCCTAAAGTCCCAACGCTGGGCTGGAGAGCTGGCTCAGCGGTTAAGAACACTGGTTAAGAACACCGACTGCTCTTGTAGAGGGCCAGAGTTCGAGTCCCAGCACCCACATGGCGGCTAAGAACTGTCTTTAACTCCAGTTCCAGGGGAATCTGACACCTTCTGACCTCTGCGGCATTGCACGACCTGGGTGCACCTACCTACAGTACACTCATACACACACACACACACACACACACACAAATAATAAAAATATAAAGTCCCAATGCTAATTAGGTGACAGGCCTAAGACAATAACAGACACGCCCCCCGAGGGTGTCCAGTCCCCACCACACCTGAAAGATCACCAGGTCGGCAGCTTCCAGCTTCTTCTGCTCAGCCACAATCTCTGGGCTCAGGCGGCCCTCCTTGTAAGCTAGAGCAGTCTCAGAAGAGTACTGGAAGTGCTGGGGACTCTTCAGCTTGCCTGCGGGAGAAAAGAGAGACCAGAGGGGCTGAGAGAGACCAGGGGGCCGAGAGAGACCAGGGGGCCGAGAGAGACCAGGGGGCCGAGAGAGACCAGGGGGCCGAGAGACACCAGGGGGNTTTTTTTTTTTTTTTGTCTTTTTGAGATAGGGTCTCCCTTTAGTCCCAGCTGGCCTGGAGCTCACTATGTAGACCAGGCTGGTCTTGAACCCGCAGAAATCCACCTACCTCTGCCTCCAGAGTGCTGGGATTAAAGGCGCACCACCACTCCGGGCTATGTTTCTTAAACCTTAGTGATGTCCAAACTCAGAGCCAAGTCCTCTAGGGAAGAACTTACAGCCCTGGACGGTAACTGATCAAGGACAACGTAGTAGAGGCCAGGCAGGCATCAGCAGTGGGGTGACCTCTAAAGACTCCCCTCTCCGCTCTTTGGCTGAGGCAAGGTGTCACCATAATGGGACAAATACCAAAGCAGGCAGGTCCCAGTGAAAACTGTCTCAAAGGCCAGGCAAGGCTGGGTGCTCTTTCAATCACAGGATGGAAGCCACTCCCAGATCCAGTCCTGCATGTTTCTACGTCTTTCTCTTTCAAAAGTTGACGATTCTCTAGTTGTTAGTGAAATCACTGTTTTTATTTTTAAGTTGTTAGGAACTTATTCCCAAATATTTAAAATACTTTCTGGTATTTAGATGTAGCTCTGCTGAAGGAGTGCTAGCCTGGCATGCAATAACCATGCCTGCCTGGAGGTGTGCCCTGTAATCCCACCACTCCGGAGGTGTAGACAAGAGGACTAGAAATTCAAGGACATCCTTCGCCATGCAGGAAGTTCAAGGCCACCCTGGGATACATGAGACCCTGTCTCTAGGCCAACCACAGCTTCCTATGGTCAGTTTCTGACCTCCGTTAAGGATGGAGTTTGCTCCAGGGGCAATGACCTTTTGACTGGCTTGTGGGCCGTTGGTGAGGTGGGCTGTGGAAGCTCCCTGCTTCCGGGAACTTCCAAGGCTCATCCCAGGACCCTAATCTCTTCACTTTCCCAGAGTCAAGGAACAGAGCTCAATGCAAGCCCCAGCATCCTCCTCCAGATGAACCAGGCTCCAGTCTCAGGGTGGTGCAGCACTCACCTGCCATGGCTCCAGCCGCGAAGGGGAGTAAGAGAAAGGGTAGTGCCAGGCGCCGATTGGCCGAGCTGCTGGTTACTCCGCGACCTAGTAGGGCCGGCACCGAGGATGCCGGGCGGCTGCAGCCTGGGCACTGTGCGTGTGGTTCACAAAGCCCCTGTGGCTTTATATGCAACCGGGGTTCTGCCCTGCCCACTGAGCTGGGCGGCCAGCAAGGGCGGGGCCGGATATCGGCACCCGGGGTGCCGGGCAGAGGACGCCAAGGCCGAGAGACTGGAGGGGAGGGGCAGCTGGGGCAGGAGTAGACCCCAGAATATGGCAGTGGGAGGCAGGGGTGGGAGGGGCTGTGAGGATCTGGGTGACTAGCTCAGCTGCCCCTGCCCTGGAGCCTGCGTACATAGTGGAAAGTTCCAAGGAAGCTGGGGCTCTGCTTGGACCTGCCCATCCCGCCTGGGCCACGGAATGGGGCGGGCACAGTAAAGGCCTTGTCAGATTTTGCTGTGTCACTGTGATTGCGGACTCACCGGCCTGAGCGAGGCGGGGAGACTTGTTCTGCTGCAAATGAATTCGGGGTTTTTTTGTTTGTTTGTTTTTGTTTTTGTTTTTTGAAAAGGTTCAGGTTCTGCTCTTGGGGATTCTGCAAAACTCACTTTCCTGCGTGCGTGACCCTGTGGGTCACTTCAACCCTGCTGTTTATTACTGTATTTACAAGTTCACTGCTAGGTAAGGCTGTTGATGACTTTGCTCCCCAGCAGCCTACAGGGCACCTTCTGGTACTATGAAAGCCAGCCAGCAAGGAGGCGGCTTCCTTCAGTTGGTCCGTACCAACTTGATTTCTCCTTGTCCTGTGTCTGCAGCAATATGGTCTCATCATTAAGTTCTGGTGGGTAACTAAGAGCAGTGTCAAAGCCTGTATTGGGGTCTCTAGGATACCTCTGACCAGCTTCTGGAGAAGTAGACCTGGATTCTTATTTGGCAATTTACAGCTTCTCAGAGGAGCGTTATCCAGTGTAGAATATGTTTTAACTTTTACAACCTTATAACATGTTATAATTTTTATTTAGTTTTTGCCTTATCTTTTTCTTAATCTTTCACCTTAGGACAAAACAAATTTATGATGTGAAATCTTTTTAGTTTAAAAGCCTTTCCTTGGGGCAGGAGAGATGGCTCAGCAGTTAAGAGCACTCACTGCTCTTGCAGAGGATTGGGGTTCAGTTCCCAGCATCCACGTGGCGGCTAACAACTGCCCCTAACTCCAGTTCCAGGGGATCTGACTCTTTCTTCTGTCCTCTTCAGGCATTGCATGCACAGGTGCAAATAAGGCCATAGGTGGCCCAGCAAATCAAGGAAGTCTAAGTCACATGGCACACACACACACACACACACACACACACACATGCACACACATGCATGCATAAATTTTCCAGCCTGAGTGTCTATTATGGGATTTTACCCCATAATTCCCCTTTTTCCTTTTCTTCTATGTCTGACAAAGGTGAGGAGGCATAGACACTGGAAACTGGGGCTAGAGAGATGGCTCAGTGGTTAAGAGCTCTTCCAGAAGACCTGAGTTCAGTTCCTGGCCCCCACATCAGGTGACTCCCAACCACCTATGTCATCAACAGATCCAGCGGATCTGACACCCCTGGCTTCCCAAAGCATCTGCACCCATATGTACACATCCACATGCAGACACACACACATACACATAATTAAAAATAAAAGGATATTTTGAGACAGGGTCTTGTGTAGCCTAGGTTCTTGGGGAGGCTGGCCTTGATCTCCACATATAGGCAAGAACGAAGGGCTTTTGAACTTCTGACCCTCCATCTTTTTTTTTTTGGTCTTTTTGAGACCGGGTCTCCATGTAGCCCCAGCTAGCCTGGAACTCACTCTGTAGACCAGGCTGGCCTTGAACTCACAAAGATCCACCTGCCTCTGCCTCACAAGTGCTAAGATTAAAGGCATGCGCCACCACGCCCGGCTCTGACCCTCCATCTTTCACCTCCTGAGTGCTGGGATTACAGGGATGCACCACGATGCCTGATTTATGCAGGGCTGGGGCTTGATCCCAGGACTTCATGCCTGCTAGGTGAGCACTCTGCCAACTGATCTACACCCCCAGCCCCCAGCTCAAGGTCAATGCTCTTCTCTTCACCCTTGGTTGCCTCCCCTGTAAAAATGTGGGTTGGGGGCTGCTCTGTTTTTGAGTTTCCATCCTGTTTTATTTAGTTTGTGGTCATTACAACATCATAGAATTGCCATAGTCTTTTCTGAAATAGGCCTTGTTCCAAGGAGTGTGTATCCAGTAAGCATTGAGTTTGGACAGAAATGGCGTTCTCCGGTCCCTCCTGCACACTCTCGGGCAGGACAGGCCAGGACCAGGAGCTGTGGAGCTTTGTTGCCTGGCTTCAGTATCTAGAAATAAAAAGCAGGAGCAGGTGAATCTCAGGAGTCCTCGTCCTTCTACTGCTGAATGTACAAACAGCCTCATTAGTTGTTGCTAATACACAGTGTCCGAGTGTGCACCAACTTTTTAGCACAAGCAGACGTCCCCAAAGTCCCTTGCTTTTCTCTGAGCTGTGATGATGGACTTTGTACATGAGCTCAGAGCCATTATCAGCCCTGTCTGGGGACTTAGGTACCTAGTGTCCTTAACTGTTCCTGGGAGTGTCAGCCACGTATCCCTGGAGGAAACAGCCTCAGCATCAGGGGAGAAAAGTTTCTGCTCCAAGCTCCTCCCCCTCTGCTGTCTCCCACCACCATCCTACCCACAGTGTGCAACATTCTGTCAGAACCGCTGAGTTTCGTACTTGCTGGAATTTGGTATTTATTTATTTATTTATTTATTTATTTATTTATTGTCTTCTTTTCCATTACCCAAATTAGGACATCTTCCTCTTTTTTTCTTTTAGAGACAGTGTCTCAATATGCAGCCCAGGCTAGCCTCAATCTTGTACTCTTCCTGCCTATGCCTCCCAAGTGCTTGGGTTATAGCCTGTATTACCACACCCATCAAAGCATCTTCTATTGGGTTTAAAACACTGACTAGCTGGGCACGCTCCCTTAATCCCAGCACTTGGGAGGCAAAGGCAGGCAGATCTCTGTGAGTTCAAGGCCAGCCTGGTCTATATATTGAGTTCTAGGACTAACAACAACAAAAAAATTTGTTTTTAATTCACAAAAAAACACTGATTAAATAGAAATTTCTCCTGTAATGACATTCATGTGTTATATGAAGTGACATTTTTTAAAATTAATTAATTTATTAATTTATTTTTATGTGTATGAATGTACTGTCTGCATGTAGGTTTGTGTACCTATGTCGTGTAATTCTGAAACTCAGAGGTCAGAAGAAGGTGTCAGATTCCCCTGGAACTGGAGTTACAGACGGTTCTCAGCCGCCATGTCGGTGCTGGGGATCGAACCTGGGTCCTCTGCAAGAGCAGTTGGTTCTCTTAACCACTAGGCCATCTCTCCAGCCCCAAAGGTACTTTTTTCTTATGTAGCAAATTAAATTTTGGCCCCAGCTCACAGAAGGTAAGATAAAGATGGGGCTTCATTGTCAATGTTTGGTCTTCTTCAAGAAGCTCTGGCTTTCAGGTAAACACCTTCTGGGAAGGGGAACTGTTATTTCCGTGAGCAAACCAAAGAAGAAGGTAGGAAAAGGCATTTCCTGTCTCTTGATTATTTTCTGTAGACCAGTGTGAATCGCCAGAATCACTGACAGAACTCACATCAGATCCAGGCACCAAGGTTTATGAAGCAAGGAACAGCCAGTTTCCAACACTTGAGGCCATCAAAAGGACAGTTAGTAAATGTGTGTGCCACCCCACCTGGTCACTCTCACTGTGGTTCACAGAAATGCAATGTCACTGATTTAGTTTTCAGAAGAAGCCTTGGATAGAAGAGGCTTCCATGAAATTCGTGACTGCACAGACGCCTTTGTCTAGACACGCCTGTCATCTCCACTCCAGGCTTCCTTCCAGTCTCTGCGCTAAAGTAACCAGGGGCAATAATTGGAGCGCTATAACTCCTAAACCTCCCAGAATTCACCATCCTCAGAACCCAGGGCCTGTGCACACTAGGCAAGCCCTCCACCACTGAGCTATAGCCCCTGTCCACTATAATTACTCTTCTTTTCTTTTTAGTCTTTTGTGAGACATGGTCTCAATGTAGCTCATGAGGGTCTCTAAAATGCTATGTAGCTTTGGCTGGCTTTGAACTGCTGATCCTCCTGCCTCAAGCCTCTCAAGGGAGCCATCATACATGGTCTTTCCTTCTTTTCTTTTTCCTTCCTTCCTTCCTTCCTTCCTTCCTTCCTTCCTTCCTTCCTTCCTTCCTTCCTTCCTTCCTTCCTCCTTCCTCCTTCCTCCTTCCTTCCATCCATCCATCCTCTTGGTCTGGGCTTCCCAGAATCCCAAGGGGCACACAGATGGCCACCTCCTCCAGAGGCTGTCAGTCTTCTGACTGCTTCCTCTGTACTTGAGGCCCTGCCCCATGGCTATAAATGAGTGGGCCCCAGGCGCCATCTTGCCCCTGCTTTGCCCCTACCTTGTTCTACCACGTGTTTTCAGGCGCCCCACTCTGGCAGCCCACATGGAAGAAAATCATGTTCCTGGAGTGACTTAAGTCTCATGTGCCTTTTATTTGGGGTTGGCACCTTTTTATAACCTAGCATTCTGGTGCCGTGGACTTGGATCACCATTTTGCCACCCCCACTTGGGGTAGCCGGTAAGGTCAGTTAGCAGGCACAGGCTAGACAGCACTCACCATCATTTGGGCAAAGGTAACATCTCCTCTCCTTATCCTACCGTACTCTATCCCCATGTGACTGTGTGTGAGAGTTAGTATGCATGTTATGGTTCCACGACTCTCGGGCTACGGAATCTGATTGGACCCTAATCTGCAGTTCCACTGGGGTCGTTTCACCTCATTGGGTACTCAGCACATGGTGACCAAGCACAGGGCTTATACGTGTGACCCTCGTGTGACCCTCATGGTAAGAACCCTTAAGTCGCCTCGTGGGTGGCCCGCTGGATGGGCATCTGAGTGATGGGAGATTTCTTCTCCCACCCCTACCTTCCGTGTGACCCTGTGCGTTCTGCACCCCCCAGCTGCCCCCTCTGCCTCCACATTTCCTGTCTGAATTCTAACCTGCTGTTTTCCGCCTCTCCCTTCCCTCTGGATTCTCATCCTTCAATATTTTAGCCTCCCATTAGAGGACGCAGTTCCTCCACTCCGTTCCATTTTCTCTGTTTTGGGCCCGAGAGCCAGTGTATCAGGGATCCCCCGACTTTTCCATCCAGATTGCTGTCCACCAGAATGCTGGGGACAAAATTCAGACCCGTTTTCCGGTCCCCCCACCCCGTGAATTTTGGGGACCCTGATTTCGCAGGCCTGTGGACCCCATTTCAGAGTCCCCCACGTTGGTCGCGTAGGCCTGGGGACTCTGACCAGCATCCCTGACGCTAGCATGGACGTGCCCTAGCCCTCTGATGGTGCTTTGAAGCTAAAAAACCGTTACTTCCTTCTTATAGATCTCTCTCTTTCTTCTCCTCTCCTCTCCTCCCCCACCCCACGTGCTCTGATCTGTATCTCTCTGAACCCTTGGCAGATTTCTGCAGTAACAGACTGCACCCTCAATCCAGGCTTTTTTTTTCCTCTCTTCTTTTTTTCTTTCTTTTACTGTGCCTTCCCCTCCCGCCCCTCCCCCTTGCAGTCCCGTCCCCCCCCCCCCCCACAGCCATGCACCACCGTGCCCTGCCACCTCTACTGGGCAGCTTTTTCCTGCTGTAGACCAGTGTGAATCGCCAGAATCACTGACAGAACTCACATCAGATCCAGGCACCAAGGTTTATGAAGCAAGGAACAGCCAGTTTCCAACACTTGAGGCCATCAAAAGGACAGTTAGTAAATGTGTGTGCCACCCCACCCGGTTCACTCTCACTGTGGTTCACAGAAATGCAATGTCACTGATTTTAGTTAGTTTTCAGAAGAAGCCTTGGATAGAGAAGACGGCTCCATGAAATTCGTGAACTGCACAGACGCCATTAGTCTAGACACCGCCTGTCAATCTCCACTCCAGGCTCCTTCCAGTTCTCTGCGTGCTAAAGTAACCAGGGGGCAATATATGGAGCGCTATAACTCCTAAACCTCCCAGAATTCCAACCATCCTCAGAACCCAGGGGCCATGTGCTCACTAGGGCAAGCCCTCCACCACTGAGCGATACCCTGTCCACTATAATTACTCTTCTTTTCTTTTTTAGTCTTGTGAGACATGGTATCAATGTAGCTCATGAGGGCCTAAAATGCTATGTAGCTTTGGCTGGGCTTGAACTGCTGATCCTCCTGCCTCAAGCCTCTCAGGGAGCCATCATACATGGTCTTCCTCCTTTTCTTTTCCTTTTCCTTCCTCCTCTCCTCTTCCTTCCTTCCTTCCTTCCTTCTTCTCCTTCCTTCCTCCTTCCTTCCTCCCTTCCTTCCTCCTGTTCCTCCTCCTTCCTTCCATCCATCCATCCTCTTGGTCTGGGCTTCCCAGAATAACAAGGGACACAGAGCCCACTACTTCCAGAGGCTGTCAGTCTTCTGATGCTTCCTCTGTACCTGAGGCCCTGCCCCTGGCTATAAGTGGGTGGGCCTAGTCGCCATCTTGCCCCTGCCCTGCCACTGTTCCCTCTTGTTACCACTATGTGCTGCAGTTGGCCCACTCTGGCAGCCCCACATGGAAGCAAAATCATGTTCTCCAGATATGACTTAAGTCCTCATGTCCTTTTATCTGGGTGTGGAGTCACACCTTTTTATAACCCAACATTCTGGTGCCGTGGACTTGGCAATCACCTATTTTGCCACCCCACTTGGGGTAGCCGGTCAAGGTCAGTTAGGACAGGCACAGGCTAGACAGCACTCACGCATCATTTGGGCAAAGGTAACATCTCCTCTCCTTATCCTACCGTACTCTATCCCCATGTGACTGTGTGTGAGAGTTAGTATGCATGTTATGGTTCCACGGACTCTCGGGCTACGGAATCTGATTGGCCCTAATCCTGCAGTTCCAACTGGGTGTTTCACCTCATTGGGTACTCAGCACATGGTGACCAAGCACAGGGCTTATACGTGTGACCCTCGTGTGACCCTTCATGGTAAGATTCCTAAGTCGCCTCGTGGGTGGCCCGCTGGATGGGCATCTGAGTGATGGGAGATTTCTTCTCCCACCCCTACCTTCCGTGTGACCCTGTGCGTTCTGCACCCCCCAGCTGCCCCCTCTGCCCTCCATCATTTCCTGTCTGAATTCTAACCTGCTGTTTTCCGCCTCTCCCTTCCCTCGGATTCTCATCCTTCAATATTTTAGCCTCCCATTAGAGGACGCAGTTCCTCAACTCCGTTCCATTTTCTCTGTTTTGGGCCCGAGAGCAGTGTATCAGGATCCCCCGACTTTTCCATCCAGATTGCTGTCACCAGGAATGCTGGGACAAAAATCTCAGACCCTGCTTTTTCCGGTCCCCCCACCCGTGAATTTTGGGGGACCCTGATTTTCGCGCAGGCCTGTGGACCCATTTCAGAGTCCCCCACCTTGGCGTGTAGGTCCTGTGGACTTCTGCACCAGCATCCCTGACGACTAGCATGGACGTGCCCTAGCCCTCTGATGGTGCTTTGAAGCTAAAAAAAACCGTTACTTCCTTCTTAAGATCTCTCCTCTTTCTTCTCCTCATCCTCCCCCCACCCCACGTGCTCTGATCTGTATCTCTCTGCACCTTGGACAGATTTCTGCAGTAACAGACTGCACCCTCAATCAGGCTTTTTTTCCCTCTCTTCTTTTTTCTTTCTTTTATGTGCCTTCCCCTCCCGCCCCCCCCCTTGCAGTCCCCCCCCCCCCCCCCACAGCCATGCACCACCGTGCCCTGCCACCTCTACTGGGCAGCTTTTTTCCTGCTGGCGCATTGAAACAGAAATGGGAGCATGCAGGCCGGGCATTGGTGGCGCACGCTTTAACTAGCACTTGGGAGGCCAGAGGCAGGCGGATCTTTGTGAGTTCAAAGGCCAGCCTGGTCATACAGAGTGAGTTCCAGCACAGCTGGGGCTACAGGGAGACCCTTGTCTACAAAAAAGACCAAAAAAAAAAAAAAAAAAAAAGAAGGGAGCAGCAGGACTGTTTCCATGCCCACTTCCTCAGCCCGCCCACCTTGAGGCTGCCCCTGTGATGGCGCTGAGCCACTCCCACTCTATCTAGACCACGTGGCAGGAAGCCTGAATTTACATCAGACCCTTTATTAACAAAACCAATGCCATGTCTTACATTCTTTGACAATTTATTAATGGCATGTTCTGATCCTTTCCACAATTTTTTGGGTTATATTGGATTTATACAAAGGCAATTGAAATTCCATGAATACATTTTTATTCAAGGTTTGTTTCTCATCCATTTCAAAATACAATCAAGCCTGGCGTGGTGGCACACGCCTTTAATCCTAGCTCTCAGGAGGCAGAGGCAGGCGGATCTTTGTGAGTTCAAGGCCAGACTGGTCTCTAGAGCGAGTGAGTTCCAGGACAGCTGGGGCTACAGGGAGACCCTGTCTCAAACAGACCAAAAAAATATATACAATCAATTTTCATTTTTTTAACTTTTATTATGGTATTTTTTTTACAGTATTTTCTTTGAGATTTTTATTACATCATTTGGCTTTTTAACAAACACTTTTTTTTTATATTTTTGTTTACAAGACTTTTCCCTAATTTTAAGGATTATTTCAGATTTTGGCATTTCCACATTTCATTGTTTTTTCTTTTNATAAACCCCATTTTATTCAGGAATCCATTTTTTGTGTGCTTCTGGATATAAGCCTCTGTATCTGAGATTAAGAAGGTGTGTCCACAACACCCTGTCCTGCTTGCTATCCAGCTTTTGCCTCAGCAGTAAACTTTCACCTGGCTGGGACCTTTGATTTTCTCGTTTTTTTTTTTTGTTAAACTTCTTAAAAATTTTAATTATTTTTATGCTTAATGAGTGTACTGTCTGCATGTAGGTTGGGACTGTTGTGCAATGCTGTGAGGTCAGAAGAGGGTTTCAGATTTCCCTGGAACTGGAGTTTAAAGGCAGTTCTTAGCGGCCATGTGGGATGCTGGGAATATTGGGGAAAGAAACCTCCCCGGGCCTCTGCAAGAGCAGTTGGTGCTCTTTAACCACTGAGCCATCTCTCCAGCCCCCGATGTTTCCATTAACAATAAATTTATTCTATAAATTAGCAGGTTAATATACCAAGCCACCAGATCTGCCTGCCATCCTGTACAGGCACAACACACAAGCCTGTGCTGCAAAGCACAGTATGGGCATACAGTGCTGTTTCCACTTAAGTAGATGTCTTAAACTCTAAAGGATTTTGTGTAAATGTGACAATTGAACTATTATTGGTTCCACAGCCCTGGACATGATGGAAGCAATTGTAATTTGCATGTGCAGGTCAGGGAACTGATAATTTTCTGTGCCTTACAATCAAGTTTCCTGAGTAACCAACACTACCTATTGACATTTTAGGGAAAAAGGGAATTCCTTTCCGTATGGTATAAGTCATGTGTCTGTCAAACCTTTCTGTGTGTTATAACCGTTATAGTTCTTCAGATATGTCTTTGTAACTGTCATGTGTCCATGTGTTAGGACCAGATCAGAAAGAGTTAATCAAAGGAAGGGTTAACCATGCAGTAGCAACTCTCTAGTAGCAACCAAAGCCTGGTTCCCATGACTACTTTAACCACAAGAATACAGTCCACCCGGTTTCATAGTCCCACTAGCTACTGAGGTCAGTAATGAACTTTCCCAGCCTGTAGGAGTGCTTCCACCCCTCAGGGAGCCCATTACTCTCCAAGTGGACTTCATGCTGGGCTGAACAGAACCATTGTTTTCAAACAAAGGAGTAGCAGAACACAGTGGAACTGATCCAATGAAAGAACTGTCTGGTCTGCAACACCAAGACCCCTAACCAATGCAGAGAAAGATGGTCACCATAACCGCAGTGGAAAATCTCCTAACTGGGAATAAAAGATAGGGAGAGGATATGGACCTTGGGGCCGTGCCCTAAGTCCCATGGTAGTGTGCTCGGCCTGACCTATCGATCTGTCTCGGTTGCGTGTCGCTATGCTGGTTTCTAGTGACATGTTGTCCTTGAAATAATAGGTTCTTTATGATTAAGATTTTTGCCTCCACGGTTTTTGGCCTCTCAAGAGATATCTTTGGTAAGTGTGTTGTTGTGCTAGACTCGGAACACATGTTCATACCTGTGTGTGTTTCTTGTCAAGAACAAGATGGCCACTTCAAACTTTAAACTTTTTAGAATTTTAATTTATTTTTTAATTTAATTTATTTTAATTGTATGAAATAGATAGTACTGGTCGTGCATGTAGATTTTGTGCACCTGTACCGTGTGCATCATGCCGGCGGGAGGTCAGAAGAGGGTGTTGGATTCCCCTGGAACTGTGGAGTTCCCTGGAATTGGAGTGCCACGGAACGGATTAAAAGGTCAGCCAGCCACGTGCTGGATTGCTAGAACCACTGGGTCCTCTGCAGGAGTAGGTGCTCTCTTAACCACTAGGCCATCTTCTTCCAGCCCACTTCATCATAAAAATGGTTAACAAAAAAAAACAAAATCAAATAAATTAAGTTTACTTTTGGCATGCTCTTGGATACTCTAAATTTTTTCAAATGCCTGATTTGAACACAGGTTTCCTAGATTTCATAAAGCTGGCTTATCTAATGTTATTTTTCTGTCCAAATTATTATTCTTCACAGTATTTAACGTAAAATGTCGCTTTCCAGTTTTTTTTTTCTTGGTGTTCCCAGAACGTCTACTAGAAGAACTGGATTTGTGACCCTTACGGGGCTACACTAACAGATGGGGTTTTTTATTTTTCTCCTATGCTGTACCACCTCTGCTGACCAGAGGCCATTTAAAAATCCCTGGACTTCATTCATGCTCTGGCACTTGGACAGTCGGCACATGAGCTTCCCCTGCAATCTCTTCCCTTTAATGAGACAGTCTAAATACTTTTGGTATTATCAGTTCTTTTTATATATATATTATATATAGAATATATCTTATATAAGTATTAATATTATATGATTACTGCATTCCATTCACTTGGTAAAGTGTTCATTGAAGATTCATAGTTTAGAACCAAAGAATGTGCAAGGTGTCATCTCACCTTGGCAATGCCCCTAATAGAGACCCTCATTGTTTTTAAAGAAAAAATAATATTCTAAAGGTGTTTTTTTTTTCCCCAAAATGCATGTGGACTGTTCAGTTACAACACTAGGATAGAGAAATTCTTTTTTTTTTTAGAAGATTGTAATGTGTGTGAATATCTGCATACATAATATGGTGGTACACAGCATATAAGATCTGTCTGTAGTGATTAGCAATCATGTGCTTTGCTTTAGCACAACCTTTATAGACTGTCATTGCCAAATTTATTGATTAGAACCCTTATTTAGGGTGTAAATGCATGAAAAGTTCCGTGGTTTATGTGTATTGATTTTTTTTGTAATTTGTGATTTATTTTCGGTATGTGATAAGATAACAATTACGTCTGCATGCAGGTTCTGTGCACCCAGTTGTCGTGCTGTGAATGCCGCGAGGTCAGAAGAGGGTCTCGGATCCCGCTGGAACTGGAGTTTCTCCTGGGAATTGGAGTTGTCAGACGGCCTCCGGGGCCGCCATAGATGTGTGTGCTGAGGATTGAACCCGGGTTCCTCTGAAGAGCAGTCGGCGCTCTTACCACTAGGCCATCTCTCCAAGCCCCCAGTTACTTGTTCACGTTTAGGAATTCTTTTTGTTTTTTTTGTTTTGTTGATGGTTAGAGGATATTTATTAAATAATGAAATGAATCCCCTGTAAACATTTCACGATGCATGAAAAAGATTTGGTATTTGACCAAATTCTCATATGACAGAACTTATCAGACATTACATTGGTCTGAAGGAAGAATCTAAACAGCAGACAAAAAACTAGGGATACAGAATTGAGGATACACTGAAAGTAATTTGCCACATTGATAAGCAAAACAAAATTCTACTTCTATAAAACAAATACAAAATCAGGTTTGGAAGGACGAAATGGATTTTTGTTTCCGTGGGTAGTAAAACATTTCTCCCACCCTGGAGAGGAAGGATGTGGACAGATGTGTGCTGTGGACGCACGGGCAGAAAAGAAACTTCAGGAGACAGCACAGCCAGGAGCTGAGTACAAGGTCAGAGAGATGTCCCTAACACAGGCAAGGCCAGAGACATGTCCCTGATACAGGCAAGGCAGAGGAGATGTCCCTAACACAGAGCAGAGCATGCCTATCAGGCAGCAGGAATGTCCCTAACACAGGCAAGCCAGAGACATGTCCCTATACAGGCAAGGCTAAGAGATGTCCCTAACACAGGGTCAGACATGTCGAACCCACCGAGACATGTCCCTAACATAGGCAAGGTCAGGAAAAGAGAAAAAGGGCTCGCCAAGGCTCTGCCGTCCAAGGCTTTCTCCATCAGGGAAGAAGCAAGGCTGACCCTCCTATTCTTCAGCTGGTATGGCAACACTTACATCCACATTGAAGGGAGTGGTGTATCATACATACTATTGTTCATACACAGACACACACAACATACATTATATTAATATTATATATATATAATGTGCATATACATGACTTTGAATATAATAATTAACATTTTTCCAACTGCCATTACAGAAAGACTGAAATGTGAAATAAGCACAAATAGATAATGTGGATTCTGTGTTGGGAAATTAACAGATTGCACATATTGTAAATAGGTTCTGCACAAATACATCTGACGACATTGTAGTCACCCAGGGGCATTATGTATATGACATGTAACCTAGTAACCTTCACATATTGTATTGCTTTGTCACATAATAATGTTAGAGCTTTGTTTTGGGCTTTCTCTATTAGCTTTCCACTGACAGTGAAGGGGACAATTAACAATATTTCATAGAGAGCACAGCATGCCCACACAGAATGGCACAGTCAGGTTCAGAAGGCTGCAGTATGGAGGGTGTAATCCACGTGCTGCTGGCAATTTCCTTTCCTCTACTCAGCATCGTGGACAGTGATTGTGGTCTTGGGGGTACCTTGACTCACTCATATGCAGGAAGACCAAACAGCTGGGGCTGGAAGTCCTTCAGGGACCTCAGCACGGCAGTAGCCTTCCTTGTTAAGTCTTGGCTCAGGTTCTGATCGGGAACCATGACAGCCTGCATCCCAGCTGCCAGGGCCGCCTCCACTCCGTTGGGAGCATCTTCGAAGACAAGGCACATTTCAGGGGCAGGCGCTGGAGAGAACCTCTGTGGCACAGGCGAGGAATAATGTCTGGGCATGGAGCAGATGCCACACTCACCTCGGGATCATCTACCCAGACAACGAATGTGGATTGGAGAACTAACCAAGAATCTCAGCCTAGTGTGTCTGGTAGTCTTCATTTTCAAGGTCACAGAACTGAGCTATGTGGCCAGGGGAGGCGGATACTGTGGTTACACGCGAAGATTCTGGACTCAGCTAATTTTCAGAGAAGCACTGAACCTGCATAGCTTGCGGCCGTGGGGAACAGCTTCTTCAGCTTTTGCCTGGCTCTCTCTCCAAACCACTTTCTTCTTTGGACAGGAGCAGGGCTGCAGGACATCTATTACGAAATTTGGCCCCTTCTAATGCTGACGTTCCCCTCACCAAGGGCCTTGACAAAAAAATCCGCAGCTATATGTCTTGTACCATACCGATTCAACAATCTCGACTGGAAACACTACCCCGAAATACGCCCGTTCGGGATATACCAGAAGTAGTCGTGGCCATATCAAAGATGAGGTGGGTTGACAGGCCTCGGTGGGGGGTGGGCACCGTGTACCGGCGACTGCCGATGTGTCACAGGAAGCCTTCTCGCTGGGGTGTGGGCGGGAAAGAGGAGGCGTGCGCGTGGCACGACGACTTGTTAAAAATTCTAGTAATGTAATTATGGTATATATAAGAAACGTGTTCCTATGGGTAGGCAGTAGTCAGGCGGATTCGCTGTGAGGTCTAAGCCAGCCATGGTCACAGAGATGGTTCCAGACAAGCTTGGCGGGGCACTATGGAGGACCATGTCTAAAAATACAAAAAAAAAAAAAAAAAGGAAAAGAAATTAAGTATGTTCCACCTACACAGGTACTATATTACCTTGTACAGTCCTACAAGTAGAAACAGAGCATGAAATAAATAGTTGAGTTACCCTACATTATCTAAAACTTTTATATATCTGTTTATACTTTTACATGTACTTTAACTATTATTTGGTCTGTTTGAGACAGGATTTGTCCACTGCTAGCCCACTGAGCCTGGGAAATCACTCTGTAGACCTGGCTGTGCCTGAACGTTCACAGAGATCACACTGTTCATTGCCTCCCATAATGGCATTATGGGATTAAAGGGCAGTGCCACCATACCCCCCCCCTGCTTTTAATATTTTTATTAGAAATTAGGTCTTTACTCGCGTGACCTCATGGACAGTCTAAAATGTGAACAATGGAGTGAAGCCCTAAGTATTTGCCATGTCTGCATGTTGGTACTTAACAATGCTCACCCTTCCTTTCATATCTCAAAGCTGATAAGTTCCAAATCTGGGACAAGTGATCATGGCAACTTCAATTTGAGAATGGTGTACTGGGTTTTGAATCCTCTTTTATATATGCTTTGTGATTTGTAGTTTCGATGGGCATGTTTAGAGTTTAACGTTTTTGCCTTTCATGGTTTATAATCCATTGGTACTTATGAGTAACAGACTACATAACTGAAAGGTCAACTATGATAAAGCCTGGAGACAAATGAGGAGAGACGCCTCAAAATAATTGTGCGTCACTGAGACTGGCCTGTGCCCATTGTAGTTGGGCAAATGCCATTGCTTGGCCAGAAAATATTTCTATATGTTTATAACATAGGCTGAAGCATGTAACACGCACCACTAAGCATTAAGTAGCATCCTTTTCCTAGCCTGTGCTGCAGACCTATACACCAGGCTCCCTATGACCTATGAGCTTTTTATTAGTCAGAATATTTGCCACATTCAATTTTAAGAGTTTATAATGAAGTGTTAAGTGAAATTTTCAAGTTTTACTTTGGAGTTATATGGTAATTAAATACCAAATTCAATTAAAAAACCTCTTGGAGTTTTAACAACAATACTTAAAGCTCCATCTGATTGGCCAAGAGGATTGTGAAGTATAATAAATTTTGTGCCGTACTACGCTTCGGAGGTCGATTTGGGTGCTGGGTACTGCATTGGCACCTTGTCATGTCCTGTGGCTAGTGAGCACCAGTCACCTCAGGCAGGGAGGTCTTGGAGATTACTTAGGACTTCATCCAGCCAGTGTCCAAGTCAAGTGAGGAAAGTCCATATAGAGGAGAAACCCTCACAATTCCAAAGGGAATGCTTGTCAAGCAAGACCTGACCTGGTTGGGTGAAGAGACCAGGCACAAGGCCTGAGTGACACCCATAAAGACCAGAACCTCCAACTGCACCTTAAACAAACGGCAAAAAACAAACTTATTATATCTGAGAACTGTTGTTGTTTTAAACACCACCAAACAGGAGATGGTAATCTAAAGAAGAAAGAAAATTGAAATAATTTGGAATGCCAAAGAGTTAGCGTGAGAGACCTACTATAAAAGCAATTATAGAAAATATGGCGCAGAGGGGGGGAATAGAGTGACGAGATTTAATGTGTAATACACAGCCAAAGATACCATCTTTTATATTCTCATAGTTGATTGCTACTCAGTGATCTTGTGGAGCCCTGGTGTACTAAAGCTGGCCCCATTCTAGAGCTCTGGTACAAAAAACTTTTTTCCAATTCCTCGAACAGGTAATATGTTCCTCTACAATTCCGCTAGACCCTGGTAACGGGACCCTCACAAAATGATAATGCACACGAGTAGCCCCCAAATGTGTGGTACTAGTGAAGTAACCCATTAACACGGATTCATTAAGACTACAGACCAGGCTTGGTAACTTTTCAGGTTGCAGAAAAAACGTCCATTAAGTACGGGCCACTGTCGATCTGCGACCAAACACCACCAGGGACAAGTACAGAGCCAGAGCAGCCAAAATGAGAAACCAGATTCTAACCCTGCCCAGTCTGACAGCGTTCCCCCAACCTGTGCACCCCAAAACAGCGGAAATCTAAGGCAGATACAGGAAGAAAAAACATCCCATTGCCTTATCAAGAGCAAAAGGCTGGAATGGTGATAGGTCTGGGCTTCTCCAGAATCCCAAGGGGTACACAGATGCCCAGCCCATTTCCCCCAGAGGCTGTAAATCTTCTGACGGCTTCCTCTGACCTGAGCCCCACCCCACCCACCATGTGCTATAAATGGCGTGGGCCCTGGTCCCATCTTGCCCCTGCCATACTGCCTTTGGTTCCACCACAGTGTCTGCAGGCCGCCCACTCTAGCAGCTCACAGCGCATTGAAACAGAAATGGTGTAGCAGCCAGGCGGGCACTGGTGGCACCTTAATCAAAAAAAATAGCACTGGGAGGCAGAGGCGGCGGTCTTTTGTGAGTTCAAGGCCAGCCTCGGGTCTACAAAAGGGAGTCCAAGACAGCTGGGGCTATAGAGGAAAACCCTGTAAAAAAAAAGTCAAAAATTAAAAAAAAAACAAGGCAAAAAAAAAGAAAGGGGGCGGGAGATGTTTCCATGCCCACTCCTCACGCCGCCCACCTTGAGGCTGCCCTCCTGTCTGTGGCGCTGAGCCACTCCCACTCTATCTTTAGACCACGTGGCAGGAAGCCTGACTTTACATCAGACCTTTTTATATAACAAACCTAATGCCATGTTCTAATTCTTTGACAACTTTTTAATGGCATGTTCTGATCCTTTTCCACAATTTTGGTTTTTGGGTTTTATATGGGATATTATACAAAGGCAATTGAAATTCCATGAAATACATTTTTATTCAAGTGGTTTGTTTCTCATCCATTTTCAAAATCAAATCAGCCTGGCGTGGTGGCACACGCCTTTAATCCTAGCTCTCAGGAGGCAGAGGACGGCGGATCTTTGTGAGTTCAAGGCCAGTACTGGTCTCCTAGAGCGATGGTTCCAGGACAGCTGGGGCTACAGGGGAGACCCTGTCTCAAACAGACCAAAAATATATACAATCAATTTTCATTTTTTTAACTTTTATTCATGGATAGTTAATTTTTACAGTATAAACCCCATTTTATTCAGAAATCCATTTTTGTGTCTGCTTCTGGATATAAGCCTCTGTATCTGAGATTAAGAAGGTGTGCCAACCACTCCCTGTCCTACCTGTATCCAGCTTTTGCCTCAGGCAGTAAACTTTCACTTGGCTGGGACCTTTTGATTTTTCCGTTTTTTTTTTTTTTTTTAAACTTCTTAAAAATTTTTAAATTATTTTTTATGTGTATGAGTGTACTGTCTGCATGTAGGTTGGTTGTGCAATGCTGTGGAGGTCAGAAGAGGGTGTCAGATTTCCCTGGAACTGGAGTTAAAGGCAGTTCTTAGCGGCCATGTGGGTGCTGGGAATTGAACTCCGGTCCTCTGCAAGAGCAGTTGGTGCTCTTAACCACTGAGCCATCTCTCCAGCCCCCCGATTTTTCCATTAACAATAAATTTATTCTCATTAAATTAGCAGGTAATATACACAAGCCACCAGATCTGCCTGCCATCCTGTACAGGCACGAACACACAGCCTGTGCTGCAAAGCACAGTATGGGCATACAGGCTGTTTCCACTAAGTAGATGTCTTAAACTCTAAAGGATTCTGTGTAAATGTGACAATTGCAATTATTGGTTCCACAGCCCTGGACAATGATGAACAACTTTAGATTTGCATGTGCAGGTCAGGGAACTGATAATTTTCTGTGCCTTACAATCAAGTTATCCTGGGTACCAACACCTACCTATGACATTTTAGGGAAAAGGGGAATTCCCGTTGTTAAGTCATGTGTCTGTCCAACCTGTCTGTGTGTTATAGCCATTCTTCAGTGTGTCTTTGTAACTGTCATGTGTCCATGTGTTAGGACCAGATCAGAAAGAGTTAATCAAAAGGAAAGGGTTAACCATGCAGTAGCAACTCTCTAGTAGCAACCAAAGCCTGGTTCCCATGACTACTTTAACCACAAGAATACAGTTCCACCCTGAGTTCCTAGTTCCCACAGCTACCTGAGGTCAGGATGAACTTTCCCAGCCCTGTAGGAGTGCTTCTCACCCCCTAAGGAGCCCATTACTCTCCAAGTGGCTTCATGCTGCTGAACAGAACCATTGTTTCAAACAAAGGAGTACAGAACAGGTGGACTGATCCAATGAAAGACTGTCTGGTCTGCAACAACCAAGACCCCACCAATCAGAGAAAGGGTCACCATAACCGCAGTGGAAATCTCCTAACTGGGAATAAAAGTGGGAGAGAATCGGACCTTGGGGCCACTGCCCTCCAGGCCCATGGGAGTGTGCTCGGCCTGACACTTCGATCTGTCTCTGTTGCTGTCTCTGTGCTGTGTTCTGTACTTTTTCCTTGATATAATGTTCTTTTATTAAAGCTTTTCCTCCACAGTTTTTGGCCTCTCAAGAGATTCTTTGGTAGAGTGTTGTTTCTAACTCAACACATGTTCTCCTGTGTGTTTTTTGTCAAAACAAAGTGGCCACTTCAAACTTTAACTTTTTAAATTTTATTTATTTTTTTAATTTAATTTATTTATGTGTATGAATATACTGTCTGCATGTAGATTTGTGCACCCGTGTCGTGCAATGCCGCGGAGGTCAGAAGAGGGTGTTGGATTCCCCTGGAACTGGAGTTCTCCTGGAATTGGAGTTAAAGACGGTTCTCAGCCGCCACGTGGGTGCTGGGGATTGAACCTGGGTCCTCTGCAAGAGCAGTCAGTGCTCTTAACCACTAGGCCATCTCTCCAGCCCCAACTTCTTTCATTCTATATGGTGTACAAAAACAAAAATTAAATTAAGTTTACTTTTGGCATGCCTCCTAAATATTTTCAAAGGCCTGATTTGAACTCAGGTTCCTAGATTTCTACACTGCTTATCTAAAGGTTTTATTTCTTATCTGTCCAAATTATTTTCTTCACAGGTATTATAACTAAAATGTCCTTTCCAGTTTTTTTTTCTTGTTTCCAGACGTCTGAAGAACTGATTTTGACCCTTACGGGCTCACTAACAGATGTTTTTTTCTTTTTCTCCTATGCTGTACCACCGTCTTTCTGACCAGAGACCATTTTAAAAATCCCTGGATTCATTCATACACTGGCACTTGGACAGTCGCACATGACTTCCCCTGCAATCTCTTCCCTTTAATGAGACAGTCTAAATACTTTTGGTATTATCAGTTCTTTAAATATATGTATATATATATATATATATATATATATATATATTTATATTTCTGCTTCCATCACTGTTAAGTATTTCATTAAGTTCATATTTAGAACACAAAGGTTGCAAGATGTCATCTCAGCCTTGGCAATGCAACTAATTTAGAACCTCCACTTGTTTTTAAATAATATTTCTAAAGGTTTTTTTTTTTTTCCCAATGCATGTGGACTGTTCAGTTACAAACACTAGGATAAAAATCTCTGAGGTGTGTGTAATTTTTATTGTGTGTATCTGCATGATATTGTTAAACAGCATATAAGATCGTTTGTATGATTACAATGACATGTGACTCTGCTATACAAACCTATAAACTGCTCATCACCAAATTTATTGATTAGAACCTTATTTTAGGGTGTATGCATGAAGTACTGTTCACTTTCTTTTTTTTTTTTTAATTTTATTTATTTCGGTAGTGTTATCAATTACTGTCTGCATGCAGGTTCTGTGCACCCGTGTCGTGCAATGCGCGGAGGTCAGAAGAGGGTTCTCGGATTCCCCTGGACTGGAGTTCTCCTGGGAATTGGAGTTTCAGACGGCTCCGGGTCGCCATGTGGGTGCTGGGGATTGAACCCGGTTCCTCTGCAAGAGCAGTCGCGTCTCTTAACCACTTAGGCCATCTCTTCCAAGCCCCAGTACTGTTCACTTTTAGGAATTCTTTTTTTTTTTTGTTTTGGATGGTTGATGGATATTTTTATTAAAAAGATGAAATGAAATCCCCTTAAACATTTCACGGATGCATGAAAAAGATTTTATTTGACCAAATTCTCATATGACAGAACTTATCAGACATTACATTGGTCTGAAGGAATGAATCTAAACAGCAGACAAAAAAAAAATAGGGATACAGAATTGAGGATACACTGAAAGTAATTTTGCCACATTGTAAGCAAAACAAAATTCTACTTCTATAAAACAAGTACAAAATCAGTGTTTGGAAGGACAGAAATGTTTTTTTTCCTGAGGTAGAAAACATTTCTCCACCCTGGACGAGGAAGGATGTGGACAGATGTGTGCTGTGGACGCACGGGCAGAAAAGAAACTTCAGGAGACAGCACAGCCAGGAGCTGAGTACAAGGTCAGAGAGATGTCCCTAACACAGGCAAGTCCAGAGACATGTCCCTGATACAGACAAGGCTAGAGAGATGTCCTAACACAGGCAAGGCCAGTAGAAATGTCCCTAACATAGGCAAGGCTCAGAGACATGTCCCTAACACAGGCAAGGCCCAGAGAGATTGTCCCTAACACAGGCAAGGGGCCAGAGACATTGTCCCTAACATTAGGGCAAGGTCAGGAAAAAGAAGAAAAAGGGGCTCGCCAAGCTCTGCCGTCCAAGGCTTTCTCCATCAGGGAAGAAGCAAGGCTACCCTCCTATTCTTCCAGCTTTGGTATGGCAACACTTACATCCACATTTGAAGGGAGTGAGTTATCGATACATACATATTTGTTCATTACACATACACAACATATACAATTAAACTATCATACATATATCATCCATACTATATATATATAATATAATATATAAGATGCATTACATGCTTGAATATATAGTTACATTTTCCAACTGCATTACTTAGAAAGACTAAAGTGAAATAAGCACAAATATAATTTGATTCTGTGTTGGGAAATACAGATTCACATATGTAAATAGGTCTGCACAAATACATACTGACACATGTGTAGTCACCCAGGGGCATATTATGTATTGCATGTACCCTAGTACCTTCACATATTGTATTGCTTTGTCACATAATAATGTTAGAGCTTTGTTTTGGGCTTTCTCTATTAGCTTTCCACTGACAGTGAAGGGGACAATTAACAATATTTCATAGAGAGCACAGCATGCCCACACAGAATGGCACAGTCAGGTTCAGAAGGCTGCAGTATGGAGGGTGTAATCCACGTGCTGCTGGCAATTTCCTTTCCTCTACTCAGCATCGTGGACAGTGATTGTGGTCTTGGGGGTACCTTGACTCACTCATATGCAGGAAGACCAAACAGCTGGGGCTGGAAGTCCTTCAGGGACCTCAGCACGGCAGTAGCCTTCCTTGTTAAGTCTTGGCTCAGGTTCTGATCGGGAACCATGACAGCCTGCATCCCAGCTGCCAGGGCCGCCTCCACTCCGTTGGGAGCATCTTCGAAGACAAGGCACATTTCAGGGGCAGGCGCTGGAGAGAACCTCTTGGCACAGGCGAGGAATATGTCTGGGCATGGCTTGCCACACTTCACCTCGGGATCATCTCCCAGCACGATGTGGTTAATTATGAACTAACCAAAGATATCTCAACTTAGTGATCTCTGGTAGTCTTCATTTTCAGGAAGGTCACAGAACCTGAGCTCTGTGGCCAGGGCGTAAGGCGTGATCTGTGTTCCGCATGATTCTGGATCAGCTAAATTTTCAGGACACACTTGGAAGCATAGCTTCGGCCGTGGGAACAGCTTCTTCAGCTTTTGCCTGGCTCTTCTCTCCACCACTTCTTCTTTGGACATGGGCAGCTGCAGGACATCTATTACAATCTTGGCCACTTCTAATGCTGTCTTCCCCATCACCAGGGCCTTGACATCCCAGCTATATGTCTTTCCATACCGATCACATATCTCCTGAAACACTACCGAATATAGCCGTTCGGTATCCAGAAGTAGTCCGTCCATATCAAAGATGAGGTGGGTGACAGGCCTCGGTGGGGGCGTGGGCACCTGTACCGCCGCCATGGTGCCGCCTTCTCAGCTGGGGTGTGGGCGGGAAAGAGCTGCGCGTGCACGACCACTTTTTAAGAATTCTATAATGTAATTATGGTATATATAAGAAACCGTGTTCCTATGGGTATGGCAGTAGTCAGGCTGGATTCTGGAGTCTAAGCCAGCCTGGTTCACAGAGTGAGTTCCAGACAAGCTTGGCGGGGCTACTATGGAGGACCTTGTCTAAAAATACAAAAAAAAAAAAAAAAAAGGAAAAGAAATTGTGTTCCACCTACCAGGTACTATATTCCTTGTTACAGCCTAAAGTAAAACAGACATAAATAAATATGAGTTACCCATACTATTACTCTAAAACTTTTATTATCTGTTTATACTTTTTACATGTTACTTTTAACTAGTTTCATATTGTCTTTTTTGAGAGACAGGGTTTCCCTGCTAGCCCCAGCTGGCCTGGAAATCACTCTGTAGACCTGGCTGGCCTGAACTCACAGAGATTCACACTGTTCATTGCCTCCCATAATTGGCATTATGGGATTAAAGGGCATGTGCCACCATACCCCCGCCCCCTGGCTTTTAATATTTTATAGAAATTAGTCTTTTATCTTCGGGACCTCCATGGACAGTCCAAATTGTAACCAATTTGGGTGAGCCTAAGTATTTCCTGTCTGCTGTTGGTACGTAACAATGCTCCCCTTCCTTTCCTTCTCAAAGCTATAAATCAAAATCTGGGGACAAGTGACATGCCTTCATTTGAGAATTGTACTGGTTTTATATCCTCTTTTATTATCTTTGTGATTTGTATTCATGGGGTATGTTTAGAGAACTTTTTGCCTGTCATGGTTTATATTCATTGTACTTTGAGTACCTACATAACTAAGGTCAACTTGATAAACCTGAGCTGAGAGACCTCAATAATTGCCTCACTGGACTGGCCTGTGCCCATTGTGTGCAATGCCATTCTTGGCCAGATATTTCTATATTTTATACAATAGGCTGAACATGAGCCAGCAACACTAGCCAGTAAGTAGCATCCTTTTTCCTAGCCTGTGCTGCAGACACTAACACCAGGCTCCCCTCTATACCTATGAGCTTATATTAGTCATGAATTTTAGCCACAGTTCAATTTTAAGAGTTTTATAATGAGTTGCTTAAGTAAATTTTCAAGGTTTACTTAGGAGTTACATGGTAATTAAAGTACCAAATTCATTAAAATAATCCTCTTGGAGTTTTAACAACCACACTTAAAGCTCCAATCTGATTTTGGCAAGAGGGATTTGAAGGTATAATATTTTGGCCCCTACCTTCTGAGGTCGATTTGGGTCCTAGGGTCCTGCCATTGGCACCTTTGTAACATGTCCTGTGGCAGTGAGCCACCAGTCATCCCAGGTCAGGGAGGTCTTGGAAATTCACTTGAGGGACTTTATCCAGCCAGTGTCCAGTCAAGTGAGGAAAGTCCATACAGAGGAGAAACTCCTTACATTTCAAAGGGAAGCTCTGTTCAAGCAAGACCTGACTTTGGTGAAGAGACCCAGGCACAAGGCCTGAGTGACACCCTAAAGACCAGAACCTCAACTCACCTTAACACCAAAACAAACTTTATTTATCTGAGCTAACTGTATGTTTTTTTTAAACACCCCAACAGGAGACTTTAATCTAAAGAAGAGAAAATTTTGAAATTAATTTATGCCAAAGAGTTAGCGTTGAGAGACCTACCTATGCCAAGTTTAGAAAATATCAGAGATAGGTGACAGATTTAATGTGTAATTCCAGAAAATACTATCTTTTATATTCTCATAGTTATTGCTCTCATTCTGGAGCCCCGTGTACTAAAGCTGGCCCTCATTACAGAGCTCTGGACAACTTTTCCAATTCCTCATCATTTTTCCCTCTACATTCCCTAGACAGGGACCCTCCAATTGATAATGAACCCAGTAGCCCCCAGTTGGTACTGTGAAGTCCATGCACTGGTATACTCATGTAAGACTCAACCAGTTTGTCTTTTTAGTTGCAGAGAAAACGTCCATTAAGTACTGGCCACTGTCGATCTGCGACCAAAACCACCAGGGCAGAGTACCCAGAGCAGCCAAAATGAGAAACCAGACTCTAACCCTCCAGTCTGACAGCTGTTCCCCCCAAGACTTCACCCCACAACAGCTCTGAAGCAGATACAGAAAAAAGAACATCCCATTTCCTTATCATAAGCAAAGGGCTGTAATGTTAGGTCTGGGCTTCCCAGAACCCAAGGTACACAGATGCCCAGCCCATTTCCCCCAGAGGCTGTCAATCTTCTGACGCTTCCTCTGCACCTGAGGCCCCACCCCCACCGCCCATGGCTATAAATGGGCGTGCCCTGGTCGCCATCTTGCCCCTGCCATACTGCCTTTGGTTCCACCACAGTGTCTGCAGGCCGCCCACTCTAGCAGCTCACANAGTAGTACTCCATTGTGTAGATGTACCACATTTTTGTCACCCACTTGTCACTTGAGGGGCATTTCGGTCAGTTCCAGCTCTTCGCTATTGTGAAAAGAGTTGCAATAAACATGGATGTGCATGTATCTTTGCAGTAGGATGAATCTTTGGGGTATATACCCAGGAGTGGTACGGCTGGGTCAGGTGGTAGGCTCATTTTGAGTCTTTTAAGGGTTCTCCACACTGCTTTCCATAATGGTTGTATGAGTTTACATTCCCACCATTAGTGGATGAGTGTTCCCCTTTCCCCACAACCTCTCCAGCATTTGGTGTCTTTTGTATTCTTGATCTTAGCCAGTTGTATTGGAGTAGTATTATTTTTTAATATATTTTTGTATTTTTTTAAAATTTTTTATTTTTATTTTATTTATTTCGGTATGTGTATCAATGTACTGTCTGCATGCAGGTCTGTGCACCCGTGTCGTGCAATGCCGCGGAGGTCAGAAGAGGGTCTCGGATTCCCCTGGAACTGGAGTTCTCCTGGAATTGGAGTTTCAGACGGCTCTCGGCCGCCATGTGGGTGCTGGGGATTGAACCCGGGTCCTCTGCAAGAGCAGTCGGCGCTCTTAACCACTAGGCCATCTCTCCAGCCCCCAGTACTGTTCACTTTTAGGAATTCTTTTTTTTTTTTTTTTGATGGTTAGAGGATATTTTATTAAAAGATGAAATGAATCCCCTTAAACATTTCACGGATGCATGAAAAAGATTTTATTTGACCAAATTCTCATATGACAGAACTTATCAGACATTACATTGGTCTGAAGGAGAATCTAAACAGCAGACAACTAGATACAGAATGAGGAACACTGAAAGTAATTTGCCACATTGAAGCAAAACAAAATTCTACTTCTATAAAACAAGTACAAAATCAGTGTTTGGAAGGACAGAAATGATTTTTTTTCCTGAGGTAGAAAACATTCTCCACCCTGGACGAGGAAGGATGTGGACAGATGTGTGCTGTGGACGCACGGGCAGAAAAGAAACTTCAGGAGACAGCACAGCCAGGAGCTGAGTACAAGGTCAGAGAGATGTCCCTAACACAGGCAAGGCCAGAGACATGTCCCTGATACAGGCAAGGCCAGAGAGATGTCCCTAACACAGGCAAGGCCAGAGAGATGTCCCTAACACAGGCAAGGCCAGAGAGATGTCCCTAACACAGGCAAGGCCAGAGACATGTCCCTAACATAGGCAAGGTCAGGAAAAAGAGAAAAAGGGCTCGCCAAGGCTCTGCCGTCCAAGGCTTTCTCCATCAGGGAAGAAGCAAGGCTGACCCTCCTATTCTTCAGCTGGTATGGCAACACTTACATCCACATTGAAGGGAGTGTATCATACATACATATATGTTCATACACATACACACACACATACATATATATATATATATATATATATAATGGCATATACATGCTTGAATATATAGTTTACATTTTCCAACTGCCATTACTCAGAAAGACTAAAGTGAAATAAGCACAAATATAATTTGATTCTGTGTTGGGAAATACAGATTCACATATGTAAATAGGTCTGCACAAATACATACTGACACATGTGTAGTCACCCAGGGGCACATATGTATGCATGTACAGTACCTTCACATATTGTATTGCTTTGTCACATAATAATGTTAGAGCTTTGTTTTGGGCTTTCTCTATTAGCTTTCCACTGACAGTGAAGGGGACAATTAACAATATTTCATAGAGAGCACAGCATGCCCACACAGAATGGCACAGCCAGGTTCAGAAGGCTGCAGTATGGAGGGTGTAATCCACGTGCTGCTGGCAATTTCCTTTCCTCTACTCAGCATCGTGGACAGTGATTGTGGTCTTGGGGGTACCTTGACTCACTCATATGCAGGAAGACCAAACAGCTGGGGCTGGAAGTCCTTCAGGGACCTCAGCACGGCAGTAGCCTTCCTTGTTAAGTCTTGGCTCAGGTTCTGATCGGGAACCATGACAGCCTGCATCCCAGCTGCCAGGGCCGCCTCCACTCCGTTGGGAGCATCTTCGAAGACAAGGCACATTTCAGGGGCAGGCGCTGGAGAGAACCTCTTGGCACAGGCGAGGAATATGTCTGGGCATGGCTTGCCACACTTCACCTCGGGATCATCTCCCAGCACGATGTGGTTGAACAAACCAAAGAACTCCTTGTGTCTGGTAGTCTTCATTTCAAAGGTCACAGAACCTGAGCTGGTGGCCAGGGCGAAGGGGATGCTGTGTTTCCGCAGATGCTGGATCAGCTTTTCAGCCCCTGGCATGAGCTCGGCCGTGGGGAACAGCTCCTTCAGCTTTGCCTGGCTCTCCTCCACCACTTCTTCTTTGGACATGGGCAGCTGCAGGACATCTATTACAATCTTGGCCGCTTCTAATGCTGTCTTCCCCATCACCAGGGCCTTGACATCCCAGCTATATGTCTTTCCATACCGATCACATATCTCCTGAAACACTACCGAATATAGCCGTTCGGTATCCAGAAGTAGTCCGTCCATATCAAAGATGAGGTGGGTGACAGGCCTCGGTGGGGGCGTGGGCACCTGTACCGCCGCCATGGTGCCGCCTTCTCAGCTGGGGTGTGGGCGGGAAAGAGCTGCGCGTGCACGACCACTTTTAAGAATTCTATAATGTAATTATGGTATATATAAGAAACTGTGTTCCTTGGGAGGCAGAGTCAGGCGGATCTCTGTGAGTTCAAGGCCAGCCTGGTCTACAGAGTGAGTTCCAGGACAGCTGGGGCTACAGGGAGACCCTGTCTAAAATACAAAAAAAAAAAAAAAAAAAAAGAAATTGTGTTCCACCTACCAGGTACTATATACCTTGTTACAGTCTCAAGTGAAACAGACATAAATAAATATTGAGTTACCCATACATACTAAAACTTTTATATATCTGTTATACTTTGTACATGTTACTTTTAATATTTATTTTGTCTTTTTGAGACAGGGTTTCCCTGCAGCCCCAGCTGGCCTGGAAATCACTCTGTAGACCTGGCTGGCCTTGAACTCACAGAGATCCACCTGTTCCTGCCTCCCAAATGCTAGGATTAAAGGCATGTGCCACCACACCTGGCTTTTAATATTTTTAAGAGAAATTAGTCTTTACTTCCGGTGACCTCATGGACAGTCTAAATGTAATCAATTTGGATGAGCCCTAAGTATTTCCTGTCTGCTGTTGGTACGTAACAATGCTCCCCCTTCCTTTTCCTTCTCAAAGCTATAATTCAAAATCTGAGGACAAGTGACATGGCCTTCATTTGAGAAGGTACTGGTTTTAACCTCTTTATTATCTTGGATTTGTTTCATGGGCTATGTTAGAACTTTTTTGCCTTTCATGGTTTAAATCCATTGTACTTTGAGTACCTACATAACTAAGGTCAACTTGATAAACCTGAGCTGAGAGACCTCAATAATTGCCTTCACTGGACTGGCCTGTGCCCATTGTGGGCAATGCCATTCTTGGCCAGATATTTCTATATTGTATACAATAGGCTGAACATGAGCCAGCAACACAAGCCAGTAAGTAGCATCCTTTCCTAGCCTGTGCTGCAGCTAGTACCACCAGGCTCCTACCATGAGCTTTTATTATTAGTCAGGATATTTTGCCACAGCAATTAAGAGTTTATTAATAGTGCTTAAGTAAATTTTCAAGGTTTACTTAGGAGTTATATGGTAATTAAAGTACCAAATTCATTCAAATAACTCTTAGAGGTTTAACAACCACACTTAAAGCTCCAATCTGATTTGGCAAGAGGGATTTGAAGGGATAATATTTTGGCCTCTACCTTCTGAGGTCGACTTGGGTTCTAGGGTCCTGCATTGGCACCTTTGTACATGTGCTGTGGTAGTGAGTCACCAGTCATCCCAGGCCAGGGAGGTCTTGGAGATTCACTTAAAAGGACTTTATCCAGCCAGTGTCCAGTCAAGGGAGGAAAGTCCATATAGAGGAGAAACTCCTCACAATTCAAAGGGAAGCTGTGGTCAAGCAAGACCTGACTTTGGTGAAGAGACCCAGGCACAAGGCCTGAGTGACACCCTAAAGACCAGAACCTCAACTCACCTTAACACCAAAACAAACTTCATTTATCTGAGCTGTGTGGTTTTAAACACCCCAACAGGAAACTGTAATCTAAAGAAGAGAAAATGAAATAATTTATTGCCAAAGAGTTAGGTGAGAGACCTACTATGCCAAGTTAGAAAATATCTCAGAGATAGGTGACAGATTTAATGTGCCATGCCAGAAAATACCACCTTTTATATTCTCATGGTTGTGGCTCTCATTTTGGAGCCTTGTGTACTAAAGCTGGCCCTCATTCTAGAGCTCTGTGTACTAAAACTTTTTTCCAATTCCTCAAACTAGGGTATAGGTCCTCTCTCCCTCTGCAGACCCTAGACAGGGACCCTCCAATTGATAATGCACCTAGTAGCCCCCTGTTGGTACTGTGAGGTCCCTGCACTGATATATAAGACTCAACCAGCTTGTCTTTTCAGTTGCAGAGAAAACGTCCATTAAGTACTGGCCACTGTCGATCTGGACCAAAACCACCAGGCAGAGCACCCAGAGCAGCCAAAATGAGAAACCAGATTCTAACCCTCCAGCCTGACAGCTGTTCCCCCAAGACTTCACCCCTCATCAGCTCTGCAGCAGATACAGAAGAGAGAACAGCATCCCATTTCCTTATCATAAGCAAAAGGCTGGAATGTTAGGTCTGGGCTTCCCAGAATCCCAAGGGGTACACAGATGCCCAGCCCATTTCCCCCAGAGGCTGTCAATCTTCTGACTGCTTCCTCTGTACCTGAGCCCCCCCACCCCCCGTGGCTATAAATGGGTGGGCCCAGGCGCCATCTTGCCCCTGCCATACTGCCTTTGGTTCCACCACAGTGTCTGCAGGCCGCCCACTCTAGCAGCTCACATGGAAGTAAATCATGTTCCTGGAAGTGACTTAAGCCTCGTGTGCCTTTTATTTGGGGTTTGCGCCTTTTTATAACCTTTTTATAACCACTTCCTTCCTTTTCTACCTCCCTCTCCCCTTCTCTCTTTTTCCTCCCTTGATCTCCCCCTCCCTCCCTTCTCCCTTTCTCCTCATGCAAACTCAACCAGACAAAAACTAGGCATGGAAGTCTCAAAATGGGTGGCAGGTCCCAATCTTAGCAGAACTATTGGCAGCTGACTACTGCTGTGTGAGGAAGACCTGACCTTCTTAAGGCAAGGGACTCTGAATGGGCTGACTAGACCTCAGTGGATAGTAGATGAACTTGCACTGAGGAATGTCTAGGGATAATTTGACATAATGGGCCATGGCACAAAAGACAGTGTATGAAGTCCATTTGGGGTGGGCGTCAGGGAGAGGGTGCCAATGGGGAAGGGGCGATTAACATCGAGTGAGATGTTCTATATCTAAAAACCCAATTTGATTAAAAAAAAAAATTTCTGTATGAAACACACAAAAATTCAATAAAAAGATGAAATAAAACAACCAAACGAAAAATAAAGAAGCAAACTCTGAAATTTCTTTACAACATAAGTAGTAGATACTAACATTGTCTTCAAGAATTGAAAAATAGAGTTCTTAAGTCAGTTGGCTGAAAATTGTGCCTTGTAGCTAGAGAGTCGGAACACTTCAGTACAGCAGGCCAAGTTACGCATATGTAGATTATCTTTTTGGTAAAGTTAACATTCAAGGCTAAATGTGGCTGGGTGTGGTGGTACACACCTTTAATCTCAGGACTTGCGAAGTAGAGGCAGGCAAATCTCTGTGAGTCTGAGGTCAGCCTGGTCTACATAGCAAGTTCAAGGCCAACTGGGCTAAACGGCGAGACCTTCTCTCAAAAACAAACAAAGGCTAAATGTATCCAACAACAACAAAAATGTGTTATTTATTCTTAATATTTTTTTTTTTTTGAGACAGGGTCTCACTCTGTAGCCCTAGCTGGCCTGGAACTGGCTATGTAGACCAGACTGGCCTTGAACTCACAGAGATCTCCCTGCCCCTGCCTCTTAAGTGCTTGGATTACAGGTGTGCACTACCATGCCCAGCAAAACAAATCTTTTAAATTTTATTATTTTTATGTGTATGAGTGTTATGCCTGCATGTATGTAAGTGCACCCGTGTCATACAATCCTTGTAGAGGTCAGAAGAGGGCTTTGGATCCCCTGGAACTGGAGTTAGGATGGTTATTAGCCACCATGTGGATGCTGCTCTGCAAGAGCTTTGTACCTCATGGAGCGGGGAAGCAGTGTGCTTGACTCCCAGCTCTGCTCCCTAGGATCTGAGTCTGTATGGAACTCTCCTAGGTGCTGGCCTTTTCCACATGTTATCCACAGCCTGAGCTCCAGGAAGAGGCCTCGTATTGCGGCCAACAGTCCTGCTCAGCTGTCAATGCCGAGGTCGACTACTGGACACTGGGGAAGCCAGTGGATGCAGCTCTGTGGACTACAGGCCTCCTCCTGGGGCCATGTGTTCAGACAAGCTGTTCCTAGTGTGCTCTGCCCTGAGGAATAGTTGTTTTACTTCAAGGTTGGAGTAATATTATGCCACCTAAGTGACTAAAATAGGCAACAAGTAAATGCATGATATGACAAGAAACAGGAGGGAAGGGGTTGGAGAGGTTGCTGTCAGATCATGCAGTGTAGCAACTGGCAAACAACAGCTCCCCTGAACCCCGTGTGTGTGTGTGTGTGTGTGTGTGTGTGTGTGTGTGTGTGTGTGCGCCCGCCCATGCCATGGTACACATGTGGATGTCAGAGAATAACTTGGAGGAGTTGCTTCTCTCCTACCATGTGGTACCAGGGTTTGAACTCTGTTCATCAAGCTTGGCAAGAAGCACATTACATACAATAAACAGAAGGTCCCACCTATAAAAACTCACTGGCCCTGATCTCTCTCCCACTCCCTCCCTTGTGCTGGGATTGCAGGCATGCTCTACCATGTCTGGCTATCTTTTGTTGGGTATTATTTTGGGGGGACTGGGTCTCCCTAGTCCCAGGCTGCCTGGAAGTCACTATGTAGACCAGGCTGGCCTCAGACTCAGAGATCCACTTGCCTCTCCCTCCCAAGGGCTGGGATTAAAGGCATGTGCAACAATGCCCAGTATGTCTAGTGTTCTTTTATATTTTATCTATCTATCTATCTATCTATCTATCTATCTATCTATCTATCTATCTATCTATCTTTTTGAGACAGGATCTCCCTATTGTTCTAGCTGTCCTGGAACTGACTATGTAGACCAGGCTGGACTTGAACTCACAGAGATCTGCCTACCTCTGCCTCCCAAGTGCTGGAATTAAAGGTGTGCACCACCGCCGGGCGTGGTGGCGCACGCCTTTAATCCTAGCACTTGGGAGGCAGAGACAGGCGGATCTTTGTGAGTTCAAGGCCAGCCTGGTCTACAAGGTGAGTTCCAGGATAGCTGGGGCTACAGGGAGACCCTGTCTCGAAAAGACCAAAAAAAAAAAAGGTGTGCACCACCATGCCCAGCTTATTTTATTTATTTTTTTAAAAGTGGGTTGAAGTCAACTTAGACAAGTGTTCTACCAGAGCTATAACCCCAGCCCTGTTTTTACCATTAGAGACAAAGTCTCACTAAGTTCCCTGGACTGCCTTTGAACTCACTCTGTAGCCCGGAAGGCGCGGAACTTGCCATCCTCCAGCCTGAGCTTCCTGGTTAGCTGGGATTACAGGTTTGTACCACTGGACTCAACGGTCTTATCCTTCATCAGTGACTAAGGAAATCAGAAAGTCAGAAAGTCAGAGAGCTGATGACAGGGTTCCATGTATAAAAACTAATCATCAAAAAGGAGTATGTTCCCAAAGTTTGGACTACATTTCCCATGATAAACAACATTGCGCTAATCCTTTGGTGGGAAATGAGCATTACCATGAGTGTGCTCATTAATATTTAGTAGCATTTCAGTACCTTCCTAAAGTATTTTAACTTCTTCTCATAGCAGTACTATACAGTGTGATGTTCCCATTTGGCAGAAAACCTGCGGACATGGCAAGAAACAGCTGTCAGTAACTCCAGTTCTAGGGGCTCTGACATGTCTTCTCACCTCCATGGGCACTGCATGCACGCAGTGTAGTTAAATATGTGCAGGCAAAACATTCATACACATACAATAAAAATTAAAGAAGTTGGGCTGGAGAGATGGCCTAGCGGTTAAGAGCTCTGACTGCTCTTTGCAGAGGACCCGGGTTCGATCCCAGCACCCACATGACGACTGAGAACCGTCTTTAACTCCAGTTCCAGGGGAATCTGAAGACCTCTTCTGACCTCCGAGGCACTGCACGACACGGGTGCACAAACCTGCATGCAGACGGTACATTCATACACATAAAAATAAATGAATACATAAAATTTAAAAAAATTAAAGAAGTTTAAAAAATTATTATTGTGTGTCCAGGACATATGCGTAGAGGCAAGAGGACAGGTCTATGAAGTTTTCTCCTTCCAGAACGCACGTCACCAGGCTAGCATAGCAACTTGCTTGCTCTGAAATATTTCCTTAATTTAAGCAAACATTGAAGTGGTGAGAGAAAATGAAGCTGTTGTAATATATATTTCTCTGTTTTCCTGTATGTTTGGTACAACATTGTGAAGTGAAGTGGAAGGGTAGGGATGGGCTCAGCCTGGACTCTGACGCTATCAGCTCATCAGCAGGCAACTAAGTGCTTGAGATTTACACACCCAGTGTTCAGTGCATGGCTCACAATCTCCACAATTTTCTGCTTAAAAGCACACCCACACCGGCCTGGAGATGGCCTAGCGGTTAAGAGNACATTGATCCAGACTAAGACTGGGTCCTGTAGTTTCTGGTGTCCAGGGGAAGTCTCGGGATACTGATCTGACTGGATGCTGCAGTCTGGCATCTCTTACTGACAGGCAGTAATTTGCTGAGGTTGCACAGCTGCAATCCTGCAGGCCACCATGCAGAGCTTCAAAACATGGCTTTTCAGATCGCTGAGATTTCAAATCTGTCCATCCTATATCAAGCATGTATATCTCTGTCCATACCTCCATGTTCCACCTCCCAAATTACAATCTCTTGTGTTAAAGACAGATTATTTTTGTATTTTTTATTATTTTTATTTTATTTATTTTTTGTATGTGTATGAGTGTACCGTCTGCATGTAGGTCTGTGCACCCATGTTGTGCAATGCCGTGGAGGTCAGAAGAGGGTCTTGGATTCCCCTGTAACTGGAGTTCTCCTGGAATTGGAGTTTCAGACGGTTCTTAGCCGCCATGTGGGTGCTGGGGATCAAACCCGGGTATTCTGCAAGAGCAGTCAGTGCTCTTAACCACTAGGCTATCTCTCCAGCCCCTTACTATTTTTATGTTATATGTATGAGTGCACCACGTGTGTGTAAGTACACCCATATGCAGTGCCCGCAGAGTCAGAAGAAGGCCTTGGATTCCCCTGGAATTGGAATTAGGATGGTTGTTAGCTCCTATGTGCCTGCTGGGAATTGAACCTGGATCCTCCTAACTGCCAAGCCATCTCTCCAGGCCCAAAGACTAATTCAAACATTTTGAGCATTTATAGAATTTCATACGTGAGTAATTTATATCATTTCTCCTGTCTCTTCCTCCAACTCCTTCCATGCACCCCCCACTCCCTCTCAATTTAATAACCTCTTCATTTATTTTTACATATAGATGCACATATACATATATAAACCTTTTGAGTCCGTTTAGTGGTATTCATATGTTATGTGTGTAGGGATGACTACTTGGCATTGAATAAACCCATTGGCTATCTCAAAGGACACATTTTAATTCTGAGCATGCTGATTAGGATATTTTAAAATCTGTATTTTAAAATACTCAGCCCCACCTCAGGCCCACTTCAGGCGTCACATACTCTCTGATTGGTTTCACTGTCTGGGTTTGGTGACCGACCTCAGGGGGCCAAGGGACTGCAGTGGGATGATGGGTGATCAGAGAGGAAGAAGGAGCCACCTGTCTCCTCCCTGGTCCTGAGGCTCGGCATGCAGCTTACAGTTTTAGCTGAAATTTATACCTGATTGAAAGACACGGCTCTTGAATGCACCATTGACTATTTTACTGGATGTGCACACCATGGTATCTCTCCACTGAAGATACAATATTTCCAACACTCCTCAAATTTCCTTCTTGCCTTTTTTTTTCTCTATGCATATGAATGTACTGTCTGCATGTAGGTCTGTGTACCCATGTCGTGCAATGCCGTGAAGTTCAGAAGAGGGGTGTTCTATTAGTCACTTTTCTGTTGTTGTGATAAAACACCATGACCAAGGTGCTTATAAAAGGAAGAGTTTATTTGAGCTTACGATTGACGGTTCCAGCGAATTACAGTCCATTGTGGTGGGAGACATGGCGGCTGGATCTGGAGCAGCATGCCAAGGGTCACATCTTGCAAGGAGCACAGGAAGCAGAGAGAGTGACTGTAGACCACGAGGCTTGTTAAAACTCACTAAGCCTGCCCCCAACAACGCACTTCCTCCAGCAGGGCCACACCCTACAAGACCTCCAAAAACGGTGCCACCAACTGGAGACAAATGTCTGAATACCTAGAGCCTATGGAGGACACTCATTCAAACCACCACATTCCACTCCCTGGCCCCCATAGGCTCCTGACCATATAAAATGCAAAATGCATTTAGTCCAACCTTAAAAGTCCCCACAGTCTTTACCAGTCTCAATGCCATTCAAAAGTCCACAGTCCAAGTCTCCTCTGAGACTCAGGCCAATCTCCCAAACTGTAAGCTCCTGTAAAATCAAAAGACAAATTACATACCCCTAACATACGGTGGAACTGAATCACATTCCCATTCCAAAGGTAGTGAATATGAGGCATAGTGTAGGAAATACCGGAACCAAACATCGACCGAAACCAGCAGGGATAAAACCAAGTTCCAGTATCCGCTTCCACATTGCTACTTTGGTCTCGTGCCGACCTTTGTACTTTCCTCTAATAGTTGTGTTTTAGGAGTTGTATTCACCCGCCCCTCTTCTTTCCACGCCTTTTGCTTTTGTACAATCAAAAACAATTCTTCTTGTGGTGCGGCTAGAGGCGTCGGGTACCGACTCCTGTGGAGCAGCATCTCTCTCTGGCTAAAATACGTAAGTCCATGGCTATTCTCGCTACGCATTCTATTCTAAAATAGTTCCTCTTGGGTGTCTTCTTTGCTTAGCCAACTTTTTTCAGTAATCTTTCACATTTACTGCTTCATGCAATGGCTATCAGCGGCATTCTTTTATGCAGGGACACCCCTGCTGGCACTATGCTGGCCTGCCTCTGGCAGTTGGTGCTCTGCGCGAACTCTGAAACCGATGGAGAGAACCTGATGACACCTTTCACTCTTTATCTTTCATGCTCTAAAGCTAGCACCACTGATAAACTGCCTGAGTTTGGCTCCAATTTTGTGGATGGACCCGCTGGCCTATTTCACCACATTTTTTGCCACCATTTTTTCTCTGCCCTTGGACCTTAGTTGATGAGATTTAGCTTGGGTGTGGTTTGCTTCCCTCTTGAAGGATGTATGTTCTTTTGTTTACTTGTAAATCTCCAGGCCCCTTCCCCTTAATATAACTTAGTCTTCAATCTTTAATCCTGATAGGGGTGGGAGTCTCTCCTTCACATGCCTTGGCCCCACCTTTAATCTTCCTAGTGCAGTTATCAGATCCAAACTGTACATTCTGCATTACATTCTGCCCCATCTGCTTTTCTTCACTGTAGATCTGCACAATATTCACCATTAAAAGCTACGCCACCATTTCTACATTAGGCTGTCTTGAAATATCCTCCGCCAAAGACATCAGTCCATTGCTTTTCAACTTAGCATCAGGAAAGCATTTGGGCTGTGGACAAACTGCTGCCAGACTCTTTATCAAAATATCCTGGTTGCTGCCTAAGTCTTTATTTTCCCCTGGAACCACATCTTTTGCAGCCATGCTTTCTTCCAGGCCTCCACTAGAATGGCCCTTTAAGCTCTGCTTACAGTAGTCAACAGCTTTTCTAGCCCAAAGTTCCAAAGTCTTCCACATTTCTCCAAACATCCACATGGTCAGGTTCTTCACAGCTAACAGCCCACTCTCTGGTACCAAATTACTGTATTAGTCACTTTTCTGTTGCTGTGATAAAGCATCACGACCAAGGAACTTATAAAAGGAAGAGTTTATTTGAGCTTATGATTGACGGTTCCAGGGAATTATAGTCCATGGTGGCGGGAGACATGGCGGCCGGATCTGGAGCAGCATGCCAAGGGTCACATCTTGCAAGGAGCACAGGAAGCAGAGAGAGCGACTGTAGACCATGAGGCTTGTTAAAACTCACCAAGTCTGCCCCCAACAACGCACTTCCTCTAGCACGGCCACACCCTCCAAGAACTCCAAAAACAGCGCCACCAATTGGAGACAAATGTCTGAATACCTAGAGCCTATGGGGGACATTCAAACCACCACAGGTGTGCACAGGAAGCCGGGATGCAGCTGGGTTAGCTGTGTCTCAATGTGGCCTTCCTTACCTTTTAAGAATGGGCAGTGGTAAGAATCCCAGGACCCTATGTAAGTGCAGGGAGAGGCTATAAGCAAGACTTCCAACTGAAGCATTGGACAGTTCAGGGTGGGTAATTTTTTTTTTTTTTTTTGTCTTTTTGAGAGAGGGTCTCCCTGTAGCCTCAGCTGTCCTGGAACTCAACTCTGTAGACAAGGCTGGCCTTGAACTCACAAAGATCCGCCTGCCTCTGCCTCCCAAGTGCTAGGATTAAAGGCATGCATGACCATGCCCGGCTAAAGCTGGGTAATTCTTTGTAATGGAGGGCTGTTCTGTTCTTCCTACTGTAAAATATATCATCTCTGGCCAACCTTAGTTATGACAACCAAAAAATATCTATAGAAATCGACAAATGTCTCCTGGGGACAGAATTACCCATCACTGAAAACCACAGCTCTACAGTCGAGATGGTCTTTTCTTAAGTGTTTTCCATATACTGTACCCCTGCCCCAATCTGATTATTCATCTTAAGCTTGAGCCATGGGTGACAGGCAACGTCATAGAGGCAGGCTCAGTAGAGTGGTATATAATCTTTATTCAGATGGGTTGCTTATGCTGGCATGGGTTCGAGTCCCTGTGACAGATGTGTATGCTTCTCCATTGTTGCTCTGTGTAAGGGGGATTTCTACAGTGTGGAGAAACAAATGGGGTGAGCGGGATTGGAAAGCAGCGGACACAGCTAAGCATGCGTCCATGCTGTGAGCTCTACCTCTGGGTAAGACTCAAGTTTTGTTTTTTGTCTTTTCGAGACAGGGTCTCCCTGTAACTCCAGCTGTCCTAGAACTCACTCTGTAGACCAGGCTGGCCTTGAACTCACAAAGATCCCCCTGCCTCTGCCTCCCAAGCGCTAGGATTAAAGGCATGCACCACCACGCCCAGCAGACTGGGAGTTTTATAGGAAGATCAGGTCCCACTCCTCACCTGGCTAGTCTGTTTCAGATGGGAAAGCACTGTAAGAGCAGAGTCTTTAGCCCTGTTGTTTTCTCAGGTCTTTTTTTGTTCTGGCCTTTCTTAAAGGCTAATTAGAAAGGAGAACAAGACAGATGAGCTCCTGCCTTCCTAGAAAATAAGGCTGGGGGTCTTTAGCTGTTGTAGAGGGGCTGCTTTATGGTCGTGGTCAGGCAGTGGGAACTGATCTGCTCTTGCTGATTCCACCATCCATTCAAAGCTTAGCGTGGGGCTGGAGAGACGGCTCAGCGGTTAAGAGCACCAACTGCTCTTGCAGACGACCCAGGTTCGACTCCCAGCACCCACATGGTGGCTGAGAACCATCTTTAACTCCAGTTCCAGGGGGAATCCGACACCCTCTTCTGACCTCCAAGACATTGCACAACATGGATGCACAAACCTACACGTAGACAGTACACTCATACACATAAAAAATAAATAAAAAACAAAACAAAACAAAGCTTAGCATACTTCCTATAGTTTTTCAGGGTCTAAGACTGGTTGTGGAGTTAATTTCCAATTTACCTACTTTCAGTTCTAGTCAAGCTGATTCTCTGAAAGCAGCCTACCCTGTTGCCCTGAAGGAACTCTGTAGTTTGAAGTGATGCTGAAGTGCTTCCAGGCATCCGAGGATGGCTATGAATGCAGTCCAGCACATTTGTAGATGCCACATCTCAGCAGTAAAAGGTTGGATACCCCTGCTGGGGTAACAGGCTAGGGTAGAAAGGGGGACCCCTTGAGTCCAAGGAGAGTGAGTTCCAGGACAGCCAGAGCTACAGGGAGACTCTGTCTCAAAAAGACAAAAATAAAACAAAAACAGGGTGGGACCCCTGAGCTCCAGCCTCACCTAGCAGCTGCTCTTTGGACCCAGTCTCCCCTCGCCATCCTCGCTACCATGCACACTGCCATCACTAACAAGGTGGTTGGAATGGCTTTGAGTCATAATTTATATTAGAAAATTGTTGGACTTTAAGATGCATTTTTCAAATAAAATAAGCAAAATAAAAAGAGAGATTAAGAAGAAGAAAAAGGGAATCCTTTGATTTTGTTGTATAATTTCTTTTTTTTTATTTTATTTATTTCTGTATGTGTATGAATGTACTGTCTGCATGCAAGTCTGTGCACCCGTGTCGTGCAACGCCGCGGAGTTCAGAAGAGGGTATCGGATTCCCCTGGAACTGGAGTTCTCCTGGAATTGGAGTTTCAGATGGTTCTCAGCCGCCATGTGGGTGCTGGGGATCGAACCTGGGTCCTCTGCAAGAGCGGTCGGCGCTCTTAACTGCTAGGCCATCTCTCCAGCCCTTATTGTATAATTTCTAATGAAAAATAATCTGAATACTTGGTTATCACACACAGGCTGCTCAGCATTTGCATTCACCAAAGACACAGGAACTTAAATGCCTAGGAGCTTGCAATAAAGTTTATTAGAAAAATACTACCAGCCGGGTGTGGTAGCGCACGCCTTTAATCCTAGCACTAGGGAGGCAGAGGCAGGCGGATCTTTGTGAGTTGAAGGCCAGCCTGGTCTACAGAGTGAGTTCCAGGATTGTTTACTTGTAAATCTCCAGGCCCCTCCTTAATAACTTTGACAGTCTTCTCCTTATGAAAGGGAGATTCTCCTTCACCTGCCTTGGCCCCACCTTTAATCTTCCTAGTGCAGTTTATCAGATCCAAACTGTAATGTCTGCAGTAAATTCCTGCCCCATCTGCTGCTTTCTTCACTGTAATCTGGCACATAGTCCCAGTGAAAAGCTACGCCGCATTTCTACATTAGGCTGTTTTAAATATCCTCTGCCAAAGACCTCAGTCCATTGCTTTTCAACTAGGCGTAAGAAAGCATTTGGCTGTGGACAAACGGCTGCAGACTCTTTATCCAAATATCCTGGTTGCTGCCTAGGTCTTTAGTTTCCCCTGGACCACAATTTTTGCAGCCATGCTTTCTTCCAGGCCTCCACTAGAAGGCGCCCTTTAAGCTAGGCTGCTTACAGTAGGCAACACCTTTGCTAGCCCAAAGTTCCAAAGTCTTCCACATTTCTTCCAAAACATCCACATGGTCAGGTTCTTCACAGCAAACAGCCCATCTCCTGGTACCAAATTACTGTATTAAGTCACTTTTCTGTTTGCTGTGATTAAGCACACGACCAAGGGCACTTATAACAGGAAGGTTTATTATTGGCTTAGATTTGAGTTCCAGGGAATTAAGTCCATAGGTGGCGGGTGAGCACATGGGGCTGGATCTGGAGCAGCATGCCAGGAGTCAATCGTTTGGCTGGAGCACAGGAAGGAGAGAAGAGCGACGTAGACCATGCAGCTTGTTAAAACTCACCAACTGCCCCCAACAACGCACTTCTCGCAGCCAGGCCACACACCCCCACGAGACCCCAAAAAACAGCCACCAACTGGGAGAAAATGTCTGAATACTAGAGCCCTATGGGGGACATTCATTAACATCCACCGGTGTCAGGAGCGGGATGCAGCTGCGTTAGCTGTTGTCTCAAGGTGGCCTCCTTACCTTTTAAGAATGGCAGTGGTAAGAATCCCAGGACCCTATTAAGTGCAGGGAGAGGCTATGAGCAAGGCTTCCAACTGAAGCATTGGACAGTTCAGGGTGGGTAATTTTTTTTTTTTTTTTTTGTCTTTTGAGACAGGGTCTCCCTGTAGCCTCAGCTGTCCTGGACTCAAACTCATGTTAGACAATGCTGGCCTCTGAACTCACAAAGATCCGCCTGCCTCCTGCTCCAAGTGCTAGGATTAAAAGCTGCGCCACCAGCCGGCTAAGGCTGGGTAATTCTTTGTAATGGAGGACTGTTCTGTTCTTCCTACTGTAAAATATACCATCTCTGGCCGACCTTAGTTATGACAACAAAAATATCTACAGAAATCGACAAATGTCTCCTAGGGACAGAATTACCCATCAATGAAAACCACAGCTCTACAGTCGAGATGGTCTTTTCTTAAGTGTTTTCTATATACTGTCACCCTGCCCCAATCTGATTATTCATCTTAAGCTTGAGCCATGGGTGACAGGCAACTGTCATAGAGGCAGGCTCAGTAGAGTTGTATATAATCTTTATTCAGATGGGTTGCTTATGCTGGCATGGGTTCGAGTCTCAGTGACAGATGTGTATGCTTCTCCATTGTTGCTCTGTGTAAGGAGGATTTCTGCAGTGTGGAGAAGCAATGGGGTGACGGGATTGGAAGCAGCGGACCAGCTAGCAGCGTCCATGCTGTGAGCTCTACCTCTGGGTAAGACTCAAGTTTTTTTTTTTTTTGTCTTTTCGAGACAGGGTCTCCCTGTAGCTCCAGCTGTCCTAGAACTCACTCTGTAGACCCAGGCTGGCCTTGAAATCACAAAGATCCCCCTGCCTCCTCCCCAAGGCTAGGATTAAAGGCGTGCCACCACCACGCCCGGCAGACTGGGAGTTTTGTAGGAAGATCAGGTCCCACTCCCCACCTGGCTAGTCTGTTTCAGATGGGAAAGCACTGTAAGAGCAGAGGCTTTAGCCCTGTTGTTTTCTCAGGTCTTTTTTTGTTCTGGCCTTTCTTAAAGGCTAATTAGAAAGGAGAACAAGACAGATGAGCTCCTGCCTTCCTAGAAAATAAGGCTGGGGGTCTTTAGCTGTTGTAGAGGGGCTGCTTTATGGTCGTGGTCAGGCAGTGGGAACTGATCCGCTCTTGCTGATTCCACCATCCATTCAAAGCTTAGCTGGGCTGGAGAGACGGCTCAGCGTTAAGAGCACCAACTGCTCTGCAGAGACCCGGTTCGATCCCAGCACCCACATGGTGGCTGAGAACCCTCTTTAACTCCAGTTCCAGGGGGAATCTACACCCTCTTCTGACCTCCAAGCCATTGCACAAATGCACAACAGGGAACAAACCTACATGAGACAGTACACTCATACACATAAAAAATAAAAAAACAAAACAAAGCTTAGCATACTTCCTATAGTTTTTCAGGGTCTAAGACTGGTTGTGGAGTTAATTTCCAATTTACCTACTTTCAGTTCTAGTCAAGCTGATTCTCAGAAAGCAGCCTATCCTGTTGCCCTGAAGGAACTCTGTAGTTTGAGGTGATGCTGAAGCGCTTGCAGGCATCCAAGGATGGCTATGAATGCAGTCCAGCACATTTGTAGATGCCACATCTCAGCAGTAAAAGGTTGGATACCCCTGCTGGGGTAACAGGCTAGGGTAGAAAGGGGGACCCCTTGAGTCCAAGGAGAGTGAGTTCCAGACAGCAGAGCTACAGAGACCTGGTCAAAAAGACAAAAAAAAAAAAAAAAAAACAAACAAACAGGGTGGGACCCCTGAGCCCCAGCCTCATCTAGCAGCTGCTCTTTGGACCCAGTCTTCCCTCGCCATCCTCGCTAACGTGCGTACTGCCATCACTAACAAGGTGGTTGGAATGGCTTTGAGTCATAATTTATATTAGAAAATTGTTGGACTTTAAGATGCATTTTTCAAATAAAATAAAGCAAAATAAAAAGATTAAGAGAAGAAAAAGGGAATCCTTTGATTTTATTGTATAATTTCTAACAAAAAATTATCTGAATACTTGGTTCTCACACACAGCTGCCAGCATTTTGCTTCCCAAAGACCAGGAACTTACAGGCCCAGCTTGAATAGTTAATGTAATACTACAGTCTTGGGCTGAGCGCTGCCTTATCCACAACGATAGGAGCGGCAAGCGGCAGCGGATTCAAAGTTATGGTTCCCGGAAGGAGTTCTTGAATGGAGTTCGATGTTCCAGCCGTGGTCTGCAGACCGTGAGTTCCCTGCAGAGACGCTGGCTCTTAGGGAAAGAACTGTCTCTCTCTTCTCTCCGTCCCTCTATTCTCTTCATCTCTCTCTACTCTAAATACTCTACATACTTTTACCACACACCAAGCCTCACATTCACACCAAACAAACTGCCACCTGTCTACATGGACGTTCAAATGCTAGGGAGCTTGCACATAACAGTTTCACATAGAAGAACATAACCTTACCAGCACGTGCTGACGCGCACGACCCCACTTAAACCTTACCAAACTAGGCAAGCCGTCTACAGAGAGCCAGGTCATTTTAGCAAGTTGTTTCAAGCAGACACAACCACCCACAACCCTGCGCTTCTACAAGTGGTTCTCAGGATCCCGTCTCTCTCGTGTCCTCGCTCACCCCTGGCTTCTCAGGTCTGTCTCCCTGCTCCTCACCACACACAACACACACACACACACCACAACTAAACAAAACCAAAACCAAACCAACCAACCAACCCTACCATCTGGACCCCGTTTCCTTTAAAGGCTCTGTTTGCTCCAGGGCGCTGTTTTCAGGCCCCGTCCCATGGTGAAGACCTGGATCTAGAAGCTCACAAGCCAAGGGACAGCAATGTTCCACCTCCACCCCACCAAGAGTCACAAGCAGCATTTCGAAGCCAGGCCTAGGGCTTCTGCATAGCGGGTTCTGCAGACAGCATGGCTGGAGGCCAGGCATCAGCCCAAGCCACCTGCAGTCCACTTTGCTGCTAGGGCCTGCATGTCACCTTTTCTTCACAAACTTCTTTCTGGAAGCATTGGGATTCAGGCGTCTCCTGCCGGCTCCCAAGGTGCTGTCCCGGACCTGCAGGGTGGCTGAGCGGCTGGAGATGTCATTCTCTGCAAAGGGAGACACCCCGGCTATGTAGTCAGGGGCAAACACGTTGGTCTTCTGCCTGGCCTTGTTTGAGAGCCTCAGCTGAGGGAAACGCTGATCCTCGGTGAGATGGGGGCTGAGGGCGTATTTGCCTCCTTTGGGAGTGGGCAGCGAGTACTACGAGCAAGAGAAGGAAAGGCCGTTAGAACACAACAGGGATCCTGCTGACCCATGTCCAGAGTGTCCCTCAGATTCTCACGCAAGCGACACACAACTGTGCCTCGAGTGTCATCATCACATGCTCTTCTCACCGGATTCTCACCTCATACATATATATATATATATATATATATATATATATATGTATGTATATAAAGTAAAACTGAAAAACAAAGCAAAACACAAGACAAAACAAAAACTAAGGACTGATCCTAGAGCAGAGACAAGGGAGTCCGAGTGCCTAGAAACAACTTGCTATGTCAGAAAGAATAGGGATGTGGTTTACAGTGCCTCCTGCTGGCCAAGCATGGAACTACCTGTGCCTCAAAATGATGAGTGCAACAGATCATAGCCTCCAAACTAAAGTGACAATCCATGAGGGAACACTCATACCAAGAGGAATAATCCAGCCCGGAATCCTAGCTACTTCAGAGGCTGAGGCAGGAAGATCAGGCCGGGGCAATTTACGAAGACCCTATCTCAAAGGGAATTGGGGGCGGGAGGGATGACAGACAGGACTGGGTAGGGTTCAGTGGGTGACATGTTTGCTGCACAAGTGTGGGGGTCCCCAGCACCCATGTATAATCCAGTGAGTGGGGGGAGGAGGAGCAGGGGCAGGGCGCAGAGACAGGACGATTCCTGGGGCTCTCTAGCTAGTTCAGTCTAGCTGAAATGGTGACTCCCAGGTTCAGTGACAGGCCCTGTCGGAGAGAAATAGAGGAAGACACCTGACAGCTAGCTCTGGCCTCTGCACCGGCATGGGCAGCCCCACACCAACAGAAGCAAGAAACATGCTGGGGCTGCAGCCTGTCAGGAGAGTGTTTGCATACTGAAGGTGAAACCCTGGGTGTGATCCCCAGCACCACAAAAAAAGATAAATTTGGGCTGGAGAGATAGCTCAGTGGCTAAGAGTGCCAACTGCTCTGGCAGAGGACCTGGTTTAATTTCCAGCACCCACATGGAGGCTAAGAACTATCTTTAAGTGGGTGTGCTAGTGCACGCCTTTAATCCCAGCACTCAGGAGGCAGAAACAGGCGAATCTCTGTGAGTTCCAGGCTAGCCTGGTCTACAGAGTGAGTTCCAGGCCATCTGGGGCTATAGGGAGACACTGCCTCAAAAAAAAACAAAGAACAAAGTAAATGGAAAGTTCTTTGTAGGTCGAAGGCTCAGTAATATAGATGGCACCACAGACTTAGAAAACTATCATTTGATAATTATCACTGAGATAGTGGACTTAGAAATTTTTTGACGTGTATGAAAGTTTTGCCTGCATGTGTACCATGTGTGCCCAAGAAGGACAGAAGAAGGAGTTGGATCCCTGGACTAGGAACTGAACCAAGTCCTCTGCAAAAGCAGCAAGTGCTCTTACTGCTGGGCCATCTCTCCAGCCCCTCCCCTTTTCTGAAGACGGTGTCTCATGCTGTAGCCAGTTGACGTCACACTTGTAGCAAGCTTCCGAGTCCCTGGCTCGGCTCCCTAGTGCTGGGTGACAAGAGCCAGCATGCTGAGCTCGTCTCTCCTCATCCTCCACCACGTGCGCAGCAGCTGCACACAGCCTGGCCTCTCTGCTGTGCTGGACACTCACCGTCCTTCCCTCTGCCTCCTGCAGCTTACACTGATCCTGGTCATCCTTTAAACTCGTGCATGCATCTAGCCTCCACTGTGCTCCAAATGTCGCCCCATCAAGTAGCCATCACTGCCTGCACTGACCCGGGAATTTCTCCTTACCCAAATTCCTCAAGAGTCACAGGAGGCTTGTCCTGTCCCCTCCCTCTGGCTGGGTACCTAGATCACACCTTGGGCTTTGCGGAAACGACTAGGCTGGCTTTTATTCTGTCTCCGGTCTTTATTTCCTTTGAGATGGTGTTATGGACAACGCTAATTTGAGCTCTTCATCTCCCTGCTTCCAGTCCCAAGTGCTGCTGGGAATCACCCCTCCAAGTCCCCCCGGTCATTTGATTCTGAAGTTGCTAGAGGAAAGAGACATGCCACCTACCCGAAGGCCTCGGGGGTTCAGCACCTTGGGGTTTCGGGAAAAGTGCATGTGTAGTGTGCCGTCATCATGGACAGTGACAGACACCTTCTTCAGGGTCTTGTTCCCACAGTGCCCACAGAACACTCAGTTCATGTCTGATGTTGTTCTGGGGAACACAAAAGAAATGCTGTGTATTAGAACCAGTTAGGAGACCCCAAGGAAACAAGGAGCTTCCAGCTTCAGAGAAGGAAATGACAAGAAATGCAGAAGCTGAACCTCATTGTACCCATCTTTTCAAGCTGAACCTGCAGTGAGCAGCTGCCTTGGTCAGAGGAAGAGGACAGCAGCAGCGAAAGGTTTGAACCAGCAGGAAAATGAACAGGTGGTCACTACACCCACAGGGACATTTACTGAGTTTAACAAACAACCCCAAGGTTGGGACTATCCCTTCCCAGGTGGGGAAACAAGGCCAACTGCAGTTCCCTGCTCGAGTCAAGCTGGGAGCCCCTGCCACCAGCTCCTCACGGAGTCCGCCGCCGCAGCTCTAACCCACACAGGGCTTTGCTCGGGAAGCAGAATAAAGGAAATGTCACAGGAAACAAGTGCTGTCTTGGCTGATGTGTGGGAGAGCAGACCTTGAGCCCTTGCCTCCCTCTACCTACGAGTTCCCAGGGAGGCCCTGGGACAGGAAAAAGCTGCCACTACCAAGGGCCAGGTGTACCCTCAGCCCGGCTCTCAGCCCAGTCTCCACCAACGTCCCAGGGTCAGATGAGAGCTGGTGGGGGTCACAGGGCCCGAGAAGCCAAACCTCTCACCTGCCACGTCTCCTGAAAGTGACCCAGTGCTTCCACGCAGGCGCTGTGGATTAACTTCTCTGACAAGAGGCTGGCCAGCCACTGAGGCTAATCCCACAAGAGGAACTATTCCAAGCTTTTCTAAGAATGAGTGTTCAGTTGAGGAGCTAAGAGCTTTTCTACAAAGGACAATGGCGAAGTGGTTTTTTTGTTTTATAAAGCCAGGAACTGTCATGAGCTTGAAATACTTAAGACTAGAGATGGAAACACTGCACTAAAGCTCAGAGGTAGACATGGCTCTGAGGAGTGGCTCATGAAGTGACAGACTGCAGGGGGCCCTGACAAGGCTGGGGCTCTGGGCCAGGAGGGTTACTGTGAAGCATCCGGGGGAGCAAGGCCCTGGCAGGAAGCTCCATCTCATTCAACAACTCTGCCAGCCCAGCAAGATACCTCGATGCTTCAGAACCATCCTGCACCAGGCTTCTGCAAAACGGGGCTCTGCCAAGTATCTGTAAGATGTCTACAGACCCAGCCCAGAAATGCAGAATGGCTAGAAGACAGCCACAGCAGGGAGTTGACCACCTCCTCCTCCAACCAGCCTCCAGCGCCAGGGAATCTAACGCCCAGAGAACACCACGACCCGACGGGAACAAGAAATGAGAGAAAAGTCAATGAAGCTGACCAAAGGCAAATTTCCTTTGTGCCAAACACCCTGGCTAAATCCCTATGACTTATGTTCCTAATTCTTCACAACAAACCTTTCGATTTTAGCGAAGATCCTGAAGAACTAGTAAGGCACGCGCCCATCAGTGCGCTGCAGTCACACAGCAGAAGGAATGGGCACGTGAACTCATGTACTCTGGATTCAGTCTACTTGGTATGCAAATAGAAAATTTCATGCATGAAAAAGACTCGCAACCACCACCCAACTCCACCATCAACTCATAGCTGTCTTCTTTCATTTCCCCCTACACTCCACCCTCCTGTGTCATTTCAAAGCAACTTCCAGATGTCTTCAGAGAAGACAAGTGTCCTTTGTTCCAGAATCCACATCTTTTACTCTAGGCCACTTAGAGAAAGGAGGTGGGGGGAGAAATCCCTGGCAACCACTGCCATGGGGTTTCAGCATTGTGGCGGGGGCAGCACCTAGGCCACAAAGGAGCGCTGAGACAGAAGGACAGTGCTTATGTAAACAGGTTCTCTTTTGGGGCAGCGACAGAGTGTTCAACAGAGATACCCCAGTCCAAACCATCAGCTACGTACTTGAAACAGCCATGGCAGCGCAAGATGTAGCTCCGGGCCTCACGAATCAACATGCCATTCACTGCCAGCACACATAGACCCATCTGCAGCAGAACATTCTAGAACCAACGAGTTAAAGAAGAACTGAAACAAGCTTGAACACTAACCTGGTAATCATTTTGTAGGAGAACCTGTCTCGAAAAGACCAAAAAAAAAAAAAAATAAATATAAATTACATTCTTTTTTTGTTGTGTTTATGTGTTTTGGGCTCATGTTGAAAGTGGACACGTCCTGCAATGTCCGTGGAGGCATGGATCCCTTGGGATGGTTGTTAGCTGCCAAGTGGGTGATAGGAACAGAATCTGGGTCCCCTACAAGAGCAGCTAGTGCTCTTTACTGCTGAGCCATCTCTCCAGCCCCCGGAATGGCTCTTAACATGTGTGTCAAAGACAGGGACCTAGGCTTCTGTGTCACTGTGAGGACTGAGGCCTTCCTTTATCACTGGTGATGCTTCTCAACCAACACATTTGTTCTGCCATTTCTGAGCTGGAAATCCTGTCTACCTAGCTGAGCCCAGAGGAGTATTAAAAAAAAAAAAAAATCAAAAAGCTGGTCATTGTAGAGGATTCAAAAATCAAACATCTGGGCTGAGAATCCCTAGCCATGAGCACCCAACTGCTTATCAGGAATCTGACACCGGGCTTCTGACCCCAGCACCCACATGTAACGGCTGTAGTACACATCTTCAGGCAAACACTCATTCACAGAGAACTTGCCAGTTGCAGGGGAATACACGCCTTTCATCGCAAACCAGAGCCAGATGCAGTGGATTATCTGGAGTCAGGCAGCCGTATAAGCCCTACCAGTGCTGAGACTAAGAGACTCATCTCACAACAGCAAAATAAAAAATAAATAACAAAAAAAATTCCAAAAAACATTGGGCTGGCAACGAACTTCCAAACTCAGTTCAAAGGACTGGAATCTGACAGCCTTATAGTTGAGATCTCCAGGCAACCTGTACACTACACAGCGGCTAGCAACTGCATAGTACACAACTATTTGCACAAAATAAATACAAACTAATAAAATAAATCTTCAAATAACACAGGCCTGGAGATGCTGTGGTAGGACTAATCGACAGCAGTCACGATTCCCAGACCACATGGTAGTAGAAACAATCTTGTTAATTTATTAGTTTAGTCCTGTTTTTGTTTTACTTATAGATGTCTGCAGCTAGTCTGCGCACCGTGGTGAGATGCTAAAACACGAGCAATAAACGTAATAAATAATAACCTGGATTCCAAAACAAAACTCTGGACTGGCAAGTGTCCCTGTGAACGAGTCACAGCGCTTGCCGCCATGTGAAGTGCTGAGGATCGGAACCTGCACCGTACACACGCAGCAGCGCGACGCATTTAACACGTGCAACGTTCTCGTCAAACAGCTGAACATCTTAAATAAAACACAGGTGAAGATGGCTCACAGGCGTTGAGCACTGTAAGCCTTGAGAGACATGGGTTCAGACCATTGGGCAGCAGAATTCTAAGCGTGTGGTAGGCACAGGCCTGTCTACAGAAGCACTGCAGCAGGGCAGCAGTCTGTGAGTCAGGAGCCCTTGTCACAACGCTCAGCAGTGGATAAGGAGACCCTGTTTCAAAAAAAAAAAAAAAAAAAAACCCTAAATAAATAAATCTTAAAAAAAAAAACAAAACAGCCAGGCCTTAAATCCTAGCACACAGGGCAGAGGCAGGAGGATCTCTGTGGAGTTCAAGGCCAGTCTGTCTACGAGTGAGTCCAGGACAGCTGAGCTTGCAAGGAGACTTCCTGTCTCAAAAAGAACTAACAAAACAACCAACCACCCCCCCAATAAACAAATGCAAATTTTGTTACTAAAATATGTCAATCCTCAAACAAAACGAACAATTACTAAAGATTCTAGATTAGGAAAGACAGCAGCTTTGTACCAAACCCCTCATGGTTGGCCCCCGGGTCCACGGCACTCACCTGCATGGCAAAGTCTGTAGTCACACAGCCAACCAGCACGTCCTTTGGGATGTCACACGGCTCCAACTCTTGCTGGACCTGCTTGATGTTGCTGGGGGTTATCCCCCCCCCCCCATCATCATCACTGTCTTCAAGTTGCTCCTCTTCTTCCTCCTCTTCCCCCTCTCTGTCAATCTGAAACATTAATAGATTTGGCAAACTCCCATCTCACAGCACCTCTGGAGAAGCTCCTAGGCTGTCAACCAGGAGGGGGGGGGGGGGGGGGGGGGTGGGGGGGGGGCGATGCAAGCCAACTACCAGCAGCGTCATGGGCTGTCACCAGGAGAATGCTAAGCCAGCCTACCAGCAGCTCGGGCTGCACCAGGAGCAATGCTAAGCCAGCCTACCAGCAGCTCCTGAGCTGTCACCAGGAGAACTGCAAGCCGCCTACCAGCAGCTCCATGGGCTGTCACCAGGAGAATGCAAACCAGCCTACCAGCAGCTCCGGGGCTCTCACCAGGAGAATGCAAGCCACCTACCAGCAGCTCCTAGGAGCAATTCACCAGGAGAATGCAAAGCCAGCCTACCAGCAGCCCTGGGCTGTCACCAGGAGAATGCAAGCCGGCCACCAGCAGCTCCGGGTGTCACCAGAGAATGCAAGCCGGCCTACCAGCAGCTCCTGGGGTGTCACCAGGAGAATGCAAGCCAGCCTACCACCAGCTCCGGGCTGTCACCAGAGAATGCAAGCAGCCTACCAGCAGCTCCTAGGCTGGTCACCAGGAGAATGCAAGCCAGGCCCTACCAGCATCTCCGGGCTGTCACAAGGAGAAATGCAATTTCAGCCTACCAGAGGTCCAGAGGCTGTTAAGAGAAAACACCCAGCTCCAGGGATGCCCAAGATAAGCCCGCCTACGCAGCTCCAGGTGCCATCACAGAAATGCAGCAGCCTCATTGGGCTGTCACCAGGAGAATGAAGCCAGCCTACCAGCAGCTCACTGGGCTGTCACCAGGAGAATGAAAGCCAGCCTACCAGCAGCTCCTGGAGCTGTCACCAGGAGAATGCAAGCCAGGCACACACAGCAGCTCCACTGGGCTGTTCACCAGAGAATGCAAGGCCAGCCACCAGCAGAATCTCCAGGGCTGTGCACCCCGGAGAATGCAAGCCAGCCTACCAGCAGCTCCTGGGGTGTCACCAGGAGAATGCACAGCCAGGCCCTATCCGCATCTCCGGGCTGTCACCAGAGAGAATGCAAGCCAGCCTACCAGAGCTCTTGGGCTGTCACCAGGAGAATGAAAGCCAGCCTACCAGCAGCTCCTAGGCTCGTCCCCAGGAGAATGCAAGCCAGCCTACCAGCAGCTCATGGGCTGTCACCAGGAGAATACCAGCAAAGCCAGGCCTCACCAAGAGCACCAGCCTACCAGGCTAGGCTGTCACAAGGAGAATGCAAGCCAGGCTACCAGCAGCTCCTAGAGCTGTAACCAGGAGAATGCAAGCCAGGCCCTACCAGCATCTCCAGGGCTGTCACCAGGAGGAATGCAAGCCAGCCTACCAGCACTCCTTGGGCTGTCACCAGGAGAATGTAAGCCAGCCCTACCAGCAGCTCCTTGGGCTGTCACAGGGAATGATAAGCCAGCCTAACCAGAGCTCTGGGCTGTCAACCCAGGAGAATGCTAAGCCAGCCTACCACCAGCTCCTATGGGCTGTCACCAGGAGAATGCAAGCCAGCCACCAGGCACTTCCGGGGCTGTCATCCAGAGATGCAAGCCAGCCTACCAGCAGCTCCAGGCTGTACACCCAGGAGAATGCAAGCCAGCCATACCAGCAGCTCCTGGGCTGTCACCAGGAGAATGCAAGCCAGGCCTACCAGCAGCTCCAGGTCTGTCACCAGGAGAATGCAAGCCAGCCTACCAGCAGCTCCTGGGCTGTCACAGGGAAATGGCAAAGCCAGCCACACCAGAAGCTCCTGGGCTTCACCAGGATATGCAAGCCAGGCCCTACCAGCAGCTCTCTGGGCTGTCACCAGGAGAATGCAAGCCGGCCTACCAGCAGCTCCTGAGAGCTGTCACCAGAGCAAGGCTACCAGCATGGACCAAGCAAGCCAGCCCACCAGCAGCTCCAGGCTGTCACCAGGAGAATGCAGGCCAGGCTAAAGTAAACCAGCAGCTCCGAGTCTGTCAACCAGAGATAATGAAAGCCAGCCTACCAAATCAGCTCTCAGGTCTTTCCACCAGGAGTAATGGCAAAGCCATGCCTACCAGCCATCTCCTAATGGAAGCTGTCACCAGGAGAATTACCGGACCTCCTACCCGCATCATCCTGGGCTGTTCACCGCCGTATAATGCACGCCAGCCCTACCAGTCATCCTGCTTCACCCTAGCACACCCTCCTCAGCTCTCGTCTTCCTGCCCCCCCCTCATCATCCAGATCCCCTTAACAGTACCGAAACGAGCAACCGGCGTACCATAAAGCAGCACACTAACCAGCAGCTCCTGGGCTGTCACCAGGAGTAGATCTAAGCAGCAGCTGCACAGATGCGCCCCCGAGCAGCTCCATGGGCTGTCACCAGGGGATGCAAGCCAGGCCCTACCAGCCGCTCCCTAGGCTGTCACCAGGAGAATGCACACGCCACCAGTCCTAGCTACCCAGAATGCAGCCGCTCAGCAGCCAGGCTGTCACCAGGAGAATGCAAGCCAGCCCTACCAGCACTCCGGGCTGTCACCAGGAGAATGCAAGCCAGGCCTACCAGCCGCTCCTGGGCTGTCACCAGGAGATGCTAAGCCAGCCTACCAGCAGCTCCTTGGGCTGTCACCAGGAGAATGTAAGCCAGCCTACCAGCAGCTCCTGAGGCTGTCACCAGGAGAATGCTAAGCCAGCCTACCACAGCTCTGGGCTGTCACCAGGAGATGTAAGCCCAGCCTACCAGCGCTCATGGGTGTCACCAGAGAATGAAGCCAGCCTACCAGAAGCTCCTGGGCTGTCACCAGGAGAACTGCAGAGCCAGCCTACCAGCAGCTCGGGCTGTCACCAGGAAATGTAAGCCAGCCTACCAGCAGCTCCTGGGCTGTCACCAGGAGAATGTAAGCCAGCCTACCAGCAGCTCTGGGCTGTCACCACGAGAATGCAAGCCAGCCTACCACGCAGCTCCTTGGGCTGTCACCAGAGAGAATGCAAGCCAGCCTACCAGCAGCTCTTGGGCTGTCACCAGGAGAATGAAGCCAGCCTATCCAGCAGCTCGAGCTGTCACCAGGAGAATGAAGCCAGCCTACCAGCAGCTCCTGGGCTGTCACCAGGAGAATGCAAGCCAGCCTACCAGCAGCTCCTGGGCTGTCACCAGGAGAATGCAAGCCGGCCTACCAGCAGCTCCTGGAGCTCCTGGTCAATGTTAGGCAGAGGGTTCCTCCAGAACACGCAGGAGCTGAATTCCAGGTCCTCAGGCCCATCGGCTGCGTCTCCACCACCGACTGTTTCTTGTGTGGGTTTAGGCTGAGATTAAAAGAAACAACAATTCTTTTTCAGTACAGATTGAACCCAGGGCCTTACATCTACCAAGTAAATACTCTTCACTGAGCAGTTATACCCCTAGACCTAGAATAATTAAACAACCTGAAAACTCAGAGGCTCACAGGTGAAACTATACTGCATACAATCTGAAGGGACAGAGCTGGCAAACCATGCTTAGTCAAGGTAAATTTGCATGGCTGTCAAGAGCTGTGACATGTGGTAGAAAGGTGAGGAGCAGGACTCCTGGATCAGGTTACCTTGGAGGGCAGGTGGAAACCAGAAATGTGCAGAGGAGTTTCTGGGTGCTGAATCGACGAGCTCACTTTGACCTTTAAAAGAAAAAGAAGGGGCTGGAGAGACGGCCTAGCGGTTAGAGCGCTGACCGCTCTTAAACAGAGTGACCCGGGTTCGATCCCCAGCACCCCATGGCGGCCGAGAACGTCTGAAACTCCAATTCCAGGAGAACTCCAGTTCCAGGGGAATCCGACCACCTCTTCCGACCTCCGAGGCATTTGCACGACACTGGTGCACAACTTGCATGCAGACCCTTACCTTCATAACATACGAAAAATTAAATAAAAAATTAATAAAAAAAAAATAAAAAAAAATAAAAAATAAAAGAAAAAGAAGGGGAAAAAAAAAAACATAAACCAAAGATCAAAGAACTAATCTCTAGTTATTAAAAAGATACTCATTAAAAAGTTAAAAATTATAGAAAATATATGCTTTCTATAAAACGACTTGGTCTGACACCATCCTAAATATAATACTTTTAAGGACACTGTGAAATTATAACAAATTTTTTTTTTTTTTTTTCTTAACGTTGTGTGGGCTGGAGAGATGTCCTAGATGATGCAGAGAACCCAGATTGGTTCCCAGTATCCTCACGGCAGCTAACAACCCTCCTAAAACTCCAGTTCCAGGGGGATCTGATGGCCCTGTTTGACCACAGGCACTGCATGACATTTGCACTTACACACATGCAGGCCATACTCTTACACATAAAATAATAATTATTCAAAACTAAAAAAAAATATTTTTTAAAAATGTAAAAAAAAGCCAAGCTGGTGGCACACACCTTTAATTCCTAGCACTTGGGAGGCAGAGGCAGGCGGATCTTTTTGAGTTCCAAGCCATCCTGGCTACAGAGCAAGTTCCCGGACAGCTAGGGCTACAGGGGACCCTGTCTCAAAACACAAAAAAAAAAAAAAAGTAAAATGTAATAGTAAAAAAAAATAAGAACTCAAAACTCAGACACAGCCTGGACAGCACAGTGAGATTCCACCCCTTCTAAAAGGGAAAAATAAATAATAAAGTTTCTTATGTGTATACGAGACAGAAGGTGCCGGTGCCTGCACTGAGAGCACGTGAGGATGTCAGCGGGATCAACTTCCCGGTTGTCCCATCTTCTCCTTCTGCTCTTGCTTCAGCCCGGGTCTCTCCTGTTTCTACCACTTTGCCATACCATTGAGCTTCCGCCGGGTCTTCTCCTGTTCTACCACTGTGCCCCATACCCATTAGTTTTCCGACACACCCCCTCCCTCCCTGACTCCGTCTCCCATCTTGCAGAGTGTAGGATCACAAATATAACCCAGCTTTTTTTTTTTCCAAACAGAGTCTCCCTTTAGTCCCACTGGTCTGGAGCTCACTAGTTAGACCAGGCTGGCCTTGAACTCACAAAGATCCACCTGCCTCTGTCTGTGGGATTAAAGGTGTACACCACCATGCCCAGCTTTCAGACCGAGCTTTTTTTTTTTTTTTTAAATTTATTTTTGTATGTGTATGAATGTACTGTCTGCATGTAGGTTTGTGCACCCGTGTCGTGCAATGCCGCGGAGGTCAGAAGAGGGTGTCAGATTCCCCTGGAACTGGAGTTAAAGACGGTTTTCCCCCCGCCATGTGGGTGCTGGGGATCGAACCCGGGTCCTCTGCAAGAGCAGTCGGTGCTCTTAACCACTAGGCTATCTCTCCAGCCCTCAGACCGAGCTTTTTAAGAAAACAACAAAAAATAAAATAAAATAAAGCAAAAAGCAACCCCCCAAAAAACCATAGAACTGCTGGGTGTGGTGGCACATACCTGTAATCCCAGCACTTGGGAGGCAGAGGCAGGGGGATATCTGTGACTTCAAGCTTAGCCTGCTAGTCTACATGGTGAGTTCCAGGCTAGCTGGGGTTATACAGAGACCCCGTCTCAAAAGACCAAAACCAACAACAACAACAACAACAGAACCCACACAAGTTCTGGGAATCAAACTTAGGTCATCAAGTTGCATGACAAATGCTTTTACACACAGCCATCTCGCCTGCCGCTCTATATCAGCATCATTATTTTGTTTGTTTGAGACAGGGTCTCTCCATTGCCCCAGCTGGCCTGAAGTCACTATGCAGACGACCAGGCTAGCCTCAGTCTTCTACAGATCCACCTCTCTCTGCCTCCCAAGTGCTGGAATTAGAGGTGTGCACCACCACATCCAGCTTATCATCATTATTCTTAGAAGTCTGTATTGTTAAGAGATATAGGAAGAAATATGTATCTGTGAGAATAACTCATTATGTCCTAAATGAAAATACTCAGGGCTGTGTCTCTGCATATGTGAACTAGAGAACTATGGATTCGGAGGTGGATTAGGATAGCAACTCTGGGGGCTAGAGAGATGGCCTAGTGGTTAAGAGTGCCGACTACTCTTATAGAGGACCCAGGTTCGATTCCCAGCACCCACATGGGGGCTGAGAACCATCTTTAACTCCAGTTCCAGGGGAATCTGATGCCCTCTTCTGACCTCCGAGGCATTGCACAACATGGGTACACCAACCTACATGCAGACAGTATACTCATACACATAAAAATAATAAATAAATAAAAAAAAAGATAGAAACTCTGGTCCATCATACAAGTCTACTTTCATGTATCTGACAGCTCCATAATAAAAAGTCTTCTTCAACAAACAAATTGGTGAGTTCAGGGCCAGCCTGGTCTACATAAGACTTATGGGACAGCTGGGGCTTCTAGGAGACTCTGTCTCAAAAAGACCAAAAACAAACAAACAAATCAGCCAGGCATGGTGGAGTATACCTTTGATCCTAGCACTTGGGAGGTAGAGGCAGGCGGGGTTCTGTGAGTTCAAGGCCAGCCTGGTCTACATAGTGAGTTCCAGGACAGCTGGAGCTACACAGGGAGACCCTGTCTCAAAAAGACACACACAGGGCTGGAGAGATGGCTCATAAGAGCGCTGAGTGCTCTTGCAGAGGACCCTGGTTCGATTCCCAGCACCCACACGGCGGCTAAGAACCGTCTTGAACTCCAGTTCCAGGGGAATCCGACGCCATCTTCTGATCTCCATGGCACCAACCTACATGCAGACAGTACATTCATACACATTTTAAAAAAAAGTCTCTCTCTCTCTCTCTCTCTCTTCACTTGCCCACAATCCAACCTCAACTTACCTTTTCTGGTTCTTGTTTTAGATGCGATACCCCAACAAATTCTGCTTCCAATTGGTAAGTGAGTGCCAGCACCTGGATGTCAGTGGCAGAAAGGCTGGGGTAGTCTCCAGTTTTCTTTGAAAACTCAGTCACTGTAAACAAGAAAGTCCCAACTTCAGCTAAGGGCAAAATCTGATAGGTCCTGGAACAACCACACTGAGAGTGTCAGAAGAACTTGTGGGTCATGAGGATGGCTCCGTGGTATGGGCACTTACTGGCAAATCTGATGACCTGAGTTTGCCCCCAGGACCTGCATGTGGGGGGGAGAAAACCAACCTCCAAAGGTTATCCTGCACACACTGAGTCACACACATCACCCCCTCCCAATAAATAACAGGAATAAAAACATTCGAAAGAACTTAGAAACTCCCATCTGGGAGTGAAGGCTCACCCAGAAGCTCAAGATAGGAGGATGGGGAAGTCAAGGCCATCCTTGGTCACAGAAAATTCAAGGCCAACTCCTTCCTCTTGGAAAAACAAAAAACAAAACTGAGAATCAATAGCCCATAAAAGCTGCAACCTTAAACTATTTTCTGACCTTTTTCTACTCATGGCTGGGAAGTCTGTATTCTCCACTACCAAGCCATGCCAGACAATTTTAAGGTAACACTCTAATTCAGTAAGATCAAGGAACAGAACAAGGCCATCATTAACATAAACCCAGTATTTGCCCAGGATGAGAATTCCTTACTGAAGCTGTGGTATTATGCCAGAAGCCCTTCTTTCTGAGCTCTAAAATCCTCTGTCTCTAAGTATATGATCTGATTTCAAAACAGAACTGAAAGCCAGCCCAACTATGATTTATAATAATTACGATCTATGATAAGACAAGAGGGTTGATTTGTAAGTTTTCAAAAACAATTTAAGAAAAACACACCTGTGCTTAATCACAGTGGATGTTCAAAAAAAAAAAAAATAAAAGAAGCTGGCGTGGTGCGCGCACACCTTAATCCTAGCAGTCGGGTTTTTTTTTCTTTCAAGACAGTCTCCCTTTAGTCCCAGCTGGTCTGGAGCTCACTATGTAGACCAGGTTGACCTTGAACTCACAAAAATCCACCTGCCTCTGTCTCTGGGATTAAAGGTGTATACCACCATGCCCAGATTTCAGACCCAGCTTTTTAAGAAAACAACAACAACAACAAACAAACAAAAAGCAACCCCCCCAAAAAACCACAGAACTGCTGGGCGTGGTGGCACACACCTGTAATCCCAGCACTTGGGAGGCAGAGGCAGGGGGATATCTGTGACTTCAAGCTTAGCCTGCTAGTCTACATAGTGAGTTCCAGGCTAGCTGGGGTTATACAGAGACCCTGTCTCAAAAGACCAAAACCAACAACAACAACAACAACAGAACCCACACAAGTTCTGGTGATCAAACTTAGGTCATCAAGTTGCATGACAAATGCTTTTACACACAGCCATCTCGCCTGCCACTCTATATCAGCATCATTATTTTGTTTGTTTGAGACAGGGTCTCTCCATAGCCCCAGCTGGCCTGAAGTCACTATGCAGATGACCAGGCTAGCCTCAGTCTTCTACAGATCCACCTCCCTCTGCCTCCCAAGTGCTGGAATTAGAGGTGTGCACCACCACATCCAGCTTATCATCATTATTCTTAGGAGTCTGTGTTGTTAGAGATATAGGAAGAACTATGTATCTGTGAGAATAACTCATTATGTCCTAAATGAAAATACTCAGGGCTGTGTCTCTGCATATGTAAACTAGAGAACTATGGATGCGGAGGTGGATTAGGATAGTGACTCTGGTCCATCATACAAGTCTGTCTACTTTCATGTATCTGACAGCTCCATAATAAAAAAGTCTTCTTAAAAACAAACAAATTGGTGAGTTCAAGGCCAGCCTGGTCTACATAAGAGTTCCGGGACAGCTGGGGCTTCTGGGAGACTCTGTTTCAAAAAGACCAAAAACAAACAAACAAATCAGCCAGGCATGGTGGAGTATACCTCTGATCCTAGCACTTGGAAGGTAGAGGCAGGCGGAGTTCTGTGAGTTCAAGGCCAGCCTGGTCTACATACTGAGTTCCAGGACAGCTGGAGCTACACGGGGAGACCCTGTCTCAAAAAGACACACAGGGGGCTGGAGAGATGGCTCATAAGAGCGCTGAATGCTCTTGCAGAGGACCCTGGTTCGATTCCCAGCACCCACATGGCGGCTAAGAACCATCTTGAACTCCAGTTCCAGGGGAATCTGATGCCATCTTCTGACCTCTGTGGCACTGCACGACAGAGGTGCACCAACCTACATAATTACGATCTATGATAAGACAAGAGGGTTGATTTGTAACAGTTTTCAAAAACAATTTAAGAAAAACACACCTGTGCTTAATCTACAGTGGATGTCAATGGTTACTGTGTCTAAGACACTGACAATAAACATTTTCTTACATAATAGAAAGCTGTCTTCTGCTACAATGCTACAGGAACAGTAAGTATATTGCTAATACTTCCCGTAAAAATAGTATTAACAAGTCTACCTGGGCACCCAGCAACTTTTAGACTTTGCCCTAAGTCATGGGAACTGTGACCTTTCCCAGGCCGTGGAGTAGCAGACCAGAAGGAGGAGGTTCCCTCCAGGGTGCAGGGTGGAGATGATTCACTCTGGGCCTAACAGCTGGCTATGGATGTAGAAGTGGAGACGGCCAACATCTGTTAACAGTGATCAGTGCCTGCCTCAGGAGGTGAAGGAGGCAGATCTCTGTGAGTTCCAGGCCAGCTGGGGCTACAGGGAAACCCTCTCAAAAGGGGTTATCTCAAAAAGACTAGAAAAACAAAACAAAAACCCAAGAAACGCCCCAAACAAAACCCAAACCAAATCAAAAAACAAGGAAGCAGAGCTGTCCTAGGGGGACTCTTTGTGCTGGGCCCATGTGTCTCCAAGTACTTGGATATCAATAAGTAGACGGGCAAACAGTCAAGAGAGCTGTGTGCCAGATGGAGACCTAAGATGATGCAGTAGAACTCGGACCTGCATGAAATGATACTATACACTAGAGGTGTACCTTGCCACTTGCCTAGTAACAGTGCTCCCTGGTGGGTGTCATATTTGAACATGTCATATCTAGGCTCCCAAGGCCATCTCCAGGGCCCCTGAGAGTCACAGAGCTGGCTGTCCTGGCTAAAGAAGGGCTCTCTGCCACTAATCTATGACTCTGTGTGTGTATGTGTGCACGCACACACACACAGAGATATATACACTAAAGCACATTTCTTGACTAAAAAAAAAATGCTAAAAAAAAAATTTAAAAAACCTGCTAAGCTACAGCTCATTATGCACTTAATAGGTAGCAGGAATCTGTTAAAATATTTACATGTTGGGCTGGAGAGATGGCCTAGCGGTTAAGAGCGCCCACTGCTCTTGCAGAGGACCCAGGTTCGATCCCCAGCACCCACATGGTGGCTGAGAACTCTAGTTCCAGGGGAATCTGACACCCTCTTCTGACCTCCACGGCATTGCATGACACGGGTGCACAAACCTACATGCATACAGTACATTCATACACATAATAAATAAAATAAATTAAAAAAAATATTTACATGTCAGCTCACCTCCAACTCAGCCAAATCCTATGACCTATTAGCATTTTCTAAGAAAGTTAAAGTAACTTCGTAAAGATGCCACAGCTATTAAATTGATGGAGAAAGCTATGGAAATCACAAACAAGCAGAGTAGGTATCAGTCTATAAAACAACTGCAACCCCAGCTAACCTTAATTCCCAAAGAGAATGATAATGCCTAAACCATGGATTTGTTTTCAGATCTAATGCAAGGCCTAAACACATCCCTTTTCTTCCTTTTAAAAAGTTATTTATCAGGGCTGGAGAGATGGCTCCGTGGTTAAGAGCACCAGCTGCTTTTGCAGAGGACCTGTGTTCGGTTCCCAGCACCCGCAGGCTGTGGCTAACAGCCCTAACTCCAGTTCCAGGGGATCTGGTGACCTCTTCTGATCTCTGGGGACCTTGCACAACACAGGTGCCTTAACATACATATTGGCAATACACTCATACACAAACATGAAAATAAATATTTTTAAAAAATGATTTATGCCAGGTGTGGTGGTGCACGCCTTTAATCCTAGCACTTGGGAGGCCAGCCTGGTCTACACAGCAAGTTCCAGGCCAGCTGGGGCTATAGGGAGACCCTATCTCAAATAGACCAAAAGAAAACAAACAAAACAAAAATGGATTTATTTATTTAGAGACAGGGTCTTACCTACCATGTAGACCTTGCTAGCCTGGAACTATGGAGACCAGACTGGCCTCAACCTCCCTAGTACTAGGATCACAGGCAAGTGCCACCACACTCCCACTAGTTCTTATTTTTCATGAGTCTAGGTCTCACTATCTACCTCAGGCTGGCCTGGAACTCAGAATCCTCCTGACTCCACCTCCCCAGTGCTGGGATTAATAGCCTAGGCCACCAAGCCCGACTACACACCTTTTTTCAGGGTTGAGATTGGTCTCTCCGTTGAAAACAACAGCCCTATGAATATGGACTACAGATCCGGGTTCTTGCATTTTTAAATTTCTTTAGTTTTTGGCGGGACAGGGGTTCAAAAATCAGGCCCTTTTGCACACTTGGCAAGCGCTCCGAGTCCCAGGGCACACAGCTAGTTGGGCCCGGAAAGGCGCTCTCTCACAACCATCTAAGATTGACTGTTCCGGAAACAAATGCTCGGACGAGGCAGCACCCTCGCCCCACGCAGCGCAGCAAGGCTGACCTACACACTGCACCCCAACTTTCCAGACCAAGCAGGGCTGAGGCACTCACCCAGGCGCACGTACTCCGGGAAGGGTTGCTTGAACCGCAGCTCGTAGGGCAGCACCGCCAGGCGCCTGCGCCTGGCCTTGTCGCGGATCTCGTTGACCACCTCCTGGATCCTGTAGATGTTCTTCCCGATGTCCTGGGGACAGATCGGCCCGGCTCACAGTCGCCCGACCCCACGCGCACCCCTCCGGGGTCTCCTGCCCACACTCCCCGCCGCGGGATGTCGCGTACCTGCAGAGCTGAATCCCTCAAGAAAGCCCCGGCATCTGCCACGACGTGCTCGACCGGAGCCATGTTCGCTGAGAGGCACGGAGAGCGCATGCGCACGGTGCTTGCGTGCTCTACTTTTGCAAGCCAGTTCCTCTGCGAGGGCAGAGGAGCCGGGGCATTTGCCGGCGCCCCCTGGCGGCCACAGCCCGCATCTTCCGGCTGACAACCCGCGCGCATGCGCATCTATGCGCTCTCGCCAGTGGAGATCCTGGGTGGTAAAATTTGAGGGACACCTAAGGAAATCTGTCTCAGCGTCATCCACTTCTTAGCACCTTATTTGTTTGTTTGTATGTTTATTTATTTGTTTGTTTGTTTTTCGGGTCTTTTTGAGACCAGGTCTTTCTGTAGCTCCAGCTGGCCTGGAACTCTCTATGTAGACTACACTGCCCTTGAACTCCCAGATAGATGCCTGCCTCTGCCTCCTGAGTGCTAGGATTAAAGGCATGCGCCACCACACCCGGCTAGCACCTTATTATTTCATTTCATTTATTTATTTTTTTTATTTTTTTGCACTTTTTTTTTGTCTTTTCGAGACAGGGTCTCCCTGCTGTAGCCCCAGCTGTCCTGGAACTCGCTCTGTAGACCAGGCTGGCCTTGAACTCACAAAGATCCGCCTGCCTCTGCCTCCCAAGTGCTAGGATTAGAAGCATGCGCCACCACGCCCGGCTAGCACCTTATTTTTAAAAGCAAAACCTGGATATGTCTCACACATATCTCCTCATGGTCGAAATACAGATAATCCATCACAACAGCTGCTATTTTGCTGGGTGTAGTGTTGCACCCCTTTCGTCTCAGAACTCAGGAGGCAGAAAAAGGAGCATCTCTCTGAGGCTGAGGCCAGCCTGATCTACATAGTGCAATCCAGGGCTGACAGGGCTACATAGTGAGACCCTGCCTCGGAATAAATAAACGAATAAACAAATTAATTCAAAAAGGTAGGCACTAGGACTGTAGAGATGGCTCAGCGGTTAAGAGCACTGGCTGCTTTTACAGAGGACCTGGGTTTGATTCCCAGCACTCATATGGTGGCTTACAACCATCTGTCACTCCAGTTCCAGGGGATCCAACTCCCTCTTTTGGCCTTTGTGGGCATTGCATGACCCAGGTACATTTACATACATCCAGGCAACACACTCACACATAAAGTAAAAATAATAAAATATTTATTTTTTATTTTTTGGTATTTTTGAGATAGGGTCTTCCTGTAGCCCCAGCTAGCCAGGAACTCGCTATATAGACCAGGCTGGATTCAAACTCACAGAGATCCTCCTGCCTCTGTCTCTCATATAATTTTTTTTAAGATAGGTACTATTTACCAAGTGTGCTAGCACATGCTTTTAATCTCAGCCCTCAACAGGTAGAGGCAGGTGGATCTCTGTGAGTTCAAGGCCAGCCTAGTCTACAGAGAGAGCTCCAGGCCAGCTGGGACTAAAGGGAAACCCTGTCTCAAAAAGACACACACACTTCCTTTTACAGGCAAGGAAGCCAACCTGATCTCCCCAGATAACCTCCAAACTGACAGAACTACTTTCTTTTTATTTTTTAATTTTTTATTTATTTTTGTATGTGTATGAATGTACTGTCTGCATGTAGGTTTGTGCACCCGTGTCGTGCAATGCCGCGGAGGTCAAAAGAGGGTCTCTGACTCCCCTGGAACTGGAGTTCTCCTGGAATTGGAGTCACACATGGTTATTTGCTGCCATGTGGGTGCTGGGGATCAAACCCTGGTCCTCTGCAAGAGCAGTCATTGCTCTTAACCACTAGGCTATCTTTCCAGCCCCCAGAACTACTTTCTTATCCGTTATGCTAAACACTATTGCTTACGTATTCCTACTTGATTTTGAACAAGTTGGGGAAACAGTCTGCCTTATTTTTCTTGTTCCACCTCCCTAAGCAAGGCACATAATTTTTTAGAAAATAATTACTTGCTGAATTGAACAGAAGGGGTTATTAACGACTTTGAAATTTCAAATCTGAGGTTTCATAATTGTGATATGTAGCCCATTACACACCAGCAAATTTTGTTTGAATGCTAATCTAAGTCATTATCATCTGCTTTCATTCAAACTGTTCTGTATTGGTTCATTCATCTGTCATGATGGTATCCATTGGCAATCACCAAAATCTCTTTTTCAACCCTAAACATTTCTTTAAATTTGTTAAATTACATTTTTTTCTTGGGGGGGCACATGCTACAGTGCCCATGTGGACGCCAGAGGACAACCCAGGAGAGTCGCTTTTCTTTTACCATGTGGGGTCCCAGGGATCCAACTCAGGTTGTCACATGCAGGTACACTTGCATGACATGCAGGCAATACTTTAATACACATTAAATAGAAATAAATAAAATAGTAAAAAAGAATGTTGTCTTGGGGGCTGGAGAGGTGATTAAGAGTACTTGCCAAAAAAAATAAAAAATAAAAAAAAAAGAGTACTTGCTGCTCTTGCAGAGGACCTAACTTCAGTTCCCAGCACCCATATCAGAGAGCTCACAACTGCCTGCAACTCCAGCTTTCGGGGCTCTGACACCCTCTTGTGGTCTCTGATGGCAGCTGCACTCAATGAGCAAATGCCTGCACAAAGATACACATACTCAGAATTAAGTGGAATAAATTTATTTTTTTAAAGAATGTTGATTTAGGGCTGGAGAGATGGCCTAGCGGTTGGGAGCACCGACTGCTCTTGCAGAGGACCCGGGTTCGATCCCCAGCACCCACATGGCAGCTAAGAACCGTCTGTAACTCCAATTCCAGGAGAACTCCAGTTCTAAAAAGTCCTTAGTGACTCTAGAGAATAGTAGCTTTGATATATGTAAAGTAGGCAATGTTTGTACTACTTTGGAGTTTCTATGGTAAATATTTGTTCCTGAGTTCTAGGACCTGTGACAGATTTCACATGAACACCTAGGGCTTACATCTCAATGGATCATGAAGACATTCATAGTTATTGTATATTTGTGTTTATGATGTGGGATTAGTGCTGTTTACCCAGATCTGGATGCCCAGTTGCTGTTAGGGAAGCAAGATTGAATGTTTCCAGTTATTCCTCTGAGGTTGTGTGCCCTGATTCAGGACAAGTCACTTTGTGACATGGTTTAAGAAACTAGGCAGCTGGGCATGATGGGACACATCTTTAATCCCAGCAGGCATATCTTGGTGAGTTCAAGGCCAGCCTGGTCTACATAGCGAGCTCCAGGACAGCAGAGACTAAAGGGAGACCCTGTCTCAAAAAAAAAAAAAAAAAAAAGCTGTTGCCACCAGATTCAGGGAAGTCTCATCTACATAGAGACAAACTCAAGTTAGCTATGCACGTGACTTGGGTGAGTTCCTTAACCTTTCTGGGTCTGGTTCTTCACGTGGGAAGGAAGGGTGGGTAGGACACCTTTCCCTGCCCCTCTAAGGCAATGTTCAGTGTTGCCTTCTGGACATGGAGCTGGTTGGTGACTATGTTCCTGCTTGCTAGTCTTCCTTGCTACGGACTGTGCCAGTTCCCAGGCCCTAGCCTTGAAGGCCAAGGCCACTGACCTTCAGGAGCTTCTGGAAGGATTCCCAGGGATCCTCCCACTAGCTCATGGTAAGCATTTTCTTTTCAGCCAGTGTTTGACTTTTGCTTGGGGCTTCCAAACTAAACTAGTTCCATCTTAAATGAAAGAAATCAATCCTTGCAGCTGAGCTGTTGCTCCAACATTGATTTGGCATAAATTTTGAGAGAGACTGGCCAATAAATACCTGCAACAATGATAAACATTAGGGAGAATTATCTTTGAAGGGCTAGGACCGGCAGCTGCGAGGGTGGGTGAAGTGGGACCACCAATCCCGATCTTTCACCCATCCGGAGCCCCTTGTTAGCTGCGGGATGCACTTCTGCGGTAGAGACTGGGCAGTGCTGACCAGTGTGTGGTGGGTTTGGGGAAGAGGAGGAGATGGCTCAGAGGTCTTCCTGGGACCAGTGCTTGCTCCCCCATCACACTTTAGTGTGGAATCCAAGCCTCTATCTGTGTGCTTTGGGGCAGGTAAATTGAACTCTGTGCTTCAGTTTATCACCTGGGAGACAGGAATTACTTCCCTCAGATGAAGGGACAGTGTGGCCCATTGCCAACTCCCCACGTGTAGCATCTACAGCTATCTCTTGTGAGGTAAAAATAGAATCTGTCCTCCGGGTGTCCAGCACATAGAAGGCTTTGAACACGGGGTGCTGCAGCTGATGAGCTGTCGGGTCACCCCAGGTTCTAGGCTTTCCCCTTCCTTCTTCCTGTGTCCTGTTGCCAGCCCAGCTGTAGCTTTCCCAGAGGTTCCTTGACATCGTTCTTGGCTCCTCGAGCTCCTGAGCTTACCTGCCTTCCCTGACTCCCAGTCTCAGAAGTCTTTGACTTCTCCTGGACGATCCCCTTCCTAGTCACTGCTGCCCATTCACAAAGCACCCATTATGTGCCAGACACTGGACCAGGCGTGGCCTCCATCTCCCTCCACAGTCTCACACTGAGCCTGTCCTGCGGTCTTGTCATGTACTGATGGGTGCTGTGATGCCCACCTTCTCAGAGTGGATTTTAGGGAGCTGAGTGCTCCCAGCTCCGTTCTTTCCGTAGACCCCGTAGCCGGCCACGAATCCCATCGTGTGCTGGTTCTCTCTTGCCACTGTAGCAGACCACCATACCTTTGGTACTGAAATAACAATACAGACCTATGCTCTTAACAGGTCTGGAGGTCAGAAGTCTTCCTGGGTGGACATCATGGTCCCAGCAGGCTGTGTGCCTTCTGGAAGCTTCAGAGAAGACTGCTACCTCCTGCATGAGTTACTTTTCTTATCACTGTGGCAATGTATCTAATACAATCAACTTATATGGGAGGGAAGATTTAATTTCCCTTACAGTTTCAGAGGGTCAGAGTCTGGTGGAGGGTTGTTCACATGGCGGCAGGTCAGAAAGCAGGGAGTAGGGCTTGAACCAGCCTGGGCTGGTTGTTACCTTCAAAGGCCCACTCCTAGAGGCCCACTTCTGACAACCAGGCCTCACCTTCCAAGGTTCTATAGCTTCCTGAAGTAAAGCCATCCTCAGCGGGAACAAGCGCTCAAAACACAAGCCTGCGGGGGGGGATCTTCAGTTTCAAACCATTACACATGGCCCGTCCCTGCTTTTTGATACTTTTCTCATTGCTGTGACAAAATACCCACCAACAGGAACTTAAGCAATGAAGGGTTGATTTCCACTCACGGTTTGAGCTCAGAGTATGGTCAGTCTTGACAGGGAAGTCGTAGATGCAGGAGTGTGAGGTGTGAGGCACCTGGTCACACTGAGTCAGAAGTCAGGAAGGAGAAGGGAGAGAGAGCGAGAGCGAGAGCGAGAGAGCGAGAGAGCGAGAGAGCGAGAGAGCGAGAGAGAGAGAGAGAGCGAGCGAGAGAGCGAGAGAGTGAGAGAGAGAGAGAGAGAGAGAGAGCGAGAGAGAGAGAGAGAGAGAGAGAGAGGCTGGTGCTCAGATTCCTTTCTCCTTTTTATTCAGTCAGGGACCTCAGCCCCTAAGATGGTGCGATTCAAATGCAGGATGGGACTCCACAACTCATTTAACCCAGTCTAGAAGCGTCACACAGCGGTGCCCAGAGGTTTGTCTCTTAGGTGGTTCTGGATTCTGTTAATGGCAGTCATTATTAACCGTAGCAGTGGCTGTCTGCATTCCTTGGCTTGTGGTCCCTTCTGTCTCCAGAGCCAGCACTTGTATGCCTCTCATATCTGTTTCTCTAGTAACATCTTCCTTGGCTTGTGGTCCCTTCTGTCTTCAGAGCCAGCACGTGTATGCCTCTCTCATCTGTTTCTCTAGTAACATCTTCCTTGACTCTCTCTCTTCCACTTCCAGGAGAGTTTTACTTTCTTTTCCTGTTACTGTGATAAACCAGGCTCAATCCCAGCACTAGTGGAGCAGAGGCAGGTGGATCTCTGTGAGCTTGAGGCCAGCCTGGTCTACATAAATAGCTTCAGGCCAGACGGGGATACAAAGTGAGACCTTGTCTCAAAAAACAAAAGGCAAGAAAAACAAAACAAAACAAAACAAAGTGTGCTGGATACTTTAGGGTTGACCTGACACACCTGGGTTGCCTCCATTGGACTGGCCTGTAGCCAGAACTGTGGGGTGTATTTCTGATTGTTGAGTGATGTGGGAGGCCCAGCCCACTGTAGCTGGTGCCACCCCGGGACAGATCTTTCTGTATTGTATAAGAAGGCAGGCTGGGCATGGGCCAGGGGAGCAAGCCAGTAAGCAGCGTTCCTCCACAGCCTGTGCTTCAGCTCCTGCCTCCAGGTTCCTGCTCTGCGTTCCTACTTTGGGCTCCCTGGGATATGTGAGCCAAATAAACCCTTTCCTCTCCAAGTTGGTATTTATCAGAGTGTTTTGTCACAATATCGAAGACAAACTAGAACACAGAGCAAACAATCTCCCCCCAAAAATGCCTAACAGAGGCAAGTTTAGGGAGAAAAAGTTTATTTTAGCTCACAGTTCAAGGTGCAGTCAGTCCGCGTGCTGAGGGAGTCAGGGCAGGGGGAGCTGAAGCAGGTGGACATCTTAGGTCTGCGATCAGAAGAGAGGGAGGAGCCATGCATGCTTTTCCCCTTGATTACATTCCAGGATCTTCTGCTTAGGGAATGGTGATACCCACAGTGGCTGTCTTTCCACTCAACCAATATACTCCAGATAATCCCCCACACAGGTGCCCAGAGGCCCATCTCCAGGGTGATTCTAGTTCTACCGAGTTGGCCATTAACACTGACCATCCATCATAGAGGTCCTCTTGATTACATTGGGTTCACCCTGATATTCCCAGTCAGCTCCCTTATCTCAAGGTGTGTTTGTCACAACCCTAATTCCAGGGCTCACTTCTGGGCTCTGTAGACTTAGATGCAGCCATCTTTGTGTCCACCTGTTGTAGGAAGCTTCTCTTGCTATGAGCAGCTACAATGCAGTTCTGCTAAGGGAAGGGGAACAGTCGCTGCCTGCAGTCACTGCTGGGGAACTGACGCCTCGATGCAGAGTTCAGTTGGTCACTTTCATAACCCAACCTAAGAGGTACTTCCAACCCAGGTCCTTAGCCTGGAAAGAGGAATGCTTTCCATATGGCTGTGTCCACTCACCTGCCCAAAGACTGTTGGCTTCTGGACAGGAATTTCAGGCTGGTGGGTAATGGCCCATCTTCAGCCTACACCCACTCACGATCCACTCCACAGGTTGGTGACCTGATTAGTCTCTGTCCTACCCCATGCTAGCTTACCAAGTTAGCAATCTCAATGATCCCCATCCAACCCACTAGCCACCAACACTCAAAATCCAGGCCTGCTTTGGCTTGTGTACCTTTAAAATAATGGAGCTGGGAATTCTGAGATGATTGCAATGGAGAAGTCAATTTATTGCATGTCCTGAATCACTTTTATAAGCAAAATGACGTCATCCTTGAGAGCCAATCACAGACCTCAGTCTCTGGCCCCTGTATGCTGCTGCCCTGCCTAGCATCATGTGCCTGGGCCATGAGTTGCTCCCTCTCAGGGGGGGGGGGTCAGAGGAACCCCATGACTTCCATGTTGTGCCCTGAGGGATGCTAGCTGGGAACTAGTCCCTAATTCAAACTGGATCTTCCCACAACCTGTCATATCTCAATATTGGTTCATGTATTTGGCTTTCATTGCTCAGGGAGGGGTGGGCTAGGACAGAACTAGGTGGATTGGAAAAGGGGTGTATTAGTCAGGGTTCTCTAAAGAAACAGAAGCAACAGGATGAATATATATAACTATATACAATTTATTGATTTGCTCACGTGACGGAGCTCAACAGTAGCGCCGAACTGGAGAGGCTGGGAATTTTCTTGTTTGGTTTTTTTCTGACCCCTTTCGTGTGTGTTGACAGAGAAGCGGGGGTACTACATCAGGCCAATAGTGCGTCTTTCCTACAGGCAAGAGCCACTAAAACGGTTCAGTTTCCTCTGCACCAGGGCATCATGGGACTGCAGAGACCTCAGGGCAGAGCCTCAGACTGAGCTGTCACCCCAGGGTTATGACCGTGGGGGTGATCCACCTGTTCTGGACATGACAGGAAGGGGTAGTCTGAATTTGTCCCTATATTCTTGGATGCTTGTTTTCCAGACTGTTGTACAGAGTTTGAAAAAAAGATTATTATATTTATTAAGCTTTATGGATAAATAAATATAAGTGAAGATATGTTTGCTGGAAACCATTAATAAGAGTACTGCCAAAAAAAACAAAATAAAATAAAAAAGATAGTATCTTCTGTCTTTTGCAGAGACCTAATCTCAGTTTCCCAGCACCCATATCAGAAGCTCACAACTGCCTGCAACCCAGTTTCGCTGGCTCTACAACCTCTCTTTGTGTCTCTGATGGGCAGGCTGCACCTAATGAGCCAAATGCCTGCACAAAATACACTATACTCAGAATTAAGCTGGAATTAATATTTTTTTTGGACTTTTTGAGGACAGGGTCTCCCTGTTAGCCCCAGCAGTCCTTGGAATTCCTCATGTAGACCAGGCTGGGCCTTGAACTCACAAAGATTCCTGCCCTCTGCCTCTTGCCTTCCCAAGTTGCTAGGATTAAAGGCGTGTTTTTTTTTTTTTTTATTTTTTTTTAAAGGATTCTGAGATGAGAGATGGACCTCAGCGTTGAGCACCGACTGCTCTTGCAGGGAACCCGGGTTCGAATCCCCAGCACCCACATGGTTGAGAACCGTCTGTAACCCAATTCCAGGAGAACTCCAGTTCTAGGGGGAATCCAAGACCCTTCTGACCTCCGCCTGGCATTGCACAACACAGGTGCACAAACCTACATGCAGACAGTACATTCATACACATACAAAATAAATAAAATAAAAAAATAAAAAATTCAAAAAGAATGTTGAGGGGGCCTGGAGATGATAAGCCATAGTAGGTTACAGAGCACCGACTGCTTCTTGCAGAGGACCTGGGTTCGATCCCCAGCATCCCTGCAATGGCAGCCTAAGACCGTCTGAACTCCACATTATCCGGAGAACTCCAGTTCACAAGGGAATCTGAGACCCTCTCTGACCTCCGAGGCCATTTGCAACGCACAATTTGGGTGCAACAAACCTACATGCAGACAGTACATTCATACACATACAAAAATAAATAAAATTAAAAAAAAAGAATGTTGATTTAAAATGTGTCATTTCTGCATGGTGGCACATGCCTTTAATCCTAGCACTCTCAGAGGTAGAGGCAGGAGGATCTCTGGGAGTTTGAGTCCAGTCTGGTCTATGTAGCAGGTTATAAATAGGGGCTGTTGGGCTGGAGAGATGGCCTAGAGCTTAAGAGCATCGACTGCTCTTGCAGAGGACCTGGGTTCAATCCCCAGCACCCACATGGCGGCTGAGAACCGTCTTTGACTCCAGTCGCAGGGAATCCAACGCCCTCTTCTGACCTCCGCGCGGCATTGCACGACACGGGTGCACAGACCTAAATGCAGCCAGTACATTCATACACAAAAAAATAAATAAAAATTAAAATAAATAAATAGGGGCTAGAAAGATGGCTCACCAGTTAAGAGTACTTGATGCTTTTGCAGAGGATAGGAGTTAAGTTCCCAGCATTCACAAGGTGCCCATAGCTCTGACACATTAGGGCCTCCGTGGACAGTGCACACAGGTAGTGTACTTACGCAGGCAAAACATAAACACAAAGTAAATAAAATAAATAATAAATAAAATGTTCCTGTTAACAAAAACAAAACAAAAAGCCAGGTGTTGTAGCACATATCTGTTGATCTGAACTATCAGGACGTGGATGCCAGTTTGGAATATGTGAAACCCTGCCTCAGCCTGTCTGCCCCAGTGGAACTCCAACCATTCAGGAGAGTAAGGTTGAAGGATCAGAAGTTCAAGGCTAGCTGGGGCCACTTCTGCAAGACCCTCCTTAAAAAAAAAGAGGGCCGGGCATGGTGGCGCATGCCTTTAATCCTAGCACTTGGGAGGCAGAGTCAGGTGGATCTTTGTGAGTTCAAGGTCAGCCTGGTGTACAGAGTGAGTTCCATGACAGCTGAGGCTACAGGGAGACCCTGTCTCGAAAACACACACCCACACACAAAAAAAAGATAACAGAAGGCTGGGAATATGGGTCACTAGTAGAGTACTTGTCTAGCATGTCTGGGTTCAAACCCCAATCCTGCTTCTGCTTCTCAGGCTTGGTGAGGCACCCTGTTATCCAAGGAAATCAAGAACCCGAGGGTCAATACACTCCAGGTCAGCCTGGGTTCCATAAAGACCCCGTGTGCTAATTCAGAAGGTTCAGTGTACTCTGCACAGGGGACGGGGGTTGGCACCTTATGGATCTGGAGAAGTTTTCCACTTTTTTTTTGCCTTTCCAGTTAAAGAAAAAAATCTTATGTGTATGAGTGTTTTTCCTGCATGTATGTAAGGGTACCACATGCAAGTATGTGTGTGGAAGAGGGTGTCAAATCTCCTAGTATTGGAGTTATGAATGGTTATGAGTTGCCATGAGGATGTTAGGAACCAAACCCAGGTCCTCTGGAAGAGCAACCGGTGCTCCTAACTGCTGAGCCATCTCTCCATTGGTCCCATACGACCGAGGTGGGTTGTTTAAAGGTTTGGCTTCCTGATCATTTTCTACCGACAAAGTTTCATGTACAAGGCCTTCAAGATCTGACTCATTTGCTAGTAACTCTCTCATTTGTAGCCACAAGGGATAGGCATGTCGAGGGAGTTCCCCTTCACCATGTTCCTGTACATGCTTTCTCATATCTTTACCAACTTGTTTCCAATCAGATAAAGTAAGCGTGCCTTCCTCTGGGAACCAAGGGCTGACTTTCTTAACAAAATCAAGAAAATCTTTCAAAGCCTTCTCTGAAACTTGCAATCCCCTACCTGCCATCATATGTTTAAGTACGGAAAGAAACATTCGCTCTTGTTTTGATTCGTTTTGCCCCATACTTTCGTACTTACTCACACTTAACCGATCAGCCTTTATCAGCAGAACCGCAGCACCCTGGTGAGAGCCTACCCGTTACCTGGGAAAAAAAGAGAAGAGAGAAAAAAAGATTACCTATCCAAGGGTCCCTGTTCAGGCGCCACCTGCCGCAGACCGACCCAGCAGGGGGTCCCTGACACTGTGGGAATCAGGGTCTTGGAAGGAGGACACAGGTTTGGCGAAATGACAGACAGAAACGACACCAGAATGGCTTTGAATCTGCTGCATTTTACTAGGAGCAAATCATTGATTAAATACCACAGACCAGGGGAAAACGGATCAGGATTAGCACGTTTCCAGGAACAATAAACCCATTGCTAAGGAATTCACACCTGGGTTTCCAAGGACAGCAAGCAAATTAAATTTACACATTAATCAGAAGCATTTACACATAGTATATTGCTCACACCCTCTAGGTAGGGGAGATAAGACACAAACAGTGGTCATAAAACCACAAACCATGAATAGTTTATTTGTGAGATGTGAGACAATGTTTTTCTTTGAAGTTTCAATTTGGTTTCTTCCCGTCCTCCCTGGCGCCCGATCTTCCAGTCCTCCCAAGGCCATTTGTTATCTTTAGGCTGTAATTCAAGCCATGGCCTGGGAGAGCCTTTTAATTAGTTCTGTTTTTCTACACCACTTTCCTTAAAGGAGAAGCCTGCCACGTGCCTCTGACCAAGTATTGTATTTTATCATGCATAACTGTAACTAAGATTTTACTAATTCTATCAGGTGTAGCTCCTTGTTTAAGGGACTGAGCTTTTATTTTTATTAAGTTTGGAAAAACACTTTTGTTATTTGTAACTGACCTATGATATCACTCAGTGTAATGTTTTTCGTTCATAATATCTTTGTAGGGGCTTTTAGGACAAAGGGGCCTTTAGATAATGTTTCCCTGTATGATTTTTGCTTAGGTTCGCAGATATCCATGCACGTTGTGTAGGTCAGATGTTAGTGGGTGGAAGCTTCTGTTCGCCTGATTTATTTCCAGACACATTTAACTGCCCCTTGTTCTGGAACTGAAGTCGTGCTGTACTCAGGAAAAGAATCAAAAGACAATATGCAAAGCCCAATACCCAGGAAGTGTAACATTTTTGTAGCGCGTAGTGATCTTGGAAGCCAAAGCCGAGCACTCTGCCAGGGACCTCCAGAGAGCTTAGCCTCTGAGGGCACGTATCTCCCGTCTGCTATTATGACTTTCGGCATTGCTCACACAGATGACACTGGAGTTGGTGTGAGACATCATTATTTTTTCTGTAACCTCATTATGTTTCTGAGATTCTACCATGTTGATGCTGATGAAGGTCTTTCATTCATGTTTATTATAGGACATATTCCACAGCAGGAGCACACAGCAAGTTACAATATTATCCTTTTTTTTTTTTNAGAAGGTAACACCCACATTTGGGGTGGGCCATCCGGGTTGAGGTGGTCCAATCAGAAGACCCTTTTCTCTTATTTGTTCCTTAGTCCAGTCAAGTTGACACCCAGGATTAACCATGACAAGGGGGTAGGAGGTATTTTGAGAGACTATATAGCATTTTCTGTCCTCTTTTCCTCTTTTCAATGGGCTTGGGAAGACCAGAGTAGGAAGAAAGGTGACCTGTGGAAGAAATATCTCATTTTCCGCATACTGATATCAGTGATTAAGCATCGGGGATCTCCAGAAGTACAGATGTGTTCCTCAGAGAAGGGCTTATATCCATTCATGCCTTCCTCCCCCAGTCCTAGAGCTGATTGTCCCATTCACAAGACAGTGATAGACATTGTCAATCGATTGCAGATCTCTTTCATCCTCATCTGGACTAAAGCTTATGGCAGAGGCTACAGTAGTGGCCAGGCCATCGTGCACTCTGCTTTGCCTCCTGGACACACAGGAAGGTTCTGTTTCTCAGCCTCCCTTGCAGGTAGGTTGGGCATATGTCGTAGCTAGTGGGCTCTGTGTCACCTTTAGTTCATGTTGTCAGCCCTACTGCAGGATCCTTCATAGTCTACTGTTCTCTTCTGCCTTGATTATAGAGCCTTTTGTTGGATGGGACTGGGGGCACATGTAAAGTGCAAGGAGCCTGGATGTCTGTTTAGACACTTGAAAGGAACTTTTTTTTCCCCCAATGTTTCATTGAAGCTCTGTGCATTTCATACAAATCAAATTACATTACAAATCAAATCTAGATCTGTGCCCTCCTCCCTGCCCCCCTGACCCCACTAGAGCTCATGCATTCTGCCAAACATGTTTTTCATATTTTTCTCAGTCTCTCTCAAAATTCTTGATGTAGAAGTTTTCTGTTTTGAGCAGAAGTTCACCGTTTCAGTCAGTTCTTTGACACAGACTTTTCTGTTGTTGTTCTTGTTACTATTATTCCTTCCAACATGCATTCCTCCAAAATATGCACATATGCATGCCACATATATCATAGGTTTTAGCATCTTCAGCTTATGATTTTTTTTATTAGGCTGAAAGATGTCATGTTTGAAGGCTCCTCCTTGGCAAGCCCAAACCACCATTAGTTCTGCCCTTGTGCTCCACACTGGGGTTTTCCCTTCCCATGGTCACCTAATGAGGTCCAGTAAGCACCGCATCCTGTCTTGATCTTCCTGTACTGGTCTCCATGATTCAGCCTGGGTAGTCCAACAATGGCAGTCTATACTCTGAAGAAGCAGAAACCCCAGTAGTAGCCCAGTCCACAAGCTGGATGTCTTAGCAGTTCCCATCTGGCACTGAAGGTTTGGAGGATTCTTGGAGAGACATGAGTCTTCAGTCCATATTGGAAAGTTGAAAAGCTGTGAAAGGAACTTTCTTGGTGGACTACCTCTACTAGTTAGTGATGAGAACCAGAAATAAGCCACTATCTTGTTAAGTGACCAAGATTTGGGACTTGGGTTTTAGTGCAGATAATGCTACTTATTTTAGCTAACACATGGTTATAGAACCCTTCTCAGCCAGGCGTGGTGGCTCATGGCTTTCATCCCAACACTCGGGAGGCAGAGGCAGGCAGATCTCTGTGAGTTAAAGGCCAGCCTGGTCTACATAGCAAGCTCCAGGCCAGCTGTGACTAAAGGGAGACCCTGTCTCAAAATACCAAAAAAAATTTTCTTGTTTGGTTTTTTTCTGACCCCTTTCGTGTGTGTTGACAGAGAAGCGGGGGTACTACATCAGGCCAATAGTGCGTCTTTCCTACAGGCAAGAGCCACTAAAACGGTTCAGTTTCCTCTGCACCAGGGCATCATGGGACTGCAGAGACCTCAGGGCAGAGCCTCAGACTGAGCTGTCACCCCAGGGTTATGACCGTGGGGGTGATCCACCTGTTCTGGACATGACAGGAAGGGGTAGTCTGAATTTGTCCCTATATTCTTGGATGCTTGTTTTCCAGACTGTTGTACAGAGTTTGAAAAAAAGATTATTATATTTATTAAGCTTTATGGAAATAAATTGTGTATGATGATGTTTTGTAACCATTCAAAAAAATACTGCCAAAAAACAATAATAAAATTTAAAAAAGATTAGTATCTTTGCTGCTCTTGGCAGAGGACCTAACTTCTTCAGTTTCCCAGCACCCATATCAGAGAGCTCACAACTGCCTGCAACACCATTTCCTGGCTCTGGACAACCTCTCTTTGTGTCTCTGATGGGCAGGCTGCACCTAATGAGCCACAATGCCTGCACCCAAAGATACACATATACTCAGAAATATAAGCTGAATTAAATTTTTTTTGGACTTTTTGAGGGAACAGGGTTCTCCCTGTTAGCCCCAGCTGTCCTTGGAACACTTCCTCTTGTTATAGACCAGGCTGGGCCTTGAACTCACAAAGATTCTGCCTGCCTCTTGCCTTCCCAAGTTGCTAGGATTAAAGGCGTGTTTTTTTTTTTTTTTATTTTTTTTTAAAGGTCTGGAAGAGATCGGACCTCAGCAGTTGAACAGCACCGACTGCTCTTGCCAGGAGAACCCGGGTTCAATCCCCAGCACCCACATTTTTTTTTTTTTGAGAACCGTCTGTAACTCTCAATTCCAGGAGACTTCCAGTTCTAGGGGGAATCCAATGCCCTCCTATGAACTCTCCGCCTGGCATTGGCACAACACAGTGCACTAAACCTACGATGGCAGATCCAGTACATTCATACACATACAAAATTAAATAAAATAAAAAAAATAAAAAATTCAAAAAGGAATGTTGAGGGGGCTGGAGAAAGGCCTAGTAGGTTACAGAGCAGGCACTGCTCTTGCAGAGGACCGGTGTCGTTCCGTATCCCTGCAGCAGCTAAACGCATGAACCCACATTTCTTTTAGAACTCCAGTTCCAGGGGAATCTGAGACCCTCTTTCTTGACCTCCGAGGCCATTGCACGACATGGTGCACAACTTACATGCAGACAGTGACATTCATACACATAAAAAATAAATAAAATTTTAAAAAAAATTTTTTTTTATTTTTTAAAAAAAAAAAGCCAAGCCTTGTGTGGTGGTCCATGCCTTTTAATCCTAGCACTCTCAGAGGTAGAGGCAGGAGGATTTCTGGGAGTTTGCAGTCCAGTCTGGTCTACTGTTCTAGCAGCGTTAGAGATATAGGGGCTGTTGGTGTTGGAGAGATGGCCTAGAGTTTTAAGAAAGCACTCTCTGCTCTTGCAGCAGGACTGGTGTCCAATCCAACAGCACCAACAAGGCAGCTGAGAACCCCGTCTCATTGACTCCAGTCACAGGCGAATCCGACGCCCTCTTCTGACTTCTGCGCGGCATTGCATGACGTACGGGTGCACAGACCAAATGCAGACAGCTATCATTCATTACACATGAACAAAATATAATAAAAAATTAAAATAAATAAATACGCGGCTAGAAGCTATTGGTCCTCACCAGTTAAGTATGGTACTTGATTCTTTTGCAGCAGCGATAGGGAGTTAAGTTCCTAGGCATCTCACCAACGGTGGCTTAAAACAACTCGCCCATAGCTCAGACACATTTAGGGCTCTCCGTGGACAGGCACACAGGTAGATAACACTGTACTTATGCAGGCAAACATAAACACAAAGTAAATAAAACTTAAATATTTAAAATAAAATTGTTTCCTGTTAACAAAACACAAAATAAAAAGCCAGGATTTTGTTAGCATCGTATGGTGCTTGATCTGAACTATCAAGGCACGTGGATGCCAGTTTGCGAACAAGGTGAAACCCTGCCTCCAGCCTGCTCTGCCCTCAGCTTTGGAACTCCAACCAATTCAGGGGTTAAGGTCTGAGGATCAGAAGTTCAAAGGCTAGCTGCGGCCCAACTTCTGCAAAGACCCTCCTTAAAAAACAAAGAGGGCCGGCGCGTGGTGGTGCATGCCTTTAATCCTATGACTTTGGGAGGGCAGGAGTCAGTGTGGTATCTTTGTTAGAGTTCAAGGTCAGCCTGCGTGTACAGAGTGAGTTCCATGGACAGCTGGGACTACAGGGCAGACCCTGTCTCAAAACACACCACCCTACACACAAAAGAAAAAGATAACATCGAAGGCTGGCGTGAGGCAATTATGCGTCCACTATGTAGACGTACTGTCCTAGCATGTCTGCGGTTCAAACCCCAATTCCTGCTTTCTTGCTTCTCAGGGCTTGGTGAGGCACCCTGTTATCCAAGGAAATCAAGAACCCGAGGGTCAATACACTCCAGGTCAGCCTGGGTTCCATAAAACCCCGCTGTGCTTAATTCAGAAGGTTCAGTATACTCTGCACAGGGCAACGGGGGGTTGGCACCTTATCGGATCTGCTGTAGAAGTTTTTCCACTTTTTTTTTGCCTTTCCAGTAAAGAAACAAAATATCATTATGTGTATGAGTGTTTTTTCCTGCATTGTATGTAAGGGTACCACATTCAAGCTATGTGTGTGGAAAGAGGGTGTCAAATCTTTTCCTAGTATTTGGAGTTATGAATGGTTATGAGTTGCCATGAGGATGTTAGGAACCAAACCCAGGTCCTCTGGAAGAAGCACCGGTGCTCTAACTTGCTGAGCCATCTCTCCATTTGGTCCCATTACGAGCCGAGGTTGGGTTTTGTTTAAAGGCTTTGGCTTCCTGATCATTTTTCTAACGACAAAGTTTTCATGTACCACAGGCCTTTCAACGATCGAGCTCTCTTTCGCTAGTAACTCTCTCATTTTGTAGCCACAAGGGCATAGGCATGTCGAGGGTGATGTCCCCTTCACCAATGTTCCCTGTACATGCTTTCCTCATATTTTCTTTTTACCAAACTTGTTTCCATCAGCATAAAGTAAGGACGTTGCCTTCCTCTGGGAAACCTAACGGCTGACTTTCTTAACAAAAATCAAGAAAATCTTTTCAAAGCCTTCTGCAGCTGAAAACTTGCAAACCCCTACCTGCCATCATATGTTTAAGTACGGAAAGAAACATTCGCTCTTCTTTTGATTCATTCTGCCCCATAATTCCATACTTACTCTCACGTAACCAATCAGCCTTTATCAGCGGGACCAAGGAGCCCTATCTGTTACCTGGGAAAAGAAAGAGAAAGAAAAAAAAAAAAAAAAAGAGAAGAAGAGAAAAAAAGCATTACCTATCTAAGCAGGTGTCCCTGTTCAGGCGCCACCTGCCGCAGACCGACCCAGCAGGGGGTCCCTGACACTGTGGGATCAGGTCTTGGAAAGGGGACACATGTTCAGTGCGATACATGACAGACAGAAGACGACTACCAGAAGTGGTTTGAATCTCTACATTTTACTAAGAGCAATTCAATTTGTTATATACCACAGAGCATGGGGAAACGGACTCAGGATTAGCACGTTTCCGTCAGGAACAATAAACCCATTCTAAGGAATTCACACCTGGGCTTTTCCAAGGAACAAGCAATATAGAATTTGACAACTAATCAGACAAAGCATCTTACACCTAGTTATATTTGCTCACACCTCGGTAGGTATAGGTGGCGAGTATAGACTACAACCGAGTGGTCCATAAACACCACAATACCCATGGAATAGCTTTATTTGTGACGATGTGAGCAATGTTTTTCTTTGAAGTTTCAATCTTGGCTTCTTCCCGTCCTCCCTGCGCTTGCTCCGATCCTTCAGTCCTCTCCAAGCGCCTAATTTGTATCTCTTAGGCTGTAATTCAATTGCCATGGCCTGGGAGAGGCCTTTTAATTAGTTCTTGTTTACTCATTTTCTTAAAGGACGAGCCTGCCACGTGCTCTGACCAAGTAGTATTTTCATGCATACTTAATAAGATTTACTAATCTCATGCAGGACTGTTCTATATTGTTAAGGACTAGAGATTCTATTTCGGGTAGATTGTTTAACTGTAAGTTGATTTTTTGGTTTTGTGAAAAACACTTTTTATTATTTAGTAACTGACCTATATGATATCACGTTCAGATGGTAATGTTTTTTCGTTCATAATACATCCATTTGTAGACATCGGCTGATTTTAAGGAAAAGGGGCCTTCTAGATAATGTTTCCCTGTACCATGCAATTTTTGCTTAGGTTCACAGATATCTCATGCACGTTGTGTAGTCAGATGTTAGTGGGTGGAAGCTTCTGTTCGCCTTGATTTATTTCAGACACATTAACTGTCTCCTTGTTCTGGGAACTGAAGTTCGTGCATGTAACTCAGGAAAAGGAATCAAAAGACAATAGCACAAGCCCAATACCCAGGAAGTTCGTAACATCTTAGTAGCGCGTCATTGATCTTGGAAGCCAAAGCCGAAGCACCTCTGTCAGGGACCTTTCCAGGAGAGCTTAGCCTCTGAGGGCACGTATCTCCTCGTCTCTATTATGACTTTCGCCATTGCTTCACACCGAACAGGTACACTGGAGTTTGGTGGGAGACATTATTATTTTTTTCTGTAACCCATAGTTATGTTTCTGAGTTCTCACCATGTTTGATGCTCGATGAATGGTTCTTTCCATCATGTTTATTATAGCGACATATTCCACAGCAGCGAAGCACACAGCAAGTTTAACAAATATTATCCTTTTTTTTTTTTATCTAATTCATTGTACTATGTGTGTGTTAGGTACACTGTGTGTCCCGCCTTATCCATTGACCGTGTGATTGACCTATATGTATTGTACTATGCTGTGTGTGTGTGTGCATAGTGTGAAGGCCAGATGAATCAACCTCAGGTGTGTCATCTTTCAGGAATGAACCATCCACCTCCTTTTGAGGATCACAGGCGTCCCTTTGCTGGCCCCACAGTGCCTCCCCTGAGTGTTAGCCTGGTACTGGTGGTGTCACTCTGAGCCTCGAGGTTATCCTTCCTTCATTCTTCTCCTCTCATCTTCTCAGTGCCTACTGTGAAGCATCATGACACGCCATATCATTTGCCCACGCACATGCTCCAGAATTCCTCTCTGCTTTTTCTTTCGTCTTTTCTCGATAGGTACGAATCAGTGCACGGGTTATGCTCCGTCCGCATGCTTCCTCCGCATCTGATCTGCCTCGTCGCAGCTTGTTGCGCGATGGGACAACTCACCTCTGTGTTCAGACCGTGTTCTTTCTGACTTGTGAACTCACAAAGGTCGTCCTATTCGCGCTTCTTTCTTTCTCTACATGCTAATCCTTCTGCATAGATTTCCTCTCATTGTTTTACATCTGGTCAAGTCAACACTTATATCTATTATTAAAGATAGTTAAATTGTGGGTGATGTATCTTGCGCGGTTACGTCTCAGCTGTCTNATGACGAAAAGGAAGGGGACCTGTCTCCAGAAATACCCAAATAAAAAAAAAAAAAAAAAAGAGCCCTTCTCAAGTCTCCACTAGAGTTGGCCACCAGTGGTCAAGTATTTTGCCTTCTTTATCCTATATTCTAATTGATACTCAGAATTGGAATTGATTATTCTTTTGAATTTCAGGCCCATTTAGTTCACAGCCTTCCCACATTCCAAAATGGACACTGTTTGGGGACCAAATTGCTCCTTGCCTATGTTCTTGGTTTCTAGGTACACAGAGCAGGCTTTTGCTATTAACTTTCCTATTGTTTTTACTTATTTTTTTTATGTGCATGAAGCGTTTGTCTGTATGTTTGTGTGCACACTATGTGTGTGCCTGGAGCCATGGAGGAAGAAAGAGGGAGCCCTGGAACTGAAGTTACGGATAGTTGTTAGCTGCCATGTTTGTGCTGGGAATAGAACTCAGTTTTCCTGCAGGAGCAATTGAGCAGTCAATTTTCTTAATCGCTGAGCCATCCTCTGGCCCCTTTTTCATTTTTTTTAAGACCTTCATATATCAGCTATACTTTCGGAGAACGTTTCCTTCTAAGAAGCTCATGACCGGGCTTCCTTCTGCACTTATAGCAACCATCTCCCTGGTTGGCTCTCTCATGACTTGGGCCACTCTTGAGGCCAAGCTTAGCTGCCTCCAAACTCTCCAGACTCCAGCATAGTTGCTATGGTGATGTGTCCCCTATGCAAATATGGGCACATCACTTGAACAACCTTATGCCCATAGAAGTGTTTCTGCAAGACCCTTAGGAACAAGGGCTTCCTGCACACCCTGGGAGCTTGGCACCTGGCATGGTGCATGAGCCCTTGTGGGTGAGGGTGTCAGAGTCAAAGGCTTCTGCTGCAAGTTCTATATGCTTAGACTTGTAATGGACAGAAGGAGTGGTCTGGAAGAATCAGGGGATGTACCCTGCCCTGCCAGCCTCTCCTTCCTGTGCACCTTCATGGGAGGCTCTCTACCTTGGGGGCCTTGAGGAGCGGTTGGGTGTGGGGTGTGCTGGATCCCAATAGCTCCCCTCTAGGAGGGGTGGGGTTTTGTCTGTTTTTGAATTTTCTCTTCAAGACTCCCTTTGTGAGACCTGCTAGGGTAATCTGACAGTCCCCAGGAAGAGTACAGCAGGAGCCTGTGGGCAAGAAAGGTGCCCCCTGCAGGGCAGGCCCAGCAGATGCAATCCATCTCTTACCAGGCACGGAAAGCGCGAAGTATATCTCTCATTGATTCAAACTCAGCATGTTAGCAGGCTCTCTCTCTTAAAAAAAAAATTGAAGAATAGCATACACCCAGTGAATTCACATGTTATAAATGTATGTTCTCATGAAAACAAAATAAATTTCTAGTTACCCAGAAGTTCCCTGACATCCCTTCCAAGTTCGTACCTTGAGCAAGGCAGCACCTCCCTGCCAGAGGTGAGCATATATTGACCACACAGAGTACTCTGGCCAATTACCAAAGTGTATATATAAAAAAACAGTCCCACCGTCACTAGTTCCCCAGTGTATGTTCCTTCACTAATATTATGCCTGTGTTTGAGATTCATTTGTTGTTGTATGGAAGTTGGGCTTCCATGCTGGGCAATATTCTATTATATACTATATTCAATGCAATCTGTCTTTCCACTTGTACTTGGGCTCTTTCCTGTTTGGGACAATTATAGGGAGGGCATTTCCTCCACTCAGTTTCTACAAACATTTCTGCTTCCACTCGGTGCCTGACATGTCCCATTGTGTCGCCAGCCTGGCCATTCACCCTGTTCCCTTCCCTTCTGTTTGGCTGCTATGGCTTAGGTCTGACTTGGGCTCCTGGTGGTCCTGGGGAGGTACAGATGTGTCTCTGGTACCCTCCATAGCTGGGTTGGTGTCTGGGCATGGCATGTGCTTGCTTCCATTATCGCTGTTGTCTGTGGGCCACCATCTAGCACCTGGGTTTTCTTGTCTGTCGCTCTCTTTGCTTTCAGTCCTGCCTGTCAGCCTGTTGTGAGGCTGCTTGCATGCGTCCAAACAGCCTTCATGGGTACTTGTTTCTGGACCCGAGAGATTTATGAGACAGAGAATTGGAAGGCCATCACCTCAAGAGAAACAGCTCTGCAGTGAGTTGGGGGACGCTATGGCTGTCTCCTGGAAAGCTGTCGATGCGGGGCTGCCAGCCAGTATTTTTATTTTTTTATTTTTGTAATGTGTATGAAGATTGTACTGTCTCGCATGTAAGGTCTGTGCACCCGTGTCGTGCAATGCGCTGAGGTCAGAAGAGGGTGTCAGGATTCCCCTGGAAACTGGTTAGTTCTCGATTGGAGTACGATGGTTTCGCCGCCATTGTGGGTGCTGGGTGATTGAATCGGGTCCTTTGCAAGAAGCAGTCGGTGTGCTGAACTGCTATAGCATGCTCTCCAGCCATGCCAGCCAGTATAACAAGCATGAGTGGCCGTACTTGTTTTTTTAATCTGGGTATGGTGTCTAAGCTCGCATGTACAGTCTTTTATGTGGATGCATTTGATATGTGTATTGTCATTAAAAAAAACTCCTAAGGGAACAGTGGTGTTTCGTCTTTAAATCTAGCACCCAGGAGTGCGTGAGGCTCAAAGGCCAGCATGGGACTTACACCAACAAGACCCAACCTAAAAAAAACAAACAAAATTTCTCCCAAGCTGTCTGTTCTTTGTTTTTTAAGCATTCTGTCCTGCCTTGTCTCGTCAACTCGGACCTCTTGGCTTGACCAAAATGCAGCAGACAAGGGAAAAGGGCTTGCCTGTGGAGAGGGACGAGAAGAGCCCAGCCCACGCCACAGTGTTTGTTCTGCCTTTGACCATGGCAGTGCACAGCCCCTTCTTGTGCAAGGCTGTTGGGCAGTGGCCCGACACAGAGTAAGGCTGTGCTTGGGAAGGACAGGATGAAGGGCCCCACCCCGGGCTGTAGGACAGTAGGAGCTTGAAAGGGATGTGAGTGTTTGCTGGCTGTGCATGGGGCCAAGCCTGAGTCTCAGCATTTTACTTTTAGTCTGTCCCGTTCTTGATGAAACCCAGTATGAAACCTCAGTGTCTCCAAAGTGAACGCAGAGCAAGCCCCTAACATAGGAGAGGAAGGGCAGGTGATCCCCTTGGTGATGGATGGGCTTGCACTTCCCACTCAGAGCAGTAAGGGGCCCCTGCAGCTGCCAGCCCTATCCAATGGAACTTTCTGTGATGACAGAAGTGTTCTTAGCTGTTCTGGGTAGGTAATAGTGATGGCTGAAACTCACGTGGCCAGTGAGCACTTGGAACATGGGACCAAATTTAATTTGGCTTAATTTTCACTATTTAACATTTAAATTCAAATTGGTTTTGTTGGCTGGATGGCTTTGCCAATTGATTTATATAAAATCCAACCCTGAGGGCAGCACGAAAGAGAGCTTCACGCAGCAAAAACCGCAAAATTCACTTTCGACCAAAACATTTTTTTTAAAGCTTCAATGACTCCTGTTTTGTTCCTCACATACTTTTTTTCCTTTTGGCCCATGAATACCAAACCTGGGAGAGGCGGACCTTCTTAACGGAGACACTGGAGGGCAGCAGTGTGCATTTTCTAAGTGTTCAATTGAGGCTCCCTGCAATCTTTCCTTCATGGCCCATGGCCAGTGGCCCCTGGGGAATGGACAAAAGGCTGTGCTTGCCGATCTCTGCCCTTCTTTCCTGAGCTGGGGGTGCGGGTGGGAGAGGAAGGTTTGGATGCTTTACAAACAAGGTCAAGTTCCCTGGTTGGTCATTTTGTAGCTGTTGGGCTGTCTGCCCGTTCTCCTGTTTTGTTTGGAAACCAAGTTCAAAAAAGATACACAAAGGAATAAACAGCCCTAAACTTGAATCCAGGAAACCCAACTGTGAAGCCCGGCCTGGCTGCCTGCCAGCTGTGGGAACTTGAAGAAAATGCATAGCATTTTTTCTGGGTCTCTGATCTCTGAGATGCCTCATGACTGATGCTGATCACAATGCTCTCTCTTCAGATCTCACACTAGATAATCTCCTTTTGTCTATTCACTGGGGCCCTGTGTTAGTCAGCTTCTCACCACTCAACAAAATAACAGGGGATAATCAACTATAAAGAGAAAAGGTTTGTTTAGATTTATCGTTTTGAATATTCTGGTCCACTGATGATGGTGATCAGTTGGCTTTGGATCTGTGGTTGAGGAACCCCACCATGGTAAGAGTGTTTGTGGTCTAGTAGCCACCAAAATTGCACTCACCCAGCAGCCGAACGCAAAAAAGAATTGGGGCGGGGGTTAAATCTATGGCATCCTCAGATTGCCTGCCCCGGGTCTAAAACCTAGCGACCTCTCACTAGCTCTACTCTTTAAAGGGCCTGCTTGCCTTCAGACTGCACCATTATGGGGACCAAGCTTTTAACATATGGGTCTTTGGGGGGCATTCCAGGTAGACACTACAGAGGCTTAAACAAAAAGACTTCCTATTTGCAGTTATGACTATTCAGTTCCTGCCAGATGAGGTCACTTACCCAAATTGCATAGCCTGTGCCACAGTTTGAACCCAGGTGTGTCTCCCCCCCAACAGAGGCAGTCAGATCTCTGTGAGTTTCAGGCCCCTTTGGTGTACAATAGTCAGTTCCCAGGAAAGCTGGGTGGTGCCAGGGAGGACTGTGTCTCAAAAAACACCATAAGTAAGTAAAGTAAGTAAAATAAATAAATAAAAAATAAATAGCAACCAGGCATTCGGAGGTGGAGGCCTGGGAGACTGGGGAAGTGTAAGAAGGAGAACTGCAGTGGAGCATTTGGAATCTAGGATGAAGTAGGGGAAGGTACAATGTGGGAAAAGATAGGTGCAAGATCCATGGTCTCTGGGCTTCTTCGGATAGGATCCCATGGGGGGGGAGGGGCGGCGGGCCCAGTGGTGCCACGTGGAAGGTGTGCCACGTGGGAGGTGGACTCAGTTTTATTTGTTGTGGGTATGTTTAAGATGCTGTTCTTTTTTATTTAAAAAAAAATCTTTTTTTTTTCTTTTTTATTCCGTTTCCTGGGGAGGAACCATCAAATAATTCCTATGCATCACCTGGAGTAAACCTTTTTTGGATAATCGGGAGTCTATAGGATCTCTAATGTGATGGGGTTCTCTCTTTGTCTTCTGAGGGAAACCTCCCCGCCCTCTGGTCAAGCCCTTACCTTTCTCGCGGTTCCATTCCCCACCTTCCTTCGTGTGTGTTCGTGTGTCTGCAGAGGCCCACGTGTGTGAGCGTGCATGCACTGAGGTCAGCCTCAGGTGGCGTTTCTCAGATGCTGTCCATTTGTTTTGAGTCTGGGACCTGAGGCTTCGGTTAGGTCCGTGAGTCCCCAGATTCTCCCTGGCTTTGGCTTTATAATCATACACCACTAACCTAGCTTTAAAATTATTTATTTATTTTATTTAATTTAATCTTATTCTATTAACTTATTTATGTGTATGAGTGTAGTGTCCTCATGTAGGTTTGTGCAACTGTGTCGTGCTATGCCTTTATTATGCTGAGTGATGCGGATGGAACTGGGACTGTTTGCTTACGTGTGGCAAGCACTTCACTGACAGTCATTTCCGGAGCCTCTCCCTTCCTGAGACCCCGATTTCTTCTGCTAGAGTTTTCCCCTCTGGGAACAGGTAGTGAAAGTGGAGTTGTTGTGTGTGTGTGTGTTGTGTGTGTGTGTGTGTGTGTTTGTGTGTGTGAAGAACCCCCTCAGTCTCTCAGACTCTCCCAGCTTCAGGACACAGTGCCTGAAAATGAGTTCGAGTCCTCGGCCAGGAAGTCAGCTTCGGGATAGCAAGTTGCCTGCAAGGAGGCTGCTGCCCTTCCTGAATTATAGGACAGTGTCTGCCCCGCTGTGTTTACCTTGGGGCAGGGTGGTGGCAGTGCCGCCCTGAAGGAAGGGAAGGAGGGAAAACTCCCTGGAGCATTTGGGAGTTGGTAGAAGGGACAGCCGGCCCCACCGGCCCCAGAGAGCCCACGTCTGCTCAGGAGGCCTCTCCTGCTCCTGTCTTCTTTTTCTTTGGCTTTCCACGGAAGTGCCCCTCTGGGACTTCCTAGTGTCTTCCTCATTGGACACACTCCACAGAGGAGACATCATGTGCTCCACTCAGCCAGGAACCCAAGGAAAGTTCCATTTCTCCTCTTCCTTGTTGAGGAAACTGCAGCCCCCCAGAGCCAGAGACCTCCCAACAACACATCCTGGGGGACCAGGGTGGAGCCTGGGAGCTGGTGCCCACTTGCCCAACACCACATAACCCGGACCACACCAGCTCTGTGCCCTGTGCTGGAGTCGCTGCCACAGGTGGCATTTGTACCATCTTCACCAAGGCCCCCACTCTTACTTCTTTGCTGTCTCTCTGGCTCCCAAGGACAGTCTCCCAGCTCCTGGGGTTCCAGTCGGCACCGTGTCTTCCCTCTGCACAGGAAAGAAGCAAATTGTTCCGGGAGCATGGATACTGGGGCTTTATGGACTTTTACCTCTGCTGTGTACATAATCCTCACTGAAGAATGTGAGTGGCAAAGTCCACCAGTGGGACGTTCTGCTTTGCAGGTCCGGTAGATTTTCTTTGCTCTGATTTTGTTTTGTAAGACAAGGGGGGTGCTGGGAATTAATGTATCCTCAGAAGAGAGAAGAAAAAAAGGCCTTTCCGCCGTCCTTTACACCACAGAACGTAGAGGGTCCCTTAGCCTCTTCACATCAATTGATTAATTGATTGCTTCACTCAAGCATTTGTTAGTGGTCACTGGCATAGGTAGGAAGTGGCACAGAGCATGGAACGAGGAGGAATATTCAGCGCCACTGATATCTGTGGGCATCTCCTTCCTGAGACAGGGTCTTAGTATGTAGCCCAAGGTGACTTCAAACTCATGGTCTTCTCCCTCGGTTTCTGAGCGCTGGGATCCCAGCCATGCGCCACCATAACTGGTTCCATTCCATTTTATACTCTGTTGCTTGAAGAATCTTCATGGAGCACAAAACCAATGACCCCATTCTCTTGCTTAACACACCCATTGCCTTCAGGGGAGCCCTTTACTCACAGGAATCTGTGTGACCCACCTTCTAACTGATTGCTCTCATCGCACCCTCCAAAGCACTTCCCTATCCAGCATGGTCCTCCCTGTTCTGGTCTAGACTCACAAACTCACTAATCCAGAGTGGTCTACCTTGTTCAACCAAGGGTCACCCATACTGGGAAACTCTGGATAGTTGGATGTCATGCCCCAAAACCACCCAGCAGGCTGAGAAAAACATATGATCCTGACACCTGCTCCATCCTTAGGGATACAATATTGTAAACATATGTGCAAAGTGTAGCAAACACATTCAAAAAGAAAGAAGCAGTTGGAATCAGGGTTGTATTTATTTAAGTCAACTGCTCAAAACCATCATCAAACCAACACAGAATCAATGTGTGAAAAGAGTAAACAAGGCTAGGGAGGTAGCTCAGTGGCAACTGCTCAGCTGGCACCAGCATGGGGACCTGAGTTTGTTTTCCAGAACCCACATTAAAAAGCTAGGAATGGTCTGTGCACTTGTTTAGTCTCAGCACTAGGGGGAGACAGAGGACAGGTGAGATCCCTGGGGCTTCCTGGGCAGCCAGCGAAGGCTGCTTATCCTTGAGTAGACCAAGTGACGCGACCCTGTCTCAAAAAAACCATAGTAGGCTGTGCTTGAGGAATGACACCCGAACTGTCCCTTCATAAATACACACACACCGCGTCCACATGACACACATACATACAATTCTCAAATGAGATATTTCACCCTTTCTTACTTGATGACTACAGTCCAGTGAGTATGTTCTGCTCCCTGCATGCCTCACTTCAGATGTTAATACTTAATTAGAAATATTTGGTTGGTATTTAGGTTTCATGAAATATGAATTGGAATAAGATGCAATAAAATATTCAGCTACTTTGTTTCACCAGCCACTTCGAAGATACTCGGCTGCGTGTGGCCAGTGGGTAACAGTTTGGACTGCTGTACACTTCTGTTCATGGACCGAACCGTCCCTGTTGGTAAGTCGAGGTTCCTTGACCTTTCCAGCTCAGGTCTGCCTGTACTTTCATCTATGATATTCTATACCACAGTTCCTCGAGGGTGACAACACTGAGTTTTAGGACAGGTGGTCTTTTGAGGGGGTAGAGGTGGCTGTGTTGTGGGACACTTAACAATGTACTTGGTCTCTAAACACTGGATACTGAGGAAACCCCCAAATTGTGACAATAAAACATCTCTCCAGACATTAACAAATATCCACTAAAGGGGAAATTTCTGTCACCGATAGAGATGAGAACACTGAGTCTCACTGTCCAATTTAGGATCACTAATGCTAGCCAGTATGGTCCTCACTGTCCAGCCCAGGGCCACCCATGCTGCCAAACACAGGAGATCCATAGCGGTCAATGCACAGTCTGTGTTATTCCATGCAGGACTTCTTACAGTGCTCTGTCTGGGGTAACTGACATCTGAAATCATGCATTAATATCCCAGGAACAAAAACCATGTCTACAGATGAGTCCTTTTGTAAGCTGCAAAGGGTTTTACAATATTTCAATTGAGGCTGGAGAGAGAAAGCTCAACAGTTAAGAACACGCCCTCTCTCTTCAAGATGACCTGGGTTTGAATCCATGGAGCCACATAGTAGCTAAGTCCTCCTAACTCCAGTTCCAAAGGAATTGATGCCCTCTTCTGGCTTCTGCAGGTGTTGCATGATCTGGATGCACTTACCTACATGCAAACAAAACACTCTTACCACATGGAATAAAAATGATTAAAGAACAAAAAAGATAAATAAAAAATGTTTAATATATTTGATAATTACAAAATCAAGGACATCTAAAATAGGAACCTGGAGTCCCAGTGTACTGGACAGCTTTGGCCTCACTAGGACCTCATTCCCATTTGGTTGCTACTAGTTGGAACTGGGTCCTGATTTTGACCCATCCACCAAGAGCGGGCATGTGTTCCCTCCACCTTGTGCTCACCCTGCCCCCCCCAACTCATTTCATCCAATAATGACATTCGCCTGTTCGCCTGATTTCTTTAGGCATCCAAGTGTGTGACCCTAGGTCTTCCTTAATCCTAGATGAAACCCTGTATTAGAGATGGTTGCTGTGTGGCAATTGGGGTCTCTTTCTCTCAGTCTGGAGCCTCCTCTGGGAGGACTGGCTGAGACCTCGTTGGACACTGTCATGAGGGTCAGCTACTCCCTCTGCCTAGCTCTGTCTGCTTCACTGCCTCACAAGTACCTCAGCCAAGACACTTCCCAAGAAACTGGCATGTCAATGTCTCTTCCTGAGTTGTTTCCCAGGAACCTTACTCTAAGACTTGGCAGATCTTTGCAAAGATTTGGCATGGTTTCAGCACCCCCTGAAAAAAAAGTCTTAGAACATCTGGGTGCCTTACAGCTGAAAACTCCATAGCAAAGTGGGCTTTCCAGCTGTGCTCGTTGCTGAATGTCTGCTGTTTGCAGAGCGAGTCCCTGGATAATTTGGATACTGTTGTGGCCACCTCAGATGTTGATATAAAACAAGGAGTGACAGTGAGAAGCACATCCATTTAAATAATCAAACCAAACCCAAATGCTTCTCACTCAGCTGCTCAGCAGGAAGCAGCTCCAGCTCTCCTGCTCCCTCTGGCGGGGCTTCTGGCTTTCCTGAACCAGGGCTTCTTTAGGGCTTTGACTTAGAAGAGGGAACATAGGGTTCTGCCTTCTAGCTGACCAGCCCAAACTAGAAGGCGATCCCTTGTAGCCAGGCGAGGGGTCCCTCTGTCCCCTCTGAACCCCCGCATGGTAGGCTCTGCTAGGAACTCCTGCAGCTGCTCCACCGTCTTCAGGGGAAATTCAGATTCTTTGCTCTGTCTGGGGATTCTGGGACAGACAAGGTCAGGTCCCTGTGTGACTTCCTAATTTCCTCTCAAGCCAATTCTCATTTATTCCAAAGTGCAGCCCTTTCAAATCACCTGAACTTTTCTTGAACATCCTTCTTATGTATCTAGTTATCAATGCGTGAGCTATCTCGCTTCTCTTTTTTTATATTATTTATTTATATACACAATAATAATCTATAAATAAATAACACCTTTAAAAGCTATGCATTTAAACTTTTAATGGAAACTTTATGTCCTGCCTTAAGCACCTGGTCAAGAGCTAGCCCAGGTGTCTGCTCTTCTGTGCTCTAAATTCTGCTCTTCTTTTTGACCCAGGTGTTCTTGCTCTCAGACGACACAGAGCTCTAATAGGGAAGTCGTGTGAAGATCTCACACTGAAACAGAAAACCTCAGGAGAGGACCAGGGTAAGGCACTTCCATCAAGTTGCTGGCCTTAATTCATCTCTACGAAAACCACTTGGTGGATGGAGAGAACTGATTTCTGTGAGTTGTCCTCTGACTTCCGATGTGGCACATTTCATGATGTACCCACTCGTGGTACACACATAGCAGGATATATAAAATCAATGCAAAAATGCGAATAAAAATGGAAACTTCAGGAAGAACATTGCACATCTCCTACTTTTCTGTCCATCTCTGCCAGACAGCTTCAGGGCAGAGTAGTGCAGAGCTGACCTCAGGAAGTAAGATCAGGGGTCTCCTGGCTGGGAGGCACATGCTCAGAACCTGCTTCCTCCATTCATTTTAAGAACTTCCTATCTCTAAGACAAATTTGGATCTGGAGAACACTTGTTTCCCAGACATGGAGGCCACCCCGACCACTGTCTCTTCTTTCAGGTGAACAGGCACTTTAATAGAGCACACTATGTGCTATGCGCTTTTCTCAACTGTTTCCATACCACTGGGTCATTCTTGTTGGGAACGTGGACTCAAGAGTCAAAGATTAGCATGCAGGATGTTGGTGAAGGAGAGGGAGAGTCTTGGAACCAGCAGTTGGGGAAGACGTGGTAGGAGGCAGGGCTGGGCAGAGGGGCCACTGAACTGTGCTGCAGTTCCCCTCAAGAGCTCAGCCTGCCCCAGAGCCGGGAGGGTTCTCCAGAATGGCTGGAGTTAGAATAAGGTCTTCACAGCCCGGCACTATCAGTCATTGAGACGAGATACCCATGGAAGGAGATGTGACCTGAACAAGGCAGTTTTCTGCAGCCGATGGAGGAAGACTGAGCCCTGATGGCAAGCCCAGAAGCTGGGGGAAGACCCATTTTGTTTCTGAAGTGAGACATATCACATAGTGTACAGTAATGCATTATCTCACTTAATTCTCAGAGCACTCTAAGTTGACGCGATTGCTGTTTCTCTTTAAAAAAAATCGAGGGAAGACGGATAAGATGGCTAAGCAGCTAAGCAGCACCGGACTGCTTCTTGCTGGGACCAGGTTCAATTCCCAGCACCCACCTGGTGGCTAAATCTAAAAACATTTCTTTTAACTCCAACTTCCGGGGAATCCGATTTGCCCTCTTCTGACCTCCACAGCTTTGGCATGACATGTGTGCACCAACCTACATGCAGACAGTATCCTATTACACATTAAAATAATTTAAAACGGGCGTGGTTGGCGCACGCCTTTAATCGTGGCACTTGGTAGGCAGAAGAGACAGGCGGGATCTTTTGAGTTCAAAGCCAGCCTGGTTTACAGCGTGAATTCCGGACAGCTGGGGCTACAAGGGAGACCTGTCTCAAAAAAACAATAAAAAAAAATTTAAAAATTAAAAAAAAATGGTTCGAAGTGGAAGCTCCTAAGAAGTTACTAGACCTCCATGGTAGAGCCTTCATTGTCCTGGAGATCCCAGCAAGGTCCTGACTTCTTACAAAGAGACTCTGGTAGTGTTTCCAATAGCTATGTAGAACTAAAACTCGACTTGAGCCAGGCATGGTGGTGCACGCCTTTATCCTAGCACTTGGTGCCGAGGCAGGTGGGATCTTTGTGAGGTTCAAGGTCCCAGCCTGGTCTACAGATTGAGTAGTTCCAGGACAAGCTGGGGCTACAGGGAAAAAAAAAAAAAACCCTGTCTCAAAAAAGCAAAGAAAAAAAAATACAAAAAAAAAAAACCACCACCTTACCGATTTGACAACATTTAGATCAGAATTGATTAAAAATTTAGGGCCAAGGGCTTCAAGGGGGGTGGGGGGGCGGGGGCCGGAGCAGCAGGTACCTGGAGAGGGCAGGAGCAACCTGAGAATGCAAAACTCAGGATTAGCCATTAGCCTGTATTTAGATGGACTAGGAGAAGTGCTCCCATCTTTACATTTTTTTTATGGCTTACCCTTGAAATTCAAGTTAAATCTGTATTTATTGTGTATCTTGTCATTATAAAGTTGATTTTCTGCCCAAGTGTATTTCCTAAGGGGGTGAAGTGCTTTCCTAAAATATTGAAAGGTTTATTTTAATAGTTCCAAGGACTGTCTACTTTTACATTTGAGACTGTGAATATCTGTTACAGGAAACTAAATTTATTAGAATGTTTGGAGAAAACTGTGTTTGTTCGCTTAAAGTTGTAAACCCTGATTTTCGTAAGAAGCTGACTTTGTATACCAGCTCTGTGAAAATGAGCCTGCCTGAAAACTCTCGCGAATTGAGCCTAGCCACACAAAAGACTGTGCTGTTCTCACAATATTAGGGACACAATGAAGACATTGTCTCCCGGCAAGATATTTTGCAGAAACAATAAAGATCAAATGGGAAAAATGGAAACCTTTTGGCCGAGCTGGCGCTTTTCTGTGAATACTGTGGGGCCTCTCGCGTCGTAAGTTGAATGGATCCCCTGGTGGAACTGGGGTTATGATCTACAAGTGCTAAATACAACCCAGGGCCCTTGTTGGTCCTTTTTTTCTCTTCCTTCTCTTTTTCCTCCCAACATAAAGGTCATTTGGGTTGGGGGGGGGAAGTTATGGTTGAAATGTTTTCCTTTCCCACACCAAAAATCTCTGCTTTGTACTCCTAACAGAACTTCAAGATATGATATCACATGGAGATGGTAACTCAGAGAGGTAACTGAATTAACATGTGGCCATTAGGGTGGGCCCTAATCCAGTATGACTTGTGTCTGTGTAGATCTTACTGGACACAGGAAAACAGGTACAGAGGGAAGATGACCTGGAGATAACACAGGGGTGATCCTATCTATGAGCCAAGGAGCGAGGCCTAAAGTAATCTCTCTCATCCCAGTTCTCAGAAAGAACTGGCTAGACTAATGCCTTGATTTTGGACATCCATCCTTCAGAACTGAGAAATACATTCCTTATTTATTATTTATTTATTTATTATAAAATAGGGAATTTAATCTATTAAAATACTTTCAGGACAGGGTTCTCTGTAATCAGCGTTCTGGAGACTTACTCTGTAGACCCGGTGGCCTTGAACTTACGAAGATCCGTTGCCTCTGCTCCCATAGTGTAGGATTAAAGGTGTGCACCACCATGCCCTGCCATAAATTCCCATTTTTAAAGCTATCCATTTGGTACATAGCTCTGGTGTATTAATTACTTTTCTCCTTACTGTGACAAAAAATACCGGACACAAACCACTTAGGGGAGGCATCATTTATTTTGTCCTGTGGTTTCACTTCATTCCAGGCCATTGTTGTGGGGAAGTTACAGCAGAGCAATAGTTTCTGGCAGATGGATTACGTGGTGACAACTGTTCACACCACTGAGGAGCAGAAGACAGAGTGACAGGAACCAGGGACCAGGTATAATGGTTAAAGTCCACCCCTATTGACCCACTTCTCTTAGCTGGGCCCCATTTCCTAGTTTCCAGAACCTTCTAAAATAGGACTACCAGCTGAGGATTAAGCATTCAAAGCACAAGCCAGTACGGACATTTCGGGTCTGAACCACGGCATCTTGCAAATGAATCACGTCTCACCCAGTTTCCCTCACTTCGATGGAGTTTTACCGAACTGCTGCCCTTTCTCGTCCCAGTTTTATTACTTTCACAATAGGGCAGAAGTAACTCTTGATAGAGTCAGGGGCGATTCGGGCCCACAATGACTATTTGGAGAACACGTTTCAGACATAATATACTCATGTCCTCTTGGAGAAACTGCCGCATACCTTTTATTCATTTGTGGCAAAACGATTCTGCACAATAGAGGAGCGGCATTCTGATCGGTAATTAATAGAGCTCTTAGCTCTCTCATTATGACCATTTCTTGCTAAGTGGCCAGGCTGGCTTTAGCTCATGAATGCTGGGATTACAAGTTGTACCACCTCGCCTTCTTCTCCACTTCATTTACCTGCTTGCTCATCTACATATGTATCCCATAGGCCCTCACTCTTTCCCCCTCACACTTCTCGTGTCTGCTGATAGTTCCCCCACAGCAATAGCTCAACATGGCTATTGGCGTGTCTCCTCCACCCCATGACCTTGAATCTCAGCCCCAAAGACAGGCTGTTTGGTGTCTGCAGCCCTGGAGGTACGCTCTGGCACAGCCCACCTGTCGAGACAGAAGGGGAACAGATTTTCATTTTCTTTCTAGGGTTCTCGTTCTTTTCTTGCGGTATATTTTTTAAATATGGACATTTGGCACCAGGTTGATGATAGCAAATATGGAAAATGAGAAAAGAAATTTATTTTTCACTGGTGAGCCAGGAAAATGCTTTAAATATAAGCCGTGGGTGCAATTGGGAAGTTGGGCATTGTGAGAGCTGTGTGTAAATCAGTGAGTTCCAGCCTATGGCTGTGGGCTGCTATGTGAGTGCGCGTGCATACAGGTGGGTCTGCTATGGAAAAGTGTGTTAGCACTCGTGTGTGTGTGTGTACATTGTAGGGCATACAAGTGGTGTCAACAAATGTTGGGATTGTGTGCATGTATGTTCAGTGATGCTGGCCCTTGAGCTGCCGAGGGACTGTCCTTAAGCAGCTGCATGTGTTGGAATTCTTGCTTCCCTGCTGGCAAGAGGCTTCAGCTGGACTCCTGGGTGACAACTCCTTTCCCTCATGTCCCTGAGATTTTCTCTATCTTACTTCAGTACTAGTTGGGATGAGACTGCCCAGAGATCTCTAGAGAAGGAAACCGCTCGCTCCTCCTGCCCTGCTGCTAACCTCAGCTACATGGCAGGCCCACCATGAGTGGGATATGCCAACGTCCACCAGCTCCTTCTGAACCCTGTCCATCCCACTGCCCTGTGCTGCTAACCTCAGCTGCATGCCAGGCCCACCATGAGTGGGATGTGCCAACGTCCACCAGCTCCTTCTGAACCCTGTCCATCCCACTGCCCTGTGCTGCTAACCTCAGCTGCATGGCAGGCCCACCATGAGTGGGATGTGCCAATGTCCACCAGCTCCTTCTGAACCCTGTCCATCCCACTGCCCTGTGCTGCTAACCTCAGCTACATGCCAGGCCCACCATGAGTGGGATGTGCCAACGTCCACCAGCTCCTTCTGAACCCTGTCCATCCCACTGCCCTGTGCTGCTAACCTCAGCTACGTGCCAGGCCCACCATGAGTGCGATGTGCCAACGTCACCATCTCCTTCTGAACCCTGTCCATCCCACTGCTCTGTGCTGCTAACCTCAGCTGCATGCCAGGCCCACCCTGAGTGGGATGTGCCAACGTCCACCAGCTCCTTCTGAACCCTGCCATCCCACTGCCCTGTGCTGCTAAACCACAGCCGCATGCCAGGCCCACCATGAGAGCGGGGTGTGCCAAACGTCCACCAGCTACTTCTGAACCTTTCCATCTCACTCCCTGTGCTGCTAACCTCAGCTGCATGGCAGGGCCACCATGAGTGGGATGTGCCAATGTCCACCAGCTCCTTCTGAACCCTGTCCATCCCACTGCCCTGTGCTGCTAACCTCAGCTGCATGCCAGGCCCACCATGAGTGGGACGTGCCAATGTCCACCAGCTCCTTCTGAACCCTGTGCATCCCACTGCCCTGTGCTGCTAACCTCAGCTGCATGCCAGGCCCACCATGAGTGCAGGATGTGCCAACATCCACCAGCTCCTTCTGAAACCTGTCCATCCCACTGCCCTGTGCTGCTAACCTCAGCTGCAGGCCAGGCCCACCATGAGTGGGACGTGCCAATGTCCACCAGCTCCTTCTGAACCCTGTCCATCCCACTGCCCTGTGCTGCTAACCTCAGCTGCATGGCAGGCCCACCATGAGTGGGATGTGCCAATGTCCACCAGCTCCTTCTGAACCCTGTCCATCCCACTTCCCTGTGCTGCTAACCTCAGCTGCCATGCCAGGGACCACCATTGAGTGGGATGTGCCAAACGCCACCAGCTTCCTTTGGAAACCCTGTGCATCCCATGCCCTGATGCTGCTAACTCAGCTGCCATGCCAGCCCCACCATGAGTGGGATGTGCAAACGTCCACCAGCTCCTTCTGAACCCTGTGCATCCCACTGCCCTGTGCTGCTAACCTCAGCTGCATGGCAGGCCCACCATGAGTGGGATGTGCCAATGTCCACCAGCTCCTTCTGAACCCTGTCCAATCCACTGCCCTGTGCTGCTAACCTCAGCTGCATGCCAGGCCCACCATGAGTGGGATGTGCCAACGTCCACCAGCTCCTTCTGAACCCTGTCCATCCCACTGCCCTGTGCTGCTAACCTCAGCTGCATGCCAGGCCCACCATGAGTGGGATGTGCCAACATCCACCAGCTCCTTCTGAACCCTGTCCATCCCACTGCCCTGTGCTGCTAACCTCAGCTACGTGCCAGGCCCACCATGAGTGGGATGTGCCAACGTCCACCAGCTCCTTCTAAACCCTGTCCATCCCACTGCCCTGTGCTGCTAACCTCAGCTGCATGCCAGGCCCACCATGAGTTGGATGTGCAACGTCCACCAGCTCCTTTGAACCCTGTCCATCCCCACTGGCCCTGGTTAGCTCTAACCTTCAGCTGCATGCCAGGCCCACCATGAGAGGGATGTGCCAACGTCCACCAGCTCCTTCTGAACCCTGTCCAATCCACTGCCCTGTGCTGCTAAACTCAGCTACATGCCAGGCCCACCATGAGTGGGATGTGCCAACCGTCCACCAGCTCCTCTCTGACCCTGTCCATTCCCACTGCCTTGTGCTGCTAACCTCAGCTGCATGCCAGGCCCACCATGAGTGGGATGTGCCAACGTCCACCAGCTCCTTCTGAACCCTGTCCATCCAACTGTCTTGTGCTGCTAGCCTCAGCTGCAGGCCAGGCCCACCATGAGAGCAGGATGTGCCAACATCCACCAGCTCCTTCTGAACCCTGTCCATCCCACTGCCCTGTGCTGCTAACCTCAGCTGCATGCCAGGCCCACCATGAGTGGGATGTGCCAACGTCCACCAGCTCCTTCTGAACCCTGTGCATCCCACTGCCCTGTGCTGCTAACCTCAGCTGCATGCAAGCCCACCATGAGTGGGATGTGCCAATGTCCACCAGCTCCTTCTGAACCCTGTCCATCCCACTGTCCTGTGCTGCTAACCTCAGCTGCATGCCAGGCCCACCATGAGTGGGATGTGCCAACATCCACGAGCTCCTTCTGAACCCTGTGCTTCCCACTGCCCTGTGCTGCTAACCTCAGCTGCATGCCAGGCCCACCATGAGTGGGATGTGCCAACGTCCACCAGCTCCTTCTGAACCCTGTCCATCCCACTGACCTGTGCTGCTAACCTCAGGTGCATGCCAGGCCCACCATGAGTAGGATGTGCCAATGTCCACCAGCTCCTTCTGAACCCTGTCCATCCAACTGGCCTGGGCTGCTAACCTCAGCTGCATGCCAGGCCCACCATGAGTGGGATATGCCAACGTCCACCAGCTCCTTCTGAACCCTGTCCATCCCACTGCCCTGTGCTGCTAACCTCAGCTGCATGCCAGGCCCACCATGAGTGGGATGTGCAAACGTCCACCAGCTCCTTCTGAACTCTGTCCATCCCACTGCCCTGTGTTGCTAACCTCAGCTGCATGCCAGGCCCACCATGAGTGGGATGGGCCAACGTCCACCAGCTCCTTCTAAACCCTGTGCATCCCACTGCCCTGTGCTGCTAACCTCCGCTGCATGCCAGGCCCACCATGAGAGGGATGTGCCAACGTCCACCGGCTCCTTCTGAACCCTGCCTTTCCACTGGACCTGTGCTTGCTAACCTCAGCTGCATGGCAGGCCCACCATGAGCGGGATGTGCCAATGTCCACCAGATCCTTCTGAACCCTGTCCATCGCACTGTCCTGTGCTGCTAACATCAGCTGTATGCCAGGCCCACCATGAGTGCGGAGATGCTGCCAAACGTCCCACCAGTCCTTCTGGAACCATGCCATCCCCTTAACCTGTGCTGCTAACCTCGCTGCATTGCCAGGCCCACCATTGAGTGGGATGTGCCAATGCACCAGCTCTTCTGACCCTGCCATCCCACTGACCTGTGTGCTTCTAACCTCAGCTGCATGCCAGGTCCACCATGAGTGGGATGTGCCAACGTCCATCAGCTCCTTCTGAACCCTGTCCATCCCACTTCCCTGTGCTGCTAACCTCAGCTGCATGCCAGGCCCACCATCAGTGGGATGTGCCAACGTCCAACAGCTCCTTCTGAACCCTGTACATCCCACTGCCCCTATGAATGCTAACCTCAGCTGCATGCCAGGCCCACCATGAGAGCGGGATGTGCCAATGTTCACCAGCTCCTTCTGAACCCTGCCATCCCACTGCCCTGTGCTGCTAACCTCAGCTACATGCCAGGCCCACCATGAGAGCGGGATGTGCCAACTTCCACCAGCTCCTTCCCACTGTCCATCCCACTGGCCTGGGCTGAAGCACACTACTTCTGCCAAAAGCTTGGAAGCACGTATAGGGTTGTTTAGGTATGATCTGAGCCTCTTCCACTTTGCATATGCTGATCTCAGGGAGGAGGAGAGTGCCTTGCTCCACTTAAGACCAGCCATCAGCTTCCAGGGGCCTAGGACACACCCACCTGTCACCTGGACATGGCCTTATCATTAGCTGGATAGTCAGACAATTGGCCTTAAGCTCGATTTAACAAGCAGCTTAGGTACCTTTCTTGGGCTTCTCATTCTTTTCAGGCTTCCGGTTTAAAGAGAGGATGCCTGTGAGAATTCCCTGGTTTTGCTAAGAGTGGGTCTTCAGGGAAGGTGGCTGATGCTGCTGGTGGAGCTCAGTGACCGGCTCCACTTTAAATTTGCTTTGGGGCTCATTGTTTCCATTCTATCCTGGCTTCTAGCACCCACATGGCAAGGTTGATTAACCTTTACTGTCATTTACAAGGGGCGGCACCTTGGTCGTTTTTGTCTATTAGAACAGAATACCACCGACAGGGCAATTTTCTTACAAACAGGAGAAACTCATTTGTCATGGTCCTGGAGGCAAGTACCATCAAGCACAAGACTTGGAATCTGGTGAGATCAGCTTCAGTGCTCATATATGGCTTCTTGAGTCCACAGTGGGTAGAAGAGGAGAGGCTAGTCTCTGGAATCTATTTTCAAAAATATTTTATTATTATTTTTACTTTAGGTGTGGGTACATCGCCTGCATGTACATGTTATCGTGCTGGGGTATATTGCCGCATGCATCGTGTCATGCCAATGCCATGGAGTTCAGGAAGAAGGCATCGATCCCTTGGAGTTGGCGTTATGGATGGTTGTGAGCTGCCATGTACATGTTGGGAATCCACCCCCATCCCTCTCCAAGAGCAGTCAATGATCTTAAATGCTTGCAGCCACATTCCCAGGAGGTAGAATAAGGAAGGCACACGGATTAGAAGCAGGACTCAGGGCACCACGTCGAGGGCAGAGTCGAGGGGTCTAAGGTGTTAGTGACCCTTAGTGAAGAGGCAGGGCGCCTATGCTTTTCCTTTTTTAATTTTATTTTTTATTTATTTACTATTTTTGTCTGAATCGTAGTTTGGTGCACCCATGTTGTGCACTGCCGTGGAGGATCAGAAAATAAAATGCTCCACTTTTACTGGTTTTCTACCCTCTTTTAAAAATGTTTTTTTTGAGACACCAGGGACCAGGTTGTGTTTGTGGGGCTTTGAGGAAGTCCTCTGATGTCGACTATATGACTGTCAGATCAAATACAGGAGAAAGCCTGTTGTATTTCAACATTTCAGAGTGAAAAAACAAAAACCCTATGCTTTGAAAAAATTTAAAAAATAAAAAAACATTTTTTTTAAAAAAAAAAAATTTTTTTTAGAAATTTTATTTATTTCTTGTATGTGTAGTAGATGTACTGATCTGCATGTAAGTCTGTGCACACCTGTCCGATGCAATGTGCCCGAGGTCAGAGAAGAGGGTCTCGATTCCCCTGGAACTGGAGTTCTCCAGGATGTGGTTCATCGGTTCAGCCATGGTCAGGGTACTGGGGAATCAGAAACCCAGGTCCTCTGTTAAGAGCATCAGCGCTCCTAACCGCTACCTTCGCGCCATCTTCCGTCCCTTTTGCACATTCATTAAGTAAAGATGAGGCTCAATTGGCGCCGGGGTGTGGTCTTAAATGCAGCACACATGGCAGCCTTCTAAGACAGAGAAGAAATGGTTGTTTGAAGATACGGAGACAGATACGGACCATGCCATGTGATCACGGAGGCAGAGAATGCAGCGATACCCCCACAAGCCAAGGGGTGTGGAGGATTACTGCCAGCACAGGAGCTGAGAGATAGGCTTGGGGCAGAGTGTCCTTTAGCCTCCTCCAGGGAGAGATGGGTCCCACACATCTTGACTTCTGATGTCTAGACTCTACAGCCATGACAGAACACAGCTCTTCAGTTTCTGGTATTGGTTACAGAAGCGCTGAGAAATATATAGTTATCATTAGACACTGAATTCAAATATAATAAGGTAGTCCTGCATTTTACTTGCTGACTTGGGCACCCTTTTCTTGAAGCCTCAAGCTTTGGTGGTTATTCTCTGTGAGTGGTCATTAATCAAAGAAAGGGGCTGTGCCCTCAAATTAACCCTAGGACAATCTTCCCTGAGGGCTCTCAGATGGTAGGAGTGCTTGCTTTTGAGAGAAATCCGCCATTTCAGTTCTGTAGTCCGACCCTTCACCATCATGATTTCTTCCCCAGTAAGAAATGAAACCCCGACCTTAACACTCTCATCAGCTTCGCGGGGGCAAAAGTGTGGACAGAACATGCTGCCTTGTGCGCGCAGGTTCCGTTGCACGAGCTAGTTCTGTGGTCCATGTCTGCGGTGGTATAGCCTGGGGGAGTGCTCACATCTCCAGCAGGGCATGGCTTCCCCTGTGCTATTGGGCAAGGCCTTTCCTTACCTCATCTCGCTTTCCCACCGTAAAGGGGAAGCCGCCTGATACACCTGGGGTCGCTTAATTAATCCTGGTCCTGACCCCATCTAGAAGAGCCCTGCCCAATAGTCTCTCAATTTCTAGGGGAGACCTACGCTCTCCAATTCAAACCTAAAATTTGTGTAGATTCTACTAGAGGATTCAACCCTGACTGTCATGTGACAGACAGGCTTTTCGGGCAGTCCTTCCCCTGGTCGTGCTGTCTCTGGGCCCCCTTCTGTCTGATTTGGGCCTGGCACAGAACCTCCTGACCCTAAGCGAGCACCAGACAGAGGGAGAGGAGGCCAGTGTGTCTGAATGAGGCTGACATGATCAGTTGGTGGCCCTCTGGGGGGAGAACTGAAGGTGAGCTTTGTTTGCCAGCAGTCAGTGCACTGGGTGGTGGGAAAGGGTCTGCCTGCAGGTCTGTGCACAGAGTGGGTTTGGCAAGCTGGGCGCTGGGGGAGTGTGGAATTGTCTAGTATTGGCAATCTATAAAGGAATGTGTGTAAATGATCTGAATTTTTTTTTTTTAGTTTTAAAAGGATCTTTACAGGGTTGAGGGACAATGGCTCCCGGGTTAAGATATCCTTTGCTAGAATCCCAAGCACCCACACACAGTAAACCCAGCAGGCCCTATGATAACCTGACATTGCATCCCCGTACATGCTAACCCATTACCTGGCATACATGTACACGGCATTACCTGTATCTTGCCACTCTGCTACATGCATACCTGTAATTGATCCCTGTGATGCATACCCATCCATTTGCAACCTGTAACCTTATACCTGTATTGCCTACACTTGTACCTGCCATACCTTGTTTACCTTTATTACCTGCGTACCAGTACCTTCGCATTTACTGTTGTAAATGCATATGTGTACATGCATACCCATACCTGCATACATGTACACATTGCCTACCTTGTATGCAGACAGTACATGGATACCCATACATGCATTATTGTACATCACACCTGTACATGCCATACCCTGTACTCGATACTGTACATGTATTATTACCCCTCTCGCACGTCAACCTGTACACCACCCTGCCTGCGTACCTTTAACCTGCATTACCTCTACACACGTACTACCTGCTACATTCGTATCTTTACATGCATACCCTGTACATGCATACCTTTACATGCATACCTGTACACACACACACATGGCATACTTGTCATCACATACCCTGTACACACATACCCTGTACATGAATATCCGTACCTGCATACCTGCACCCACACATACTGTTACACACATATATGTACTTGCATCCCTGACCTGACTCCTGTATACAACCTACTGTACATGATTTACCCAGACCTGCCCTACTGTACATGCATACCCCAACATGCATACCCCTACCTGGATACCCAACCCTGCATACATGTTCACACTATTTACCTGTACACACATATCTGTACACGCATACCCATACCTGCATACCTGTACATGCATACATGTACATGCATACTTTGTCACACTGCATACTGTACACACATACCCTATATGCATTACCCGTACCTGCTACTGGACACGGATTAACCTGTCACACATACTTGTAACACCATATTGTACATGCCTTCCCTGCACAGTATACCTGACACTATACTGTACCATCCATTACGTAAACATGCTCATTATAACCTTGTAATTCCATGCATACCCTGTAATCATTGCGTATTCCACCCTCCCAGAAACTCGCATAACCTGTACTGTTACCCTGTTCAGCATACCCATAACATGCATACCATACAGGCAACCCGTGCATGATACCCATACCAACCCTACCTGTACAACGAAACCCATACATGCATACCTGTATCTGCATTACCCGTAGCCATGCTATCACCACTGTAACCAGGCATACCCACACATGCAACCCGTACATGCAAACACTGTACATCCAATACACATTACACAACACTCCAATACACACAACAAACCCGTTACATGCATCCCGTTATATTGCATACCATAAACACATTTACACCCATACATGATACATGGACACGCATTACCCATAATGATACCGTCACGCATACTCCGACCACCATACCCGTACCTCGCAACACTATAAATGCATACCCGACATGCATACCCATACTGCATACCCGTCCACGCATACCGTAAATTGCATACCCTGTTACCCCCAGCACTTGTGAGGAGCAGAGAACACGAGGCATCTATGAGGGCCTGATGGACTGCTCAGCCTAGTAAGGTTCAGTGGCGGAGACCCCTGTCTCAAAGAGAATAGGTGGAGAAAGTGAGGCTGGACTCCTCCTGTGAGGCCTCAGTGGTGCACAAGTGTGTGTTACCAGGGACACATGTGGATGTGTAACACACACATACCATTACCATTACATTTTAATACATAATACATTCAAACTAACCACTTTCGTGGATGACCTGCTAGTGTTTTCATAACTCCATTTTCTGCTTTTCATACTTTGTTTTTTTGGAAAGGGTCTCCTGTAGCTCAGCTGTGCCTGGACACTCACTTGCTAGACCAGGCTGGCCTTGAACTAACGCTTGCATTTGCACTCCCCACAGTGCTTCGGATAAATTTCGTTTGACAACAACAAACCAGTGCTTAAAAGGACAGTCTCTTAGCTGCCAATTGGGTGCTGGGAATGAACCTGGGTCCTATGCAAGAGCAGTCGGGCGTTCTTACGCTCTTACATGAGCCATCTATCAACACCCTTTGCTTTAATCTTAAAAACATTATTTTCTGATTTTATGAGTGTAATATTGCAGTCATTGTACAATGCACCCATGTTGCTGCCATGCCATGGAGGTCAGAAAAAGGATCAGATTCCCTGGAAATGGCGTTATGGATGATTGTTAGCTGCTATTTGGACACTGGGAATTGAACATGTGTTCGTTCCAAGACGCAGTCTTGCTCTAAACCACTACAGTGGTATGGACTTATAGTCCCAGCTACTTAGGAGACTGAGGCAGGAAGATTGAACCCAGAAGTTTTGGGACTAGCCTGAGCAACATACCAAGCCTATGTTTCAGTGAAGACAAAACAAATAAAATGAATAGGAACAATTAATCCTGAATACAAGAGAATGGTTATCTTTGTAGAGAGGAAACAGACTAGAGAAAGCAAGGCTACAAAGAAAGCGTTTCAGGGCTGGAGAGATGGCTCAGGAGCACTGGTTGTTCTTGCACAAGACCTGGGTTCAAATCCTAACACCCACATGGTGGCTAACAACCTTCCATAACTCCAGTTTCAGGGGATCCAACACCCTCTTCTGTTCTCTGGATAACACAGATGCACTTATATACATGTAGGTATAACACTCAGATAAAATAAAAAATTTTTTAAACTTTATTTTTTTATGTGTATGAATGTACTGTCTGCATGTAGGTTTGTGCACCCGTCATGCAGTGCTGCGGAGGTCAGAAGAGAACATCGGATTCCCCTGGAACTGGAGTTAAAGACGGTTCTCAGCTGCCATGTGGGTGCTGGGGATCGAACCCAGGTCCTCTGCAAGAGCAGTCAGTGCTCTTAACCGCTAGGCCATCTCTCCAGCCCCCCCCCAAAAAATTTTTTTTAAGTATTTCATACCCTGCTTTGTAGTTCCAGTGGTCCTCTTTTAAGCTATGTTTAGTATATTCCTGTATTTACTGACATACTTAACAATAAAAAATTAAAAGGGCAGTAGAACTAGGTTGGAGAATTACTGTCAACTTTTTTTTTTATGTCTTTTTGAGATAGGGCCCAGCAGGCCTAGAACTCGTTCTGTATACCAGGCTTGAACTCACAGACATCTGCTTGCTTCTGCCTGGGATTACAGGCCTGTGCTGGATTAAAGGTGTGTGCTACAATGCCCCGCTATTTTCCACTTTTGACTCCAACCTTAGGATTCCCCTGGGTTTGATAATGTCCACTTTACTTTTGTGCTGCCCAGTTGACATATGTAACAGGGCAGCTGGCCAGTTCTGAATTGATCCTCCATGCTGGCATCTTAGGCTGCCCTGGTATCAGTTACATGGATTTAGGACCTGAGAATTTATTTGGGAACTTGGAAAATGGTCCAGCTGAAAGCTGGCTTCCTCCAGGTGACGTATCAGAATGCCCCTCATCTCAGTGGCTGGAGGGGGCTGGTCTCAGGATGTTCAGTGTTAGGTGGTGTGCTGGATAGCTTTAGTGTCAACTTGACACACCTGGGTTGAGGGAGCCTCAATTGGGGAATTGGCTCCATTGGATTGGCCTGTGGCCATATCTGTGGAGTATTGTCTTGATTGTCGAGCAATGTGGGAAGTAAGGCCCTTCTCATAGCCATCATGGTGTGGTGCCACCTATACTCTATCAACAGATGAAATAGTTTGTACACCCAATTTCAAAAAATTCTCTGTGGGCTAACTGGAGTAACTGGTTTGCTGTGTATTAGTTATTATTTCTGATAGGTTCAACTCAGGTCTTGTGGTATTTGAGCCAGGGGATCAATTATTGAGCCAGTAAATTTAACAGTTTCGTCACTCTCTCTAAAACACTAATCCTGCATTCTAACCATGGCTTGTGCTTCAGCCTCTGCCTCCAAGTTCCTGTACCTCCAGGTTCCTGCCCTGAAGTCCTGCAATTGGCTCCACTCTCACCTAAGTGATGAACTGTGAGCCCAGGAAGATTGTAAGCTGAATAAACCCTTTCCCCCTCCCACAAGTTGTGTCAGCTAGATGTTCTTGTCGGTCTACCAGGTTCGTGTTAAATGTCACAGGGGGCAATGGGGACAATACTAGTGACACCTGTAACCTAATTTCCCATCCTACCCAGAAAGGTGGGTATTGCTTTGTGTACAGACCTGACCATCTTAGTGTTTGGGGGAAGGGATTGTTAAGAGAGCATTTGCATGGAAAACTTGGGGCTACTCGAGCGAAGAAAATCAACCTCGATGGCCTAAATACATTGACGTTACTCTAACTATGGCTGTTGGAATTTGGGAAAGAGTTTTGCTAAGAAATAGGAGTTTGTTTAGAAGAATGGAGACTCCTCATGGCATATGTGAGTTCTACTTTCATAAGGGGAGCAGAGATTCAATCAAGGCAATGTGTACCATCTGTGGGTTCGTGGTCAGCGTAGGGGCGAAGAAAGGATCAGCTGTATAGGTAACAAAGAAAGACACAGAACCTGAAGTGAAAAATCCTACTGCTAATTACCTAACTGGGGTACAATATTTGATTGAGCTGGTAATAGTCGATGGGGCTTGAATAATTCAGCTGCTATGATTGTACAAGAGGCTCAAGCCATTGCACAATATGGTTGTGAATTCTTCTGGGAAAAATTTCTTCAGGGTCAACACACTTAGATTAGTTTAAGAATGTTCGATACAGAAGGGTCCTGAGCCTCCATGTCAAGCAAGAAGCATGACTTGGTAACATGTAAAGAGTCTCTTTTGTGGTTCTGGTGTTGAAATATAAAGGGGTCACAGAGAGCCAGCTGAATGGCTCCTGGCACTTCATGAAAGGCCCCAGGAAAAGGCCACTGGTCAGCATGAGGTGCACGCCAGTTGGGTTTTGCATTGTAGTGAAGACCCCAGGATTTCCAGGGGTCAGGCACACGCAGAATTGTTGAGGTTTTTGGCACAGGCGCAGAGGTCCAGAACCTAACCACGAAATTCAGTTTCAACTTGGCGACCTCCTAGATTTTTAGGGATGCCTGGACATTAGGGATATTAACTCCACCAGAAGCAGCGGAGGTGTTGGAAATGGGAGTCGGCTGTGGCTCTTGTGAATGAGGCTGTTTGGTGCACAGATGGTCAGAGTCAGAAGAAGCCGGGTAGCTCTTCCGACAACCTCTTTGGAGCCCATGAAGATTGATGAGTGAAGTCCCAAGGGTGTCCAGTTCGCGCATTTTTGCCAGAGCATAACTAGAGTGATACCATCCCTCTGGATAATCCACACTATTAATACGGCTGTTCTTCTATTCTACTTATCATACGACCATTGAATGAAAGAGTCATCAGGATCATACTTCTTATCTTCATGCCTTACTTACATGGCACATCCCTCATCCGTCCAACCACATATTAAATAAATAATAATTTTAAAAAGCATACTGGCTCATCAACATCTATCTTACTCTTGCTGGACTTAGGTTTTGTTTCGAGTGTGCCTGATTCTTGCTTATCCCAATTTGAGATAAATAAGACAATTTCACTTGCTTTTTGGATTTTTACAGCAGCACCATCGACCACATTTAAGAAGAACACTTTTAATAGACTACTACTTTTATAAGTGTTGGACATTTTAAGGCCTGTGGGGCTTTTAAGGTTGTACTGTTCGGCTTATGGGTATTGTGGTTAATGTAACATCTTATACTTTGTGGGCGCCATACCAGAAAGGATTTCCTGGAAGTATGTGGTTTAAAATAGTGAATGTTTATGATGTGTTTATCAGTTGACCCAAGGGGTCCAATTGTGCCTTAAGGAATAGCTTTTAGTGTCAACTTGAACACCCCGGTTGAGGGAGCCTCAGTTGGGGAGAATTGGCTGCCATATAGGATTGGCCTGCTCTTGGGTATGGGCCTATATCTTGGAGTATTGTCATTGACTCCATGTTCTGAGCAAAAATGTTGGGAATGCGTCCAGCCAACAATGTGTGTTGCCATCCTTCTCCTGTTCTTAGGTGACAGGTCTCGTTGTGTTTACTGTTTAAAAAATAAAAGAAGGATGAGTGCTGGGCGGCTGGATGAGATTGGCCATACTTGCCGGATTAACGAATGAGAGCGGCCGAACCCACTTTACCCTTTGTCTGCAGAAGGACTCCCTGGGTTCGATCTTCCGACCAGCAATGACCCAACACAATGGCGGTTCAGACAAGAAACACCGTTCTGAAACATATACAGAGTTCCAGGAGAAACATACCAGTCCAGGGGAGTCTGACACATCTCACTTCTTGACAGCATCTCGCAATCAGGTCGATTAAGCACGATACACGGGTGCATTTCGCACAGATCTTGCAATGCAGGCAAACTAAATTCATATAACACATTAACAGAAACATAAAATAAAAAATTAAATTAAAAAAAAAAAACCGGCAGTAGGCTGGATATGAAGAGCCAGAGGGGTGTAAGCCAGTAAGAAGCATTTCTTCCATGGCCTGTGCTCAGCTCCTGCCTCCAGGTTCTGACCCTGACTTCTTCCCTCGGGCTCCCTGAGTGAAGAACTACGAACCAGGAGATGTGAGCTGAACAAAACCCTTTCCTCCCCAAAAAAAAAAAAAAAAAAAAAAAAAAAAGTGTTTTGTCACAGCAATGGAAAGACATACTACGACAATTTGGGGTATGGGGACAAGTATGAAGTGAATATCCACTAAGGTTCTTTGGTCTCTACCTGTTGGTGTGTCCTCCTGCAGTATCCCTTCTCCCAGTGGCGGCACCTCATTGACAATGGAGCTCGGGGGGTGCATGCTCGCCCACACACACACAGAGATCACCTCCCGTCCCCTGTAAGGATCCATGTTTGAGTTCTTTGTTTTTTTTACGTACGTCTTGTTCCGTTCCTTTCAGGTTTTTAGTATTTACGCGCTTGCTTCTGCCATCATTTATCTATCTAATCTATCTACTCTATGTGTCTATTCTATCTAATCTATCTATCTATCATGCTGTCTAATCTTTGTCTACCTACCCCTTACTTACCTTAATCCAGTTAGATGTGTGAATGTGTGTGTTTTGTGTGTGTGTGTGTGTGTGTAATGCATGCATGCTCACATGCTCAACCCAGGTCCCCAGATGACAACTTTTGGAGTCTGCTGTCTTCCTCGACTATGTGGGTCCTGGGAATGGACCGTCAATGGAAGTTTCTTAGTCTTGGTAGCAGTCACCTCCCCTGCTGATGTATCTCATTGGCCCTCGTGCTTTTTCTGGAATAAAGGCAGTTTTGGGAAGAGTTCCCATGTACCTGGTGCTCTGCACACATCACAGGAGCCTCTCCTCCCAGTGAGGTCAGTCCTGATATGAGAGAGCTTTCTAGAACAGGCAAGTGTAAGTAATAGGAAAAGAATGGGTGTGTGGGGAAGGACTGGGAGGAGCAGAATGGGTTGGAAGTTTGGTCTTTCGTCTGGCAGTTCCGGGTTGTGCCTTCTGGGCCATCTGGTCTTGAGAACTAAGGGGACTCAGTGGGGCTTGTGTGTAAGGAAAAGAACCCAGTTGAAGGCCCATGCAGGTGCTAACAGCCGTCTTTGGAGCTTCCTATAGGTTAGAAATGGTTACGAAATTCAGGCAGAGAGTGGGCAGCCAGGCTTCTGAGTCCCTTTGTGGTTTGCCGATTCTTGGTCAGCTGTAATTTCTTCCTCCTTCGTGGTGGGTGAGGTGAGGGACTGAAATCTGGCCGGCAGGAGAGCAGCACCGCTCCTCCAAGCCCAGCCGTGAGCAGCCTCCACCTTGAGTGCTGGGTCCGATGTAGGACACTGAAGGGTCCATAGTCAGACAGGGAAACGGAATTTTAAAAAAGGAAGAGCTATCCTTATTTAAAAAAAAAATTTTTTTTTTTTTGGAATTTTTTTTTTCTTTGAGATAAGGATCTCCCTGTAGGCTTCCAGCCTGTTCCTGGTCAAACTCACAGCAGGATCGCACCTGCTCATGCCTCCAGAGTGCTGGAATTAAAGGCATGCACCCATGTGCAGCTTATGTTATTTTTTTATTTTAATTGCTCTCTTTATTTCCTTTTTTCATTTTATGTGGTATGAGCATATTGCCTGCAAATATGCAAGTGCACCCATGCAATGCCCATGGAGGACAGAATAAGGCATCAGATTTCCCTGGGACTATGGAGGTAACAAACAGATCGTTTAGCCGTGCCATTTTGGGTGCTGGGTATTCTGAAACCTGGGTTCTTCTGCAGAGGAGCCAGTTGCTGCTTAACTGATCAGCTGAGGCATCTCTCAAGCCCCCAAGAGTATTTTTATTTATTAAGTTTTAGCTTCATGAAGGTTCCCCATCCCCAACCCCAGTGCTGAGGACTGAAGTTAACTAAATATCTTAATCCATATTCTGTGTGGGCAAAAGTCTAACCTTGAGCCGTAATCAAACCACTAGCCGCTCTTTGTTTATTTATTTATGTTATTTATTTAATTTTATATTATGTTATCTTNCTTCAGTCCATATTGGAAAGTTGAAAAGCTGTGAAAGGAACTTTCTTGGTGGACTACCTCTACTAGTTAGTGATGAGAACCAGAAATAAGCCACTATCTTGTTAAGTGACCAAGATTTGGGACTTGGGTTTTAGTGCAGATAATGCTACTTACTTTAGCTAACACATTGTTATAGAACCCTTCTCAGCCAGGCGCGGTGGCTCATGGCTTTAATCCCAACACTACGGAGGCAGAGGCAGGCAGATCTCTGTGAGTTCAAGGCCAGCCTGGTTTACATAGCAAGCTCCAGGCCAGCTGTGACTAAAGGGAGACCCTGTCTCAAAAATACCAAAAAAAAAGAACACTTCTCAAGTCTCCACTAGAGTTGGCCACCAGTGGTCAAGTATTTTGCCTTCTTTATCCTATATTCTAATTGATACTCAGAATTGGAATTGATTATTCTTTTGAATTTCAGGCCCATTTAGTTCACAGCCTTCCCAATATTTCCAAAATGGACACTCCGTTTGGGGACCAAATCTGCTCTTGGCCTATGTTCTTGGTTTTAGGTACACAGAGCAGCTCTGCTATTCAACTTTCCCTTAATTGTTTTTACTTATTTTTCTTTTATGTAGATGAGCGTTTGTCTGTATGTTTGTGTGCACACTATGTGTGTGCCTGGAGCCCATGGAGGAAGAAAGAGGGAGCCCTGGAACTGAAGTTACAGATGGTTTTGAGCTGCCATGTGGGTACTGGGAACCGAACCTGGGTCCTCTGTAAGAGCAGCAAGCTCTTAACTGCTGAGCCATCCCTCTGGCCCCTTTTTCATTTTTTTAAAGACCTTCATATATCAGCTATACTTTCGGAGAACGTTTCCTTCTAAGAAGCTCATGACCGGGCTTCCTTCTGCACTTATAGCAACCATCTCCCTGGTTGGCTCTCTCATGACTTGGGCCACTCTTGAGGCCAAGCTTAGCTGCCTCCAAACTCTCCAGACTCCAGCATAGTTGCTATGGTGATGTGTCCCCTATGCAAATATGGGCACATCACTTGAACAACCTTATGCCCATAGAAGTGTTTCTGCAAGACCCTTAGGAACAAGGGCTTCCTGCACACCCTGGGAGCTTGGCACCTGGCATGGTGCATGAGCCCTTGTGGGTGAGGGTGTCAGAGTCAAAGGCTTCTGCTGCAAGTTCTATATGCTTAGACTTGTAATGGACAGAAGGAGTGGTCTGGAAGAATCAGGGGATGTACCCTGCCCTGCCAGCCTCTCCTTCCTGTGCACCTTCATGGGAGGCTCTCTACCTTGGGGGCCTTGAGGAGCGGTTGGGTGTGGGGTGTGCTGGATCCCAATAGCTCCCCTCTAGGAGGGGTGGGGTTTTGTCTGTTTTTGAATTTTCTCTTCAAGACTCCCTTTGTGAGACCTGCTAGGGTAATCTGACAGTCCCCAGGAAGAGTACAGCAGGAGCCTGTGGGCAAGAAAGGTGCCCCCTGCAGGGCAGGCCCAGCAGGTGCAATCCAGCTCTTACCAGCAGCGAAGTATCTTCATTTGATTCAAACTCAGCCATAGTTAGCAGGCTCCTCTCTCTTAAAAAAAAAAATTGAAGAATAGCATACACCCAGTGAATTCACATGTTATAAATGTATGTCTCAATGAAAACAAAATAAATTTCTAGTTACCCAGAAGTTCCCTGACATCCCTTCCAAGTTCGTACCTTGAGCAAGGCAGCACCTCCCTGCCAGAGGTGAGCATATATTGACCACACAGAGTACTCTGGCCAATTACCAAAGTGTATATATAAAAAAACAGTCCCACCGTCACTAGTTCCCCAGTGTATGTTCCTTCACTAATATTATGCCTGTGAGATTCATTTGTTGTTGTATGGAAGTTGGGCTTCCATGCTGGGCAATATTCTATTATATACTATATTCAATGCAATCTGTCTTTCCACTTGTACTTGGGCTCTTTCCTGTTTGGGACAATTATAGGGAGGGCATTTCCTCCACTCAGTTTCTACAAACATTTCTGCTTCCACTCGGTGCCTGACATGTCCCATTGTGTCGCCAGCCTGGCCATTCACCCTGTTCCCTTCCCTTCTGTTTGGCTGCTATGGCTTAGGTCTGACTTGGGCTCCTGGTGGTCCTGGGGAGGTACAGATGTGTCTCTGGTACCCTCCATAGCTGGGTTGGTGTCTGGGCATGGCATGTGCTTGCTTCCATTATCGCTGTTGTCTGTGGGCCACCATCTAGCACCTGGGTTTTCTTGTCTGTCGCTCTCTTTGCTTTCAGTCCTGCCTGTCAGCCTGTTGTGAGGCTGCTTGCATGCGTCCAAACAGCCTTCATGGGTACTTGTTTCTGGACCCGAGAGATTTATGAGACAGAGAATTGGAAGGCCATCACCTCAAGAGAAACAGCTCTGCAGTGAGTTGGGGGACGCTATGGCTGTCTCCTGGAAAGCTGTCGATGCGGGGCTGCCAGCCAGTATTTTTATTTTTTTATTTTTTATGTGTATGAACGTACTGTCTGCATGAAGGTCTGTGCACCCGTGTCGTGCAATGCCTTGGAGGTCAGAAGAGGGTGTCGGATTCCCCTGGAACTGGAGTTAAAGATGGTTCTCAGCCACCATGTGGGTGCTGGGGATTGAACCCGGGTCCTCTGAAGAGCAGTCGGTGCTCTTAACTGCTAGGCCATCTCTCCAGCCCATGCCAGCCAGTATTAACAAGCATGTGTGTCCTTAATTGTTTTTAATCTGTGTATGTGTGTATAGCTAGCATGTACATTCTTTTATGTGAGCATGCATTTGATATGTGTATTGTCATTAAAAAAAACTCCTAAGGGAACAGTGGTGTTTGTCTTTAATCCTAGCACCCAGGAGGCTGAGCTCAAGGCCAGCCTGGGCTACACAACAAGACCCAACCTCAAAAACAAACAAAATTTCTCCCAAGCTGTCTGTTCTTTGTTTTAAAAGCATCTGTCCTGCCTCTGTCTCTGTCCACTCGCGNTGTGTGTGTGTGTGTGTGTGTGTGTGTAATGCATGCTCACATGCTCAGAGGTCAGATGACAACTTTTGGAGTCTGCTGTCTTCCTCGACTATGTGGGTCCCTGGGATGGACCTCAAGTTCTTAGTCTTGGTAGCAGTCACCTCCCCTGCTGATGTATCTCATTGGCCCTCGTGCTTTTTCTGGAATAAAGGCAGTTTTGGGAAGAGTTCCCATGTACCTGGTGCTCTGCACACATCACAGGAGCCTCTCCTCCCAGTGAGGTCAGTCCTGATATGAGAGAGCTTTCTAGAACAGGCAAGTGTAAGTATAGGAAAAGAAAGCAGTGTGTGGGGAGGACTGGGAGGAGCAGAATGGGTTGGAAGTTTGGTCTTTCGTCTGGCAGTTCCGGGTTGTGCCTTCTGGGCCATCTGGTCTTGAGAACTAAGGGGACTCAGTGGGGCTTGTGTGTAAGGAAAAGAACCCAGTTGAAGGCCCATGCAGGTGCTAACAGCCGTCGTTGGAGCTTCCTATAGGTTAGAAATGGTTACGAAATTCGGGCAGAGAGTGGGCAGCCAGGTTTCTGAGTCCCTTTGGGGTTTGCCGATTCTTGGTCAGCTGTAATTTCTTCCTTCTTCGTGGTGGGTGAGGGGAGGGACTGAAATCTGGCCGGCAGGAGAGCAGCACCGCTCCTCCAAGCCCAGCCGTGAGCAGCCTCCACCCAGAGTGCTGGGTCCGCTGTAGGACACTGAAGGGTCCATAGTCAGACAGGGAAACGGAATTTTAAAAAAGGAAGAGCATACTTATTTAAAAATTTTTTTGGATTTTTTTTTCTTTGAGATAGGATCTCCCTGTAGCTCCAGCTGTCCTGGCCTCAAACTCACAGAGATCCACCTGTCTCTGCCTCCAGAGTGCTGGAATTAAAGGCATGCAACCCCATGTGCAGCTTATTTATTTTTATTTTATTTCTTTCATTTTATGTGTATGAGTGCACCCATATCATGCAGTGCTCATGGAGGACAGAAGAAGGCATCAGATTCCCTGGGACTGGAGGTANAGTTAAAGATGGTTCTCAGCCACCATGTGGGTGCTGGGGATTGAACCCGGGTCCTCTGAAGAGCAGTCGGTGCTCTTAACTGCTAGGCCATCTCTCCAGCCCATGCCAGCCAGTATTAACAAGCATGTGTGTCCTTAATTGTTTTTAATCTGTGTATGTGTGTATAGCTAGCATGTACATTCTTTTATGTGAGCATGCATTTGATATGTGTATTGTCATTAAAAAAAACTCCTAAGGGAACAGTGGTGTTTGTCTTTAATCCTAGCACCCAGGAGGCTGAGCTCAAGGCCAGCCTGGGCTACACAACAAGACCCAACCTCAAAAACAAACAAAATTTCTCCCAAGCTGTCTGTTCTTTGTTTTAAAAGCATCTGTCCTGCCTCTGTCTCTGTCCACTCGCGACTCTTGGCTGACAAAATGCAGCAGCCCAGGGAAAAGGCTCTGCTGTGGAGAGGAGAGAAGAGCCCAGCCCACGCCACAGTGTTTGTTCTGCCTTTGACCATGGCAGTGCACAGCCCCTTCTTGTGCAAGGCTGTTGGGCAGTGGCCCGACACAGAGTAAGGCTGTGCTTGGGAAGGACAGGATGAAGGGCCCCACCCCGGGCTGTAGGACAGTAGGAGCTTGAAAGGGATGTGAGTGTTTGCTGGCTGTGCATGGGGCCAAGCCTGAGTCTCAGCATTTTACTTTTAGCTGTACCGATTCTGAGAAAACCACGCTATGAACCTCAGTGTCTCAAAGAAGCAGAGAAGCCCAAAATGAGGAGAGGAAGGCAGGCTGATCCCCTTGGTGATGGATGGGCTTGCACTTCCCACTCAGAGCAGTAAGGGGCCCCTGCAGCTGCCAGCCCTATCCAATGGAACTTTCTGTGATGACAGAAGTGTTCTCTAGCTGTTCTGGGTAATAGTGGTGGCTGCAACTCACGTGGCCAGTGAGCACTTGGAACATGGGACCAAATTTAATTTGGCTTAATTTTCACTATTTAACATTTAAATTCAAATTGGTTGTGCCGGATGGCTTTGCCAATTTGATTTATATAAATCCACCACTAGAGGGCAGCACGAGAGAGCTTCAAGCAGCAAAACCTGCAAAATTCAATTTAGCTTAAAACATTTTTTTTAAAGCTTCAATGACTCCTGTTTTGTTCCTCACATACTTTTTTTCCTTTTGGCCCATGAATACCAAACCTGGGAGAGGCGGACCTTCTTAACGGAGACACTGGAGGGCAGCAGTGTGCATTTTCTAAGTGTTCAATTGAGGCTCCCTGCAATCTTTCCTTCATGGCCCATGGCCAGTGGCCCCTGGGGAATGGACAAAAGGCTGTGCTTGCCGATCTCTGCCCTTTTTTCCTGAGCTGGGGGTTCGGGTGGGAGACGAAGGTTTGGATGCTTTACAAACAAGGTCAAGTTCCTTGGTTGGTCATTCTGTAGCTGTTGGGCTGTCTGCCCGTTCACCTGTTTTGTTTGGAAACCAAGTTCAAAAAAGATACACAAAGGAATAAACAGCCCTAAACTTGAATCCAGGAAACCCAACTGTGAAGCCCGGCCTGGCTGCCTGCCAGCTGTGGGAACTTGAAGAAAATGCATAGCATTTTTTCTGGGTCTCTGATCTCTGAGATGCCTCATGACTGATGCTGATCACAATGCTCTCTCTTCAGATCTCACACTAGATAATCTCCTTTTGTCTATTCACTGGGGCCCTGTGTTAGTCAGCTTCTCACCACTCAACAAAATAACAGGGGATAATCAACTATAAAGAGAAAAGGTTTGTTTAGATTTATCGTTTTGAATATTCTGGTCCATGATTGATGGGATCAGTTGCTTTGGATCTGTGGTGAGGACAGCCCACCATGGTAAGAGTGTGTGGTAGCACAAAATGCACTCACCCAGCAGCCAGAAAGCAAAAAAGAAATGGGGCGGGGTTAAATCTTATGGCATCCTTCAGATGCCTGCCCTGGGTAACCTAAGGACCTCTCACTAAGCTCTACCTCTTAAAGGGCCTGCTGCCTTCAGACTGCACCATCTTGAGGACCAAGCCTTTAACATATGGGTCTTTGGGGGGCATTCCAGGTAGACACTACAGAGGCTTAAACAAAAAGACTTCCTATTTGCAGTTATGACTATTCAGTTCCTGCCAGATGAGGTCACTTACCCAAATTGCATAGCCTGTGCCACAGTTTGAACCCAGGTGTGTCTCCCCCCCAACAGAGGCAGTCAGATCTCTGTGAGTTCAAGGCCAGCTTGGTGTACATAGTCAGTTCCAGGACAGCTGGGGTGACAGGGAGACTGTGTCTCAAAAACACCAATAAGTAAGTAAAGTAAGTAAAATAAATAAATAAATAAATAAATAGCAACAGGCATTCGGAGGTGGAGGCCTGGGAGACTGGGGAAGTGTAAGAAGGAGAACTGCAGTGGAGCATTTGGAATCTAGGATGAAGTAGGGGAAGGTACAATGTGGGAAAAGATAGGTGCAAGATCCATGGTCTCTGGATCTTCGGATAGGAGCCATGGGGGGGGGGCAGTGGTGCCACGTGGAAGGTGTGCCACGTGGGAGGTGGACTCAGTATTTGTGTGGTATGTTCCCTGGATGAAGAAGGAACCCAATCACGGAGAATCTTTTTTTTTTTTTTTATTACCGTTTCAGGGGAACCATCAATAATTCATATGCATCACTGGAGTAAACTTTTTGGCTAATCGGGAGTCTCTAGGCTCCTCTAATGTGCTGGGGGTTCTCTCTTTGTCTTCTGAGGGAAACCTCCCCGCCCTCTGGTCAAGCCCTTACCTTTCTCGCGGTTCCATTCCCCACCTTCCTTCGTGTGTGTTCGTGTGTCTGCAGAGGCCCACGTGTGTGAGCGTGCATGCACTGAGGTCAGCCTCAGGTGGCGTTTCTCAGCTGCTGTCCATCTTGTTTTTTGAGTCTGGGACCTGAGGCTTCGGTTAGGTCCGTGAGTCCCCAGATTCTCCCTGGCTTTGGCTTTATAATCATACACCACTAACCTAGCTTTAAAAATTTATTTATTTATTTATTTATTTATTTATTTATTTATTCACTTATTTATGTGTATGAATGTATTGTCTTCATGTAGGTTTGTGCACCTGTGTCGTGCCTAGCTTTTTTATGTGTACGCTGATGCGGATGGAACTGGGCTGTTTGCTTACGTGGCAAGCACTTCACTGACAGTCATTTCCGGAGCCTCTCCCTTCCTGAGACCCCGATTTCTTCTGCTAGAGTTTTCCCCTCTGGGAACAGGTAGTGAAAGTGGAGTTGTGTGTGTGTGTGTGTGTGTGTGTGTGTGTGTGTGTGTGTGTGTGAAGAACCCCTCAGTCTCTCAGACTCTCCCAGCTTCAGGACACAGTGCCTGAAAATGAGTTCGAGTCCTCGGCCAGGAAGTCAGCTTCGGGATAGCAAGTTGCCTGCAAGGAGGCTGCTGCCCTTCCTGAATTATAGGACAGTGTCTGCCCCGCTGTGTTTACCTTGGGGCAGGGTGGGGCAGTGCCGCCCTGCAGGAAGGGAAGGAGGGAAAACTCCCTGGAGCATTTGGGAGTTGGTAGAAGGGACAGCCGGCCCCACCGGCCCCAGAGAGCCCACGTCTGCTCAGGAGGCCTCTCCTGCTCCTGTCTTCTTTTTCTTTGGCTTTCCACGGAAGTGCCCCTCTGGGACTTCCTAGTGTCTTCCTCATTGGACACACTCCACAGAGGAGACATCATGTGCTCCACTCAGCCAGGAACCCAAGGAAAGTTCCATTTCTCCTCTTCCTTGTTGAGGAAACTGCAGCCCCCCAGAGCCAGAGACCTCCCAACAACACATCCTGGGGGACCAGGGTGGAGCCTGGGAGCTGGTGCCCACTTGCCCAACACCACATAACCCGGACCACACCAGCTCTGTGCCCTGTGCTGGAGTCGCTGCCACAGGTGGCATTTGTACCATCTTCACCAAGGCCCCCACTCTTACTTCTTTGCTGTCTCTCTGGCTCCCAAGGACAGTCTCCCAGCTCCTGGGGTTCCAGTCGGCACCGTGTCTTCCCTCTGCACAGGAAAGAAGCAAATTGTTCCGGGAGCATGGATACTGGGCTTTCTGACTTTTACCTCCTGCTGTGTAATAATCTCACTGAAGAATGTGAGTGGCAAAGTCCACCAGTGGGACGTTCTGCTTTGCAGGTCCGGTAGATTTTCTTTGCTCTGATTTTGTTTTGTAAGACAAGGGGGGAGCTGGGAATTAATGTATCCTCAGAAGAGAGAAGAAAAAAAGGCCTTTCCGCCGTCCTTTACACCACAGAACGTAGAGGGTCCCTTAGCCTCTTCACATCAATTGATTAATTGATTGCTTCACTCAAGCATTTGTTAGTGGTCACTGGCATAGGTAGGAAGTGGCACAGAGCATGGAACGAGGAGGAATATAGAGCCACGATATCTGCTGGGCATCTTCCTTCCTGAGACAGGGTCTTAGTATGTAGCCCAAGGTGACTTCAAACTCATGGTCTTCTCCCTCGGTTTCTGAGCGCTGGGATCCCAGCCATGCGCCACCATAACTGGTTCCATTCCATTTTATACTCTGTTGCTTGAAGAATCTTCATGGAGCACAAAACCAATGACCCCATTCTCTTGCTTAACACACCCATTGCCTTCAGGGGAGCCCTTTACTCACAGGAATCTGTGTGACCCACCTTCTAACTGATTGCTCTCATCGCACCCTCCAAAGCACTTCCCTATCCAGCATGGTCCTCCCTGTTCTGGTCTAGACTCACAAACTCACTAATCCAGAGTGGTCTACCTTGTTCAACCAAGGGTCACCCATACTGGGAAACTCTGGATAGTTGACTGTCATGCCCAACACCACCCAGCAGGAGAACATAAGGCATCCTGAACACCTGCTCCATCCATTAGGACTACAATATGTACCACATATGTGCAAAGTGTAGCAAACACATTCAAAAAGAAAGAAGCAGTTGGAATCAGGGTTGTATTTATTTAAGTCAACTGCTCAAAACCATCATCAAACCAACACAGAATCAATGTAAAAATGAGCAACAAGGACTAGGGAGGTAGCTCAGTGGCAACTGCTCAGCTGGCAAGCATGGGGACCTGAGTTTGATTTCCAGAACCCATATAAAAGCTAGGCATGGTATGTGCACTTGTAATCTCAGCACTAGGGAGACAGAGACAGGTGGATCCCTGGGGCTTCCTGGGCAGCCAGCGAAGGCTGCTTATCCTTGAGTAGACCAGTGAGAGACCCTGTCTCAAAAAAACCATAGTAGGCTGTGCTTGAGGAATGACACCCGAACTGTCCCTTCATACACATACACACACACCTGCGTCCACATGAACACACATACATACAAATTATCAATGAGATATTTCACCCTTTCTTACTTGATGACTACAGTCCAGTGAGTATGTTCTGCTCCCTGCATGCCTCACTTCAGATGTTAATACTTAATTAGAAATATTTGGTTGGTATTTAGGTTTCATGAAATATGAATTGGAATAAGATGCAATAAAATATTCAGCTACTTTGTTTCACCAGCCACTTCGAAGATACTCGGCTGCGTGTGGCCAGTGGGTAACAGTTTGGACTGCTGTACACTTCTGTTCATGGACCGAACCGTCCCTGTTGGTAAGTCGAGGTTCCTTGACCTTTCCAGCTCAGGTCTGCCTGTACTTTCATCTATGATATTCTATACCACAGTTCCTCGAGGGTGACAACACTGAGTTTTAGGACAGGTGGTCTTTTGAGGGGGTAGAGGTGGCTGTGTTGTGGGACACTTAACAATGTACTTGGTCTCTAAACACTGGATACTGAGGAAACCCCCAAATTGTGACAATAAAACATCTCTCCAGACATTAACAAATATCCACTAAAGGGGAAATTTCTGTCACCGATAGAGATGAGAACACTGAGTCTCACTGTCCAATTTAGGATCACTAATGCTAGCCAGTATGGTCCTCACTGTCCAGCCCAGGGCCACCCATGCTGCCAAACACAGGAGATCCATAGCGGTCAATGCACAGTCTGTGTTATTCCATGCAGGACTTCTTACAGTGCTCTGTCTGGGGTAACTGACATCTGAAATCATGCATTAATATCCCAGGAACAAAAACCATGTCTACAGATGAGTCCTTTTGTAAGCTGCAAAGGGTTTTACAATATTTCAATTGAGGCTGGAGAGAGAGCTCAACAGTTAAGATCACTGCCTCTCTTCCAGATGACCTGGGTTTGAATCCATGGAGCCACATAGTAGCTAAGTCATCCTAACTCCAGTTCCAAAGGAATTGATGCCCTCTTCTGGCTTCTGAGGGCATTGCATGACCTGGATGCACTTACATACATGCAGATAATACAACTATACACATGGAATAAAAATGATAAAGAAAAAAAAGATAAATAAAAAATGTTAAAATATTTGAATTAATTTCAAAATCAAGACATCTAAAATAGGAACCTGGAGTCCCAGTGTACTGGACAGCTTTGGCCTCACTAGGACCTCATTCCCATTTGGTTGCTACTAGTTGGAACTGGGTCCTGATTTTGACCCATCCACCAAGAGCGGGCATGTGTTCCCTCCACCTTGTGCTCACCCTGCCCCCCCCAACTCATTTCATCCAATAATGACATTCGCCTGTTCGCCTGATTTCTTTAGGCATCCAAGTGTGTGACCCTAGGTCTTCCTTAATCCTAGATGAAACCCTGTATTAGAGATGGTTGCTGTGTGGCAATTGGGGTCTCTTTCTCTCAGTCTGGAGCCTCCTCTGGGAGGACTGGCTGAGACCTCGTTGGACACTGTCATGAGGGTCAGCTACTCCCTCTGCCTAGCTCTGTCTGCTTCACTGCCTCACAAGTACCTCAGCCAAGACACTTCCCAAGAAACTGGCATGTCAATGTCTCTTCCTGAGTTGTTTCCCAGGAACCTTACTCTAAGACTTGGCAGATCTTTGCAAAGATTTGGCATGGTTTCAGCACCCCCTGAAAAAAAAGTCTTAGAACATCTGGGTGCCTTACAGCTGAAAACTCCATAGCAAAGTGGGCTTTCCAGCTGTGCTCGTTGCTGAATGTCTGCTGTTTGCAGAGCGAGTCCCTGGATAATTTGGATACTGTTGTGGCCACCTCAGATGTTGATATAAAACAAGGAGTGACAGTGAGAAGCACATCCATTTAAATAATCAAACCAAACCCAAATGCTTCTCACTCAGCTGCTCAGCAGGAAGCAGCTCCAGCTCTCCTGCTCCCTCTGGCGGGGCTTCTGGCTTTCCTGAACCAGGGCTTCTTTAGGGCTTTGACTTAGAAGAGGGAACATAGGGTTCTGCCTTCTAGCTGACCAGCCCAAACTAGAAGGCGATCCCTTGTAGCCAGGCGAGGGGTCCCTCTGTCCCCTCTGAACCCCCGCATGGTAGGCTCTGCTAGGAACTCCTGCAGCTGCTCCACCGTCTTCAGGGGAAATTCAGATTCTTTGCTCTGTCTGGGGATTCTGGGACAGACAAGGTCAGGTCCCTGTGTGACTTCCTAATTTCCTCTCAAGCCAATTCTCATTTATTCCAAAGTGCAGCCCTTTCAAATCACCTGAACTTTTCTTGAACATCCTTCTTATGTATCTAGTTATCAATGCGTGAGCTATCTCTCTGCTCTTTTTTACATATTTATTTATATACACAATAATAATTATAAATAAATAAACTTAAAAGCTATGCATTTAAACTTTTAATGGAAACTTTATGTCCTGCCTTAAGCACCTGGTCAAGAGCTAGCCCAGGTGTCTGCTCTTCTGTGCTCTAAATTCTGCTCTTCTTTTTGACCCAGGTGTTCTTGCTCTCAGACGACACAGAGCTCTAATAGGGAAGTCGTGTGAAGATCTCACACTGAAACAGAAAACCTCAGGAGGACCAGGGTAAAGGCACTTCCATCAAGCTTGCTGGCCTCAATCTCATCTCTAGAACCCACATGTTGGGAGGAGAGAGCTGACTCCTGTGAGTTGTCCTCTGACTTCCGCATGTGGCACATTCATGAGTGTACACTCGTGCGTACACACATGAGCAGGATATATAAAATAAATGCAAAAATGCGAATAAAAATGGAAACTTCAGGAAGAACATTGCACATCTCCTACTTTTCTGTCCATCTCTGCCAGACAGCTTCAGGGCAGAGTAGTGCAGAGCTGACCTCAGGAAGTAAGATCAGGGGTCTCCTGGCTGGGAGGCACATGCTCAGAACCTGCTTCCTCCATTCATTTTAAGAACTTCCTATCTCTAAGACAAATTTGGATCTGGAGAACACTTGTTTCCCAGACATGGAGGCCACCCCGACCACTGTCTCTTCTTTCAGGTGAACAGGCACTTTAATAGAGCACACTATGTGCTATGCGCTTTTCTCAACTGTTTCCATACCACTGGGTCATTCTTGTTGGGAACGTGGACTCAAGAGTCAAAGATTAGCATGCAGGATGTTGGTGAAGGAGAGGGAGAGTCTTGGAACCAGCAGTTGGGGAAGACGTGGTAGGAGGCAGGGCTGGGCAGAGGGGCCACTGAACTGTGCTGCAGTTCCCCTCAAGAGCTCAGCCTGCCCCAGAGCCGGGAGGGTTCTCCAGAATGGCTGGAGTTAGAATAAGGTCTTCACAGCCCGGCACTATCAGTCATTGAGACGAGATACCCATGGAAGGAGATGTGACCTGAACAAGGCAGTTTTCTGCAGCCGATGGAGGAAGACTGAGCCCTGATGGCAAGCCCAGAAGCTGGGGGAAGACCCATTTTGTTTCTGAAGTGAGACATATCACATAGTGTACAGTAATGCATTATCTCACTTAATTCTCAGAGCACTCTAAGTTGACGCGATTGCTGTTTCTCTTTAAAAAAATAGAGGAGCCGGATAGATGGCTCAGCAGCTAAGAGCACCGACTGCTCTTGCAGGGGACCCAGGTTCAATTCCCAGCACCCACATGGTGGCTAAAAACCATTTTTAACTCCAATTCCAGGGGAATCCGATGCCCTCTTCTGACCTCCACAGCATTGCATGACATGTGTGCACCAACCTACATGCAGACAGTATACTCATACACATTAAAAATAATTTAAAGCCGGGCGTGGTGGCGCACGCCTTTAATCGTAGCACTTGGGAGGCAGAGACAGGCGGATCTTTGTGAGTTCAAGGCCAGCCTGGTCTACAGAGTGAATTCCAGGACAGCTGGGGCTACAGGGAGACCCTGTCTCAAAAAAAAATAAAAAAAATTTAAAAATTAAAAAAAAATGGAGAAGTGGAAGCTCCTAAGAAGTTACTAGACCTCCATGGTAGAGCCTTCATTGTCCTGGAGATCCCAGCAAGGTCCTGACTTCTTACAAAGAGACTCTGGTAGTGTTTCCAATAGCTATGTAGAACTAAAACATACAGACTTGAGGCCAGGCATGGTGGTGCACGCCTTTAATCCTAGCACTTGGGAGGCAGAGGCAGGTGGATCTTTGTGAGTTCAAGGTCAGCCTGGTCTACAGAGTGAGTTCCAGGACAGCTGGGGCTACAGGGAGACCCTGTCTCAAAAAGACCAAAGAAAAAAATACAAAAAAAAAACCCCACCTTACAGATTTGAAACATTTAGATCAGACTTGATTAAAAGTCTAGGCCAGGGGCTTCAAGCTGGAGCAGCAGGTACCTGGAGAGGGCAGGAGCAACCTGAGAATGCAAAACTCAGGATTAGCCATTAGCCTGTATTTAGATGGACTAGAGAAGTGCTCCAAATATTTACATATGGCTTACCATGAAATTCAAGTTAAATCTGTATTTATTGTGTATCTTGTCATTATAAAGTTGATTTTCTGCCCAAGTGTATTTCCTAAGGGGGTGAAGTGCTTTCCTAAAATATTGAAAGGTTTATTTTAATAGTTCCAAGGACTGTCTACTTTTACATTTGAGACTGTGAATATCTGTTACAGGAAACTAAATTTATTAGAATGTTTGGAGAAAACTGTGTTTGTTCGCTTAAAGTTGTAAACCCTGATTTTCGTAAGAAGCTGACTTTGTATACCAGCTCTGTGAAAATGAGCCTGCCTGGACCTCTCTCTAATGAGCCTAGCCAACACAAAAGACTGTGCTGATTCTCAATTAGGGACACAAATGAAGCCATTTGTCCTCCCAGGAAGATTATTTTGCAAGAACAATAAATGACTCCAATGGAAAAATGGAAACCTTTGCAGAGCCTGGCTTTTCTGTGAATACTGTGAGGGCGGTCAGTAAATGTTGAATGGATCCCCTGGAACTGGGGTTATGATCTACAAGTGCTAAATACAACCCAGGGTCCTTGTTGGTTCCATTATTAAGGCACTTTGGTTTGGGGGGGGGAGTTATGGTTGAAATGTTTTCCTTTCCCACACCAAAAATCTCTGCTTTGTACTCCTAACAGAACTTCAAGATATGATATCACATGGAGATGGTAACTCAGAGAGGTAACTGAATTAACATGTGGCCATTAGGGTGGGCCCTAATCCAGTATGACTTGTGTCTGTGTAGATCTTACTGGACACAGGAAAACAGGTACAGAGGGAAGATGACCTGGAGATAACACAGGGGTGATCCTATCTATGAGCCAAGGAGCGAGGCCTAAAGTAATCTCTCTCATCCCAGTTCTCAGAAAGAACTGGCTAGACTAATGCCTTGATTTTGGACATCCATCCTTCAGAACTGAGAAATAAATTCCTATTTATTTATTTATTTATTTATTATAAATAGGAATTTAATATATAAATATAAGACAGGGTCTCTCTGTAGCTCCAGCTGTTCTGGAGCTTACTCTGTAGACCAGGCTGGCCTTGAACTTACGAAGATCTGTCTGCCTCTGCTTCCCAAGTGCTAGGATTAAAGGTGTGCACCACCATGCCCTGCCATAAATTCCCATTTTTAAAGCTATCCATTTGGTACATAGCTCTGGTGTATTAATTACTTTTCTCCTTACTGTGACAAAATACCGGACACAAACCACTTAGGGGAGGCATCATTTATTTTGTCCTGTGGTTTCACTTCATTCCAGGCCATTGTTGTGGGGAAGTTACAGCAGAGCAATAGTTTCTGGCAGATGGATTACGTGGTGACAACTGTTCACACCACTGAGGAGCAGAAGACAGAGTGACAGGAACCAGGGACCAGGTATAATGGTTAAAGTCCACCCCTATTGACCCACTTCTCTTAGCTGGGCCCCATTTCCTAGTTTCCAGAACCTTCTAAAATAGGACTACCAGCTGAGGATTAAGCATTCAAAGCACAAGCCAGTACGGACATTTCGGGTCTGAACCACGGCATCTTGCAAATGAATCAAGGTCTCCCCCAGTTTCCCTCATTTCGCTGAGTTTTAACGAACTGCTGCCTTCTTCTCGTCCAGTTTATACTTTCACAAAGGGCAGAAGTAACTTCTTGATGAGAGTCCAGGTGGCCACAATGACTCTCTGGAGAACGTTTGACATCCTCTCCTTCCCTGTTCTCTTGGAGAACCTGCTGCTACTATCATTGTGGCAAAGATTCTGACCATAGAGAGCGGCATCTGCCTGGTAATAGAGCTCTAGCTCTCTCATTCTGACCAGTTCTTGCTAAGTAGCCCAGGCTGGCCTTAGGCTCCTGAATGCTGGGATTACAAGTGTGTACCACCTCGCCTTCTTCTCCACTTCATTTACCTGCTTGCTCATCTACATATGTATCCCATAGGCCCTCACTCTTTCCCCCTCACACTTCTCGTGTCTGCTGATAGTTCCCCCACAGCAATAGCTCAACATGGCTATTGGCGTGTCTCCTCCACCCCATGACCTTGAATCTCAGCCCCAAAGACAGGCTGTTTGGTGTCTGCAGCCCTGGAGGTACGCTCTGGCACAGCCCACCTGTCGAGACAGATTCATTTTCTTTCTAGGTTCTTGTTCTTTCTTGGGTATCATTTTTTAAATGGAAATTGGCACCAGGTTGATGATAGCAAATATGGAAAATGAGAAAAGAAATTTATTTTTCACTGGTGAGCCAGGAAAATGCTTTAAATATAAGCCGTGGGTGCAATTGGGAAGTTGGGCATTGTGAGAGCTGTGTGTAAATCAGTGAGTTCCAGCCTATGGCTGTGGGCTGCTATGTGAGTGCGCGTGCATACAGGTGGGTCTGCTATGGAAAAGTGTGTTAGCACTCGTGTGTGTGTGTGTGTACATTGTTGGGCATACAAGTAGGTGTGCACAAATGTTGGTGAGTGTGTGCATGTATGTTCAGTGATGCTGGCCCTTGAGCTGCCGAGGGACTGTCCTTAAGCAGCTGCTAATTGTGCTGGAATTCTTGCTTCCCTGCTGGCAAGAGGCTTCAGCTGGACTCCTGGGTGACAACTCCTTTCCCTCATGTCCCTGAGATTTTCTCTATCTTACTTCAGTACTAGTTGGGATGAGACTGCCCAGAGATCTCTAGAGAAGGAACCGCTAGCTCCTCCTGCCCTGTGCTGCTAACCTCAGCTACATGGCAGGCCCACCATGAGTGGGATGTGCCAGCGTCCACCAGCTCCTTCTGAACCCTGTCCATCCCACTGCCCTGTGCTGCTAACCTCAGCTGCATGCCAGGCCCACCATGAGTGGGATGTGCCAACGTCCACCAGCTCCTTCTGAACCCTGTCCATCCCACTGCCCTGTGCTGCTAACCTCAGCTGCATGGCCAGGCCCACCATGAGAGCGGGATGTGCCAACTTCCACCAGCTCCTTCCCACTGTCCATCCCACTGGCCTGGGCTGAAGCACACTACTTCTGCCAAAAGCTTGGAAGCACGTATAGGGTTGTTTAGGTATGATCTGAGCCTCTTCCACTTTGCATATGCTGATCTCAGGGAGGAGGAGAGTGCCTTGCTCCACTTAAGACCAGCCATCAGCTTCCAGGGGCCTAGGACACACCCACCTGTCACCTGGACATGGCCTTATCATTAGCTGGATAGTCAGACAATTGGCCTTAAGCTCGATTTAACAAGCAGCTTAGGTACCTTTCTTGGGCTTCTCATTCTTTTCAGGCTTCCGGTTTAAAGAGAGGATGCCTGTGAGAATTCCCTGGTTTTGCTAAGAGTGGGTCTTCAGGGAAGGTGGCTGATGCTGCTGGTGGAGCTCAGTGACAGAGCTCCACTTTAATTTAGCTTTGGGGCTCATGGTTCTATTCTCTCCTTGGCTTCTAGCACCCCACAGTAGCAACCAGGTTGACTTAACCTTTACTGTCATTTACAAGGGGCGGCACCTTGGTCGTTTTTGTCTATTAGAACAGAATACCACCGACAGGGCAATTTTCTTACAAACAGGAGAAACTCGTTTGTCATGGTTCTAGAGGCAGTCACAGATCAAGCACAAGACTTGGAATCTGGTGAGATCAGCTTCAGTGCTCATATATGGCTTCTTGAGTCCACAGTGGGTAGAAGAGGAGAGGCTAGTCTCTGGAATCTATTTTCAAAAATATTTTATTTATTATTTTTATTTTATGTGTGTGGGTATATTGCCTGCATGTATATGTTATGTGTGTGGGTATATTGCCTGCATGCATCTGTGTCATGCAATGCCCATGGAGGTCAGAAGAAGGCATCAGATCCCCTGGAACTGGAGTTATGGATGGTTGTGAGCTGCCATGTACATGTTGGGAATCCAACCCCATCCTCTCCAAGAGCAGTCAATGCTCTTAACTGCTGAGCCACCTTTCCCAGGAGGTAGAATAAGGAAGGCACACGGATTAGAAGCAGGACTCAGGGCACCACGTCGAGGGCAGAGTCGAGGGGTCTAAGGTGTTAGTGACCCTTAGTGAAGAGGCAGGCAGCATGCTTTTTCTTTTTTTAATTTTATTTATTTATTTATTTATTATTTTTTGTCTGCATGTAGGTTGGTGCACCCATGTCGTGCAATGCCGTGGAGGTCAGCAAATAAATAGCTCCACTTTTACTGGTTTCTACCCTCTTTTAAAATAGTTTGACAGAACCAGGGACCAGGTTGTGGGGCTTTGAGGAAGGTCCTCTGATGTGAATATATGACTGTCAGATCAAATACAGGAGAAAGCCTGTTATTTTCAAATTTCAGATGAAAAACAAAACCTATGCTCTAGAACACCATTTGTGACATATTTTTTTAAATTTTTTATTAATTTTATTTATTTCCATATGTGTATGAATGTACTGTCTGCATGCAAGTCTGTGCACCCGTGTCGTGCAATGCTGCAGAGGTCAGAGAGGGTCTCGGATTCCCCTGGAACTGGAGTTTCAGACGGTTCTCGGCCACCATGTGGGTGCTGGGGATCAAACCCGGGTCCTCTGTAAGAGCAGTCAGCGCTCTTAACCGCTAGGCCATCTCTCCAGTCCCTTTTGCACATTTCATTAAGTAAAGATGAGGTCACATTGGAGCAGGGTGGGTCTTAAATGCAGCACAATGGGCAGCCTTCTAAGACAGAGAAGAAATGGTTGTTTGAAGATACGGAGACAGATACGGACCATGCCACGTGATCATGGAGGCAGAGAATGCAGTGACGCCCCCACAAGCCAAGGGATGTGGAGGATTACTGCCAGCACAGGAGCTGAGAGATAGGCTTGGGGCAGAGTGTCCTTTAGCCTCCTCCAGGGAGAGATGGGTCCCACACATCTTGACTTCTGATGTCTAGACTCTACAGCCATGACAGAACACAGCTCTTCAGTTTCTGGTATTGGTTACAGAAGCGCTGAGAAATATATAGTTATCATTAGACACTGAATTCAAATATAATAAGGTAGTCCTGCATTTTACTTGCTGACTTGGGCACCCTTTTCTGAAGCATAAGCTTTGGTGTTCTTCTCTGTGAGATGGTCAAAGACAGGCTGCCCTTAACCCTAGGACAAGCCTTCCCTGAAGGGCTCTAGATGGTAGGCAGTGCTTGCCTTTTGAGAGAATCTGCCATTCAGTTCTGTAGTCCGACTCACCATCATGATTTCTTTCCCAGTAAGAATGAAAGCCCCGACCTTCAAACATCTCATCAGCTCGGGGGGCAAAGTGTGGACAGAAGTGCTGCCTTGTGAGGCGCAGTTCCCCGTGCACGAGCCAGTTCTGTGGCCATGTCTGGGTGTTTCTAGCCTGGGGGAGTGCTCCCATCTCCAGCAGGGCCACTGGCTTCCCCTGTGCCATTGGGCAAGGCCTTATCCTTACTCCTCTCAGCTTTCCCATCTGTTAAAGGGGAAGCGCTGACTACACCCTGGGGTCGCTAATAATCCCTGGCCTGACCCTCATCTAGAAGCCCTGCCCAAAGTCTCTATTTCTAGGGAGACATAAGCTCTCAATTCAAACCTAAATTTGTAGTAGATTCTACTAGAGATTCCACCCTGACTGTCTGTGACAGACAGGTTCGGGCAGCTCCTTCCCTGGTAGTGCTGTCTCTGGGCCCAACCTTCTGTCTGATTTGGGCCTGGCACAGAACCTCCTGACCCTAAGCGAGCACCAGACAGAGGGAGAGGAGGCCAGTGTGTCTGAATGAGGCTGACATGATCAGTTGGTGGCCCTCTGGGGGGAGAACTGAAGGTGAGCTTTGTTTGCCAGCAGTCAGTGCACTGGGTGGTGGGAAAGGGTCAAGCTGAGGTCTGTGCACAGAGTGGGGTTCTGGCAAGATGGGCAGCTGGGGGGAGGGTGACAGTTGTTCAGTATGGAATCTAAGAATGTGTAAATGATCTGAATTTTTTTTTTTTAGTTTTACAAAGGACTTTACAGGGTTGGGGACATGGCTCAGGGGTTAAGATATCTTGCTATGCAATCCCAAGCACCCACACAGTAAACCCAGCATGGCCATGCATACCTGTACATGCATACCCGTACATGCATACCCATACCTGCATACATGTACACGCATACCTGTACATGCATATCTGTACATGCATACCTGTATATGCATCCCTGTGCATGCATACCCATACATGCATACCTGTAACTTCATACCTGTACTTGCATACCTGTACCTGCATACCTGTTACCTGTACCTGCGTACCAGTACATGCATACCTGTAAATGCATATGTGTACATGCATACCCATACCTGTATACCTGTACATGCATACCTGTACATGCACACCTGTACACGTATACCCATACATGCATATCTGTACATGCATACCTGTACACGCATACCCTGTACACGCATACCTGTACATGGATATACCCCTGCACGCACACCTGTACACCCACCCTGTACCTGCGTACCTGTACCTGCATACCTGTACACACGTACCTGTACACGCGTATCTGTACACGCATACCCTGTACATGCATACCTTTACATGCATACCTGTACACACATACCTGTACATGCATACTTGTACATACATACCCTGTACACACATACCCTGTACATGAATATCCGTACCTGCATACCTGCACACACATACCTGTACACACATATCTGTACATGCATTCCCTGCACATGCATACCTGTATACACATACCTGTACATGCATACCCATACCTGCATACCTGTACATGCATACCCATACATGCATACCCATACCTGGATACCCATACCTGCATACATGTACACACATACCTGTACACACATATCTGTACACGCATACCCATACCTGCATACCTGTACATGCATTCCCTGCACATGCATACTTGTACATGCATAACCTGTACACACATACCCATATATGCATACCCGCACCTGCATACCTGTACACGCATACCTGTACACACATACCTGTACACACATATCTGTACATGCATTCCCTGCACATGTATACCTGTACACTCATACCTGTACCATCATACCTGTACACACATGCATACCTGTACATGCATACCCTGTATATGCATACCCATACATGCATACCTGTACATGTTTACCCTGTACATGCATACCCATACACGCATACCCATACATGCATACCCGTGCATGCATACCCATACACACATACCTGTACACGAATACCCATACATGCATACCCTGTATATGCATACCCGTACACGCATACCTGTACACGCATACCCACACATGCATACCCGTACATGCAAACCTGTACATCCATACCCATACACACATACCCATACACACAAACCCGTACATGCATCCCCGTATATGCATACCCATACACACATACCCATACATGCATACATGGACACGCATACCCATACATGCATACCTGTACACGCATACCCGTACACGCATACCCGTACCCGCATACCCATACATGCATACCCGTACATGCATACCCATACATGCATACCCGTACACGCATACCCGTACCTGCATACCCTGTAACCCCAGCACTGTGAGGAGCAGAGACAAGAGGCTCTCTGAGGCCTGATGACTGCCAGCCTAGCTCAGGTTCAGTGGGAGACCCTGTCTCAAGAGAATAAGGTGGAAAGTGAGAGCAGGACTCCTCCTGTGGCCTCAGTGGCTGCACAAGTGTGTGTACCAGACCCATGTATGTGTAACACACACATACATACATACATACATACATACATACATAAACACACTTGTGGAGACTGCTAGTGTTTTTATAATCCATTTTCTGCTGTAATCTTTTGTTTTTTGAGACAGGGTCTCCCTGTAGCTCCAGCTGGCCTGGAACTCACTCTGTAGACCAGGCTGGCCTTGAACTCACGCTTGCCTTTGCCTCCCAAGTGCTGGGATTAAAGGTGTGTGCCACCACACCAGGCTTAAAGACAGTTCTTAGCTGCCAAGTGGGTGCTGGGAATCGAACCCGGGTCCTCTGCAAGAGCAGTCGGCGCTCTTAACCACTGAGCCATCTCTCCAGCCCCTTCTGCTTTAATCTTTTAAAAACATATTTTTTTATTTTATGAGTGTAATATCTGCATGTATGTAAATGCACCCATGTTGTGCAATGCCCATGGAGGTCAGAAAAGGCATCAGATCCCCTGGAACTGGAGTTATGGATGCTCGTTAGCTGCTATGTGGACACTGGGAATTGAACATGTGTTCGTTCCAAGAGCAGTCAGTGCTCTAAACCACTGAGTCACTTCTCCAGTCTGCTGCAATCATAAAAGTCATATCTGGAATGACACTGATGCATCAAGGCCTGGCAGTGATGGGAAGAGCCCTGAACCTGGAGCTGGGCACGGCAGCCTGTAATCCCAGAATTTGGGAAGCAGAAGCAGGAGGACTGTGAATTCAAGGCCAGTGGGGACTCCATGGATTGATTACATAGTGAGATGCTGTCCCGAACAAATGAATAAGCAGAGCTCTGAGCTGGGACCTTAGAAAAGGCACTTGGCCTCTTGTCCCGGGGGGGCCAGGCGCTCTGGGTATGGCCTGCTATGCCCCAGCTCTGCTATACATGGCGTATGACTTAAGGGACTCTCAGCTCCATTGACCTGCTTTCTGGATGGAGGGGGATGGGGACAAGCACCTCTCAGGGCGTGTGGCCTGCAGAGGTCTCAGCAAGTGTGAAGCCCCCATTGCAGGCCTTCCCCCCGTTGGTCAGGTACCCTCTTTGCTCTCGTCTTGCAGAGATCCACTGGGCCAGCCTGGGGACACAGGAGGACTGTGCTTTCCTCCCTTCTGGGAGCTCGCAGCTTGAACAGGGGAAGCTGGGAGGAATGTGGTAAGGCTGTGGGAGGCAGAAGGACACGGCTGGAGGCAGTGGACTAGATGTCAGCTGTCCTGAGGAGGCGCGGCAGGCGGCTGTAGGCCCCTAGCTAGAGGATGAAGGTGTTTCCTGGTTACATGGAGCCTAGATGGGGAGGCGGACTGCCCCTCTGGCTCTGGCCCCTAGTCCAGTGCAGGGTTGACTGGCCCAGCTTTCCGAGCTCCCCAGCCCTCAACTGCTGTTGCTCTTGCCAGGGTGGAGATCAGTGGAGATTTGATGTGAAGGGTCCCTGGCTGAGCAGATTACTATGGCAGGAAGGAGACTGGTGCTGTCAGGACAGCTGTGTCCCTAGGTCACCACCCCTCCCCTGTCCCCTCACCCCCTCCAGGCTGTGGAATGATTGGGCTTGACATATTCATTTGTTGCCTGTTAAAAGTCCATTTTCTGGGCTGGAGCCGGCACCTGCAGGGAGGGTTGGAGGGTCTCACTGTGGAGCAGCTGCCGAAGTGGCTTAACATGCAGCATAAATATTAGTCTCTCCCAGAACGAGGCTCAACTGCAATTGTCTTTGGCTCACGGATGTGACTGGGCTGTTTGCCTACATTCCATTCTGCCCCACCTGGCTCAGTGGACACTTCCAGACCCCAGGCTGGGTGTTGGCTGACCTGGGTTCACCTAGGGAATCACCCCCAAAAGTCCTGATGGGGAAGCAAGGATTCCACTCTGGGCAGATGAGGGGGTGAGGAGAGTGTGGGAGCTGGGTATCTTGGGTTCATCACTTTAACCCCATGGACAGATTTTTTTTTACCTGCTCAACAGGGGCTGTGAGCCTGCAGGGCTCAGGTCTAAACTCTCTCCTGCACTGGGCTGCACTCCCAAGGCAATCTACTGTGACTCAGAATGAGGTGGCCACAACCAGGCCTGTCGTTTCTAGGCTCATGGCCTACTCTGGAGTTGGCACATCTGGGTAAGGGCTCAGACCCCATCTCTTCCATCATTCAATGCACATTGACCCCAGTGCTGGGTGCTGGGGTCATGGTGACAAATAGGTCAAGCTGATAGTGGCTAGGGAGATGAGATGTCCAGTAACTAAGCATAACTTTAGTTCTAAATGCCATGAACAAATGCTATGGCAGGGGTGACAGGAAGACCCTGGGGATGATAGCCTGTGAGAGGAAGTGGCAGGTTTGAGTTGGTACCCCTAACCTTCATGGCCCTGTCAGGACACGGGTGATGGAGGTACCCTCATGCTGTAATATATGAAAACATGCACGTCAGGGGTCTGCATGTGCAGAAGCTGGGCTGCAGGGTCTCTGCAGTTCTCCCCAGCAATCTGGCTATTGGAATTAGTATCACCTCTTCCCTTGTCCCAGTTCTCCATGTGAATAAAAACCATTGGAAGACCTTGCTAAAACTGCAGATTCTCTTAGCTGGGTGCAGTGGGTCTCAGCCCAGAGGATCATTTGGGTATAGAGTTTTGAGACCAGCCTGTGCACTGTAGTGAAATCCCATTTCAAAAAAAATACAGATTCTAGCTGGATGTGTTGACACACACCTTTAATCTCAGCACTCAGGAGACAGAAGGCAGTAGATCTCTGTGAGATGGAGGCTACAGTGGTCTATACAGAGTTCTAGGTTGGCTGTGGCTGCAGGGAGACCCTGTCTCAAACAGACCAAACAACAAACAAACAAACCAGATTTCTAGGCCTGTTCCGACCCATGGTGATTCATCAGGGCTGTTGAGAGACCTTGGAATCTGCATTGTTCAGACACCTTAGGATACATGGGCAGCACATGTCATACATTTAGAGGTTTGTGGCTTAGACACCTCCTCCCTCCATGTCCCTGTAAACTAGGACGAGTCCTTCTGAGACCTGCGGGCCTGTCTGCTGTCAGTCCTGGGCCCACATTGCCTGCTGAACTGTGTACAACACACGTTGAAATAATCAGCTGGTCAGAATCCCAGAGTGTCTCTGAATATATGAACGTACAGAACATCTTCCTGGGGGGGTTAACACCACTGCTGGTCACGGCACTGTGCTTTGGAGGGGAGGTGGGTGCGGGGTCCAATAGGCACACGTCCTCTGACAGAAGAGGAAAACCAGCCCTGTCAGGGACAGAAGCAGGTCAGCTGGCTGTGTGGGGACGTCCTGGTCGGCTTCGGTCCCTGAGGCCCAGCTGTTTGGCAGGGTGGGCCCGCCCCGTCCGCACACCTTCCCTTTGCTTTCCTGGTCTGCAGTTTGGCTGCAAGTCATCCAAATTCTTCCTGTGTCGTGGGGTCCGATCAGCGTGCGTCCCACGTGCTGGTGTAATGCAGCTGCTAATCACACACCTCTGCAATTACTTTGCTGCCAGTTGTGGGAATTGAGGCAGGTGATCCGGCCAGGAGAGTCTCTCGCCTCTCCCCTCCCGTATTATTTTATTCATGGAGGTTACCCAGTGTGGCTAGTCTCTGCAACCATTCCTCCCACCTCCATCTCTTCCTCAGGCCCTCGTCTATCCCATTATCATAACAGAGAAAGGAATAATTGCCATCTTAAAGAGTCTTGGTGAGGATCAAGTCAGGTTCTCAGACCTGATGGCACATTTAGAATGACAGAGAGATTAAATTCAGTACGAGTGTTTGGGTCCTCCCAGAGTCCCACGTGTTCCCATTTTAACAAACTTCTCAGGAAGAGGTCTGGACTTTAGTATTTTTTTTTTAATTTTTTTTTATTAATTTTGTTTATTTCTGTATGTGTATGAATGTACTGTCTGCATGCAAGTCTGTGCACCCGTGTCGTGCAACGCCGCGGAGGTCAGAAGAGGGGCTCGGATTCCCCTGGAACTGGAGTTCTCCTGGAATTGGAGCTTCAGACGGTTCTCAGCCGCCATGTGGGTGCTGGGGATCGAACCTGGGTCCTCTGTAAGAGCAGTCGGCGCTCTTAACCACTAGGCCATCTCTCCAGCCCAAGGCAGCTCCCAGGCCAGGCTCTTCCAATGCCTGCTGGGAATGCAGATGACTTTTAGATGGGAAACTTCCAGTGCATGGTCTGGTACACAGCAGACCTCCAACAAATTAGAGTCCTTGTTTCATTGTTGTTTATTGTGCTAAAAGTATTAAATGGCATTACACACTAAGCCATTCATTTGCTGAAACCAGTGGGCTAAGACTTTCATTAATTTAAGAAGTCCTTAATAAAAGAAATGCAACTATGCCCACATAAGGACCAGTTAGTAAGAACAAGTAGGTGTCTTTGACATCTCCCTTTACTCCACATCCAGAAATGGAAGTGTGTGTGTATGCAGGGGGTGGGGGGGCATTGCTGGAAGGAAGGAGTGCATGCACAGGAAGAAGAAAGGAAGAGAAGGTTGACGAGGCCCATGGGGGAATGTCCAGGGTTAGGAAGAGTCTAGTTTGGGAGAAGTCATCAAGCATTTGGGGGAGCTGGTTGCTGGATCCAAGACGGGCTGTGTTTGTGTGAGTTTTATGAAAGCAAAGGCCCGAGGGTCTGCCTGAGCCAGAGTGAAGAGAAGGTAAATCTGATCAGGAGGGTGGGGCTGGGGTGAATATGGGTGTTTAGGAGGACTTGGGGGGAACTGGTTGAAAATATAGATTCCCATGGGCTGGAGAGATAGCCTAGCGGTTAAGAGCACTGACTGCTCTTGCAGAGGACCCGGGTTCAATTCCCAGCACCCACATGGCGGCTGAGAACCATCTGTAACTCCAATTTCAGGAGAACTCCAGTTCCAGGGGAATCCGAGACCCTCTTCTGACTCTGTGGCATTGCACAACACAGGTGTGCAGACCTAAATGCAGACAGTTCGTTCTTACACATACAAAAATAAATAAAATTAAAAAATATTTAAAAAAAATTAAAAAAAAAGAAAATATAGATTCCCTAGGTCTTACCACTGATGGGCTTGAGTCAATCTGATGTCAAGGCAACAGCACTCCCCAAGGACCACAGCAGCATCAACACCCAGATTGCACCCAGGCACACCATCCTGCCCCACCTCAAGAAATTGAGATCAGATTTTTCACCACTTAGAAATAGAGGGTCTAGGCTGGGCGTGGTGGCACACATCTTTAATCCTAGCACTTGGGAGATGGAGGCAGGCGGATCTTTGTGAGTTCAAGGCCAGCCTGGTCTACAGAGTGAGTTTCAGCTGGGGCTACAGGGAGACCCTGTATTGAAAAGACCAAAAAAAAAAAAAATAGAGGGTCTAAAGCTGGATTTAATTGGTGATTAAAAAAAGCAATGAGGTATTTCTGGCATTGAAATAAGTTGGCATAAAATTCAGACTTATTACTCTCACAAGACCAAACTAACAACAGAGTGAACCATAGAACGGGGTTAATGGGCCAAGCTGCGGCCCAGCAGAGGGGGCTGGAGCTCCTGTCCGAGGACTCGATTGATTTGGAAATGAGAATGGTGCTCCAGATCACACTCCAGTACAGTAATTTCAGAATAAAGCCCTGGGGAGAGAAGATGCTGCCCTTTGATCAAGAAGTGGGGCCTGGGATGGATGGGTTCCTTGGGGGACTTGCTAACTACAGATCCCTAGAACTCATCTCAGATTGGATGATCTAGAAATCTGTATGGCTGACAAGCCACCCCAAGGGGGCTGAGGTTCACTTTAGAAGATGGGAAGAGTCAGGAACCTGGGCTGGCTTGGGCAAATGTGGACCTTGCCAGGTAGAGGCAGGGACCAGGGCTGTCCTGAGTAAACGTAGACAGGGCTAGCTAGAGGCAGAAACCTGGGGTCTCCTGGGTAAATATGGACAGGGCCAGCTTCCTCAATGATCCCCATCCTGCCTCTCAACCCTTACCTTCTGCCTGGGGCCACAGGCTAGCCCTGTTCTCTTGCCAGCACTTTGCAAGGCCCCTTCCTCCTCTTGACATCTAAGCCCACAGTGCTTTCCCTTCCCCAGACCTGGCTCCAAAAACGATGTGCGTGTGCAAAGCTCACACTGACTAGAAACAGGCTTGCTTGTCCTTTGGAGTCCATTGCTTTCTCCTAATGCTCAAATAGGACATGCTGCTGTTCTGTTTGCAGATTGTTGTCTCTCCAACGAGCAAGCTGTCAAAGACACAAAGTAAATGAACGCAGGAAAATAAAAGTGATAAGAAACAGAAGTGAGGACGAGATTTCAAATGGTGCCGACTTGGAGGGGTTTTGGCAGCCCATCTGTGTCAGTTTTCTGTGCCTATAATGAACTATCTAAAGCAATTAACGTAGAGAAGCAAAGGTTTATTTTGGCTCACAGTTTTGGGGGATCCAATTTGGAGGATCAGTTAGACTCATTGTTTTGGGCCTGGGGCTGAGCAAAACTGCTTACATCACAAGCCAGGAAGCAAAAGAGGAAAAGGAGGGGATTTGGGTGCCCACAATCCTCCTAGTGACAGAAAGGCCTCCTATGAAGCTTCACTGTGTAAAAGATCCACCGCCTTCCATTAACACTGTTCTGGGGACCATGTCTTTAACACTTTGCCAGTGGAGAACATTAAATACCCAAATCCTAGCGCCAGCCACTGCTCTGAGGGTGGGTCCCCCTCCTTAGTCTAATTTACTCATAGTGGCTCAAGAGCTGATGGGTTGTGGGACATCAGCTGATGCTGTGTCCTTTCCCTAAATGGGTCCTGTCTGCCCTCCATCTACCCCGTCTTACTTGTCTGTGTGACGTCTACACACTTCCATCACCTATTTGACACCCTTCCAAACCTCCTCATCACTCTAGGCCTGTACAGCACATGGCAGGGCCTTGGAGAACCCTCAGCCATGCTCCCTCCATGGGCTTTGGCTTTCCAGATGCTCGGACTTATTCATCTTCTTGGTGCTTTTGCATCTACCTATTTCTTGCCCTTGAACATCTTCCCACCCAAAGTCTAGTGTACCTGCTTCTCCAAGTCCAGCTGACATCCAAGCCCTTTCTGGGAGCTACCAGGGTCCAGGCTGTGTGACACCTGTTTTCTTTCATGCTACCTCCCCCACAGCTGGTCACAGGTTGTCTTTGCTCATTTCCAAATCAGTATTCTCCTTACTGCTCACCTCCCCGTGTCTAGCATGGTGTCTGGTCTATAGAAGGTGACCTGTACCCAGGAGGTGCTCGCCTGCTCCAGTGGCAGAGACAACGATGGGGAAGGCACCCGGCTTTAGAGACTTCGGGGGAGAACCTGGCAGTGGCCTGTTGACAGAGGTCTCATGGCCTCCGTGGTAAAACAAGATGTGGCCTCTCCTCTCATGTTGGGATGAGTGTCTGTTTGGCTCGAGCACCATGGGGTCCGAGTTGAGGACATCCTCTTTTGGAGCTGGGATGGGTGGATCTCCTGCTCCCCAGAGTGGGATCCTATACCCTAAGGCTTTCCTTTGATGTACTGGGAAGATAAAATGTCATATCTCCTACTTATCAATACACACCTGGGAGTTTCATTGCCCCCAATAGGAACCATGATGGCACCCCCTGGCTCTCCCGCACCCCCCCAACCACCATTTCCATCCCAGAGCACAGTCGCATCAGTATAAAACCCTCTGCTTGTTGCCAATAAAGTTGAGTTATTTCCTCCTGACCCATTATTGGGTTCGTTTCTCTACGGGCTCCCGGAACCTTCTCTCTCCCACCTCTGCTGCCGCACGATACTCAGTGCGCCCGGCTGGCTGGGCCTGCTGGGAAATCTGCAGACAGCCACCAGTCATGGAGCAGAGAGGAAGAACACCGGGGGGCAACAGTCAGTGGCACTCCACTTGAGCCTGTGTCCCTAAGAGGGGAGCCCTTATCGTGTGTTCACTGGGACCTAGCCAGCCATCAACCTAGATAGCAAGCTGGTCTGTTTTATTGGAAACTGAGAGGAAGCACCAGGTTTAGCAACATGTAGCTTTGAAGGGGTCTGAAGTTCTCCTGTATTAGTGCTTTTCTTGTTGCTATGAAAGTACCTGACAGATACGATTTAAGAGAGGAAATTTTTTTCTTGGCTCATGGTTTGAGAGGCCACCAGTCCATCATGGTGGGGAGGCAGGGGGAGGTTTGTGGTAGCAGGACCATGTGGCTAGGAGTGCTCGAAGCTCAGTGGATGACGAGGAAGCAGAGAGCTCAAGTTGGAACTGGGGCTGGCTATAACCCAGAAAGCCCATCCCTAGTAATCCACTTCCTCCAGGTGGGCCTCCCTATACAAAGGTTCTGCAGGATGTCCAAACAATACCATTATCCGGGAACCAAGTCTTCAAATGTAAAAGCCTGTGGGGGTTATTTCACACTCAAACTATAACACACACACACACACACACACACACACAGTGCAAGGGAAGTATAAATTTTCAGTCTTTTTGAGACAGGGTCTCCCTGTAGCCATAGCTGGCCTGGAACTATGTAGACCAGGCTGGCCTGCATCTCACAGATTCACCTGCCCCTGCTTCCCCCTTACTGGGATTAAAGGCATGCACCACCACACTCAGCTTCATGATATTTTCTGAGCCCTTGAAAATGTGGAGGTTAACATCTGTAAGGACGTGTTACCCCATAGGAACTCAACAAATACTGGCTGGTGTGACCATCACTATTATCATTAGCAGCCATGATGACTTTATTGTTTAATTAATTAATGAATTTTGGGGTAGCCATTGTTGATCCCTCCAGCTGTTGGTGCGTGTGCTGGGATCACCCGAGGCCCTGGGCCGATCTGGAAGAGCTGTTTCATAATTAGGTTGGCAGATGTAGGATGCTGTGGATCCCCTGTCAGGAATCACAGATGAATCAGTGTGGTTTGTAGAGGAGGAGGTCCTTGTAACAGGCCAGGTCCTTAATCTTGTGGCTCGGCAGAGGGGTGATCCCCACTAGCACTGCAGGAGGCCACACTCCTAGTGTGCAGAAGGAGCCAGGCGGTTTGCCAGGTAGAGTAGGGCTCAGTCACAGTCATGGACACACGGGGACATAGTGCTCTAGGGAGGTCACGCCGAGCAAGTTTCCCTATCCTACCCCGAAGCATGGCCTTGTACCTTCCACCCACTCTGCAAACTTGTCTGTTTGCTGGTTTATCCAGGACTGGGCTGCCTGCTCTATACCTCCAGAACCTCTCCCAGAAAATCCCTGGGCAGCACCCCTGTCATCCTCTCAAAGCCTCCAGTAGCCCAGGAATCATGACTTGTGCATTAATGACTTCAGGCATTATTTGTGTCTCAGGTTTGGGAGGCATGCAGGGTTCTACACTGGGTCTTCCCCAGGGTTTTGGCTCTGTGTCCTCCCTGGGGGTCAGTGAGCAGCTGGCTCGACCTGCCCGGAGTATCCCAGCCTTTCTCTGTGTCTGTGCACCAGGATCTCGGGGCCACCCTCTCCTGCTCTGCGCTCCACTGGCCTCACTGCAGGACCTTGGACAAGTGGTTTGACTCCATCAGCATTTATGCCGAGCTTTCCCAAGTGTCAGGCTGGGGTCTCTTCCTGCAGCAGCACCAGCACCTGCAGGTCAGAGCCACTGCCCTTCCCGTTTTATAGACGAGGAGATGGAGTCTCAGGGATGAACATGGGAAGGTGAGCTGGGGTAGATTTCAGCCAGGCTGTCTGACTATGCAGTCTTTTCTTCTTTTAGTGCAGGGATAACTCTAAAACAATGCAGGGTTTTTTGTCTCTCTCTCTTTTTTTTTTGAGATGGGTCTCCCTGTAGCCCCAGCTGTCCTGGAACTCACTCTGTAGACCAGGCTTCCCTTGAACTCACAGAGATCCGCCTGCCTCTGCCTCCTCTTCCTACTTCTCCTTCTCTTCCTTCCTCTCTTTCCCCTTCCTTTCCTCCTTCTTTGTCTCCTCCTCCTCCTTCTTTTCCTCCTATTTTTTTTGGGGGGGAAGAGGGTCTCCCTGTAACTCCAGCTGGGCCAGAACTCATTATGTAGACCAGTCTAGCCTTGATCTTGGAGATCTGCCTGCCTCTGCCTCCTGAGTGCTAGGATTAAAAATGTGTGGCTCCGCACCTGGCCCTATCCTTTTTCATATCTTTCCTTAATCAATTTCTAGCTCCTCTGTCGGAGGAGCCCACTGTTCTGAATACTATCACCATATGTGAATTTCGTTCCTTGATTTTGTAGAAACATTATATTTCACCTGTAAAATATTTTTTAGAGGTTTACTCATGCTGTTGTGTGTATCAATAGTTCATTATTTGCACTGTCTAGCTATGTCCCTATCCTAGTTACTTTCGACTGCTGTGACCAAATCAGCATACGCCAGGCAGGTTGAGCTAACTGCTCACTGCCCCATGGGGATGCAACACACCAGAATACTTGGGGAAAATCCAGTGTAGAACTCTGCGTGCCTCTCCAACCTGAGACACGAATAGGGCCTGCCATTGTTTATGCACAAGTCAGGAGGAAAGGGTTTATTTTATCTCATCTCTTCCAGGTCACAGTTTATCACTAAAGAAACTCAAGGCAGGAACCTGGAGGCAGGTGGTAAAGCACAGACCATAGAGGTGCACTGCTGACTGGATTGCTACTCTAGCCTGGGCTCAGCCTGCTTTCTTCTAGAACCACCTGTCCAGGGTTAACATTGCCCACAGTGGTCTGAGCCCTCCCACATCACTCAGTAAACCAGAAAATGCCACATAGACATGGCCCCAGGCCAGTCCAATTGAGGAAATTCCCCAAGTGAGGTTCCCTCTATCCAGGTGTGTCAGTTGACAACTGAGGGTATCCAACACAATTTTCTTGTGTAGATGACAAGTCACAATTTTGTTCATCTCTTCACTTACTGATGGGTGTTTGAGAACTTTTCAGAGTTGTGTTATAGTGAATAAAATTTCCATGAACATCCCTGTGCTAGGCTTTGTGGGAACCTCTATCGCTGTTTCTCTTTGCTTGCAATGTGGAGTGGCTGGGCAGCAGATAGCTGTTTAACTAACTTTATAATTGCCAACTATTTCCCAAGGTTTTTGGGCCATTTAATGCTCTCACTAGCAATGAGAGAGAATTCTAGTTGTTCCATAACCTTATGAACTTAATAGGCTTTTCTTTTTGCTACCCTAGGAGGATCCTTAGTTGTATCTTGTTTTTTTATATTCTGAATTTCTTTGATGATTAACGATTCTGATTTTTTTCCATATTACCAACCATTTTTTTTTGTTTTTGTGGTGTTTCTGTTCTAGTCTTGTACCCAGTTGTTGTTTTTTTTTAAAGGGGTTAGTTTTCTTGCTCCTATTGATTTGTATATTGATTTGATTGCTGTGCTTTGGAAATGAATGCCTCACCCCCAGTCCGTAGCTTGCGTATGCATTCTTGTCTCTCTCTTTTCTTTTTCTTTTCCTTTCTCTTCTCTCCTCCCCTCCCCCTCTCCTTTTTTAAAAGACAGTATCTAATGCAGTCCTGCTGGTTTCAAACTCCCTATGTAGCCAAAGATGGCCTTGAACTTCTGATCCTCCCGCCTCGGACTCCTGAGTGTGGATTTGTAGGAGTGGCCCACCAGGCTCAGGTGTTTATGCATTTTCTTCAGGCCTGAAGCCTCTCACAGGTGATTGGATCACAGATGATTCCAGAGGCTGTGAAATGAGAGACATTAAAAGCCTGCAGGAAATCACAGCACGGGCTCAGACAGATCTGTCCTTCGTCCCTCCTCCTGCCCAAATCTCCCCAGATCATTTTCCCTAGGCAGGATGGACATCCTCTCTTCTCTGTCCATCTACCTGGCATCAAGGCCATGCCATGGAAAGGACCTGAACGTGGGGTCAGATGTCAGCGGCTGTCTCACTGGTTTCTGGGGAGGATGATGGAGATTCCAATGTGTTGCCTGCAAGTCCACTTTGTTCATGAGGAAAGTAAAGGCTTGAGAAAGCAGGCAAGTCAACACAGTTGTTGGTACAGCCAGAAGAGCCCTCAAATCCGTGGACCGCTGGCTCTCTGCTGCCATGCCGGCCACTTCTGACTTCATCCAGGCCCTCCCTGTCTTCCTTGGAACATTGTAGTGCTCTGTTGCTATCTGGTCACCAAGCACAAATTCTGTTAAGTGTCAACCACCAGGCCCTGTGTTAGACTCCCAGTAGGAACATAAGCAAGCTCTTTATTGTTGAGTGCTCAACAGCAGCTTGCCCATGGTCCCACATGGAGGTGGGTGGAGTAGGCCACAGAACACACATGGACGCCAAGTGTCAGACTACAAAGCAATGAAGTCTGTATGTAGAGCAGATGGCCACACCAGGTGTCCTGGGGAGGGAAACACCTTCGCTGCCTGGGAAGAGGTAAAGGAGGACCAGATGGAAGGCTTCAAAGACAGCAGTGCTCACACCAGGGATTGTAACCCAGAGAGCAGTGCTCACAGCAGGGACTGTAACCCAGACAGCAGTGCTCACACCAGGGACCGTAACCCAGACAGCAGTGCTCACACCAGGGACTGTAACCCAGACAGCAGTGCTCACACCAGGGACCGTAACCCAGACAGCAGTGCTCACACCAGGGACTGTAACCCAGACAGCAGTGCTCACACCAGGGACTGTAACCCAGACAGCAGTGCTCACACCAGGGACTGTAACCCAGACAGCAGTGCTCACACCAGGGATTGTAACCCAGACAGCAGTGCTCACACCAGGGATTGTAACCCAGACAGCAGTCCTCACACCAGGGATTGTAACCCAGACAGCAGTGCTCACACCAGGGACTGTAACCCAGACAGCAGTGCTCACACCAGGGATTGTAACCCAGACAGCAGTGCTCACACCAGGGATTGTAACCCAGACAGCAGTGCTCACACCAGGGATTGTAACCCAGACAGCAGTGCTCACACCAGGGACTGTAACCCAGACAGCAGTGCTCACACCAGGGACTGTAACCCAGACAGCAGTGCTCACACCAGGGACTGTAACCCAGACAGCAGTGCTCACACCAGGGATTGTAACCCAGACAGCAGTGCTCACACCAGGGATTGTAACCCAGACAGCAGTGCTCACACCAGGGATTGTAACCCAGACAGCAGTGCTCACACCAGGGACTGTAACCCAGACAGCAGTGCTCACACCAGGGATTGTAACCCAGACAGCAGTGCTCACACCAGGGATTGTAACCCAGACAGCAGTGCTCACACCAGGGATTGTAACCCAGACAGCAGTGCTCACACCAGGGACTGTAACCCAGACAGCAGTGCTCACACCAGGGATTGTAACCCAGACAGCAGTGCTCACACCAGGGATTGTAACCCAGACAGCAGTGCTCACACCAGGGACTGTAACCCAGACAGCAGTGCTCACACCAGGGATTGTAACCCTGAGAGTAGTGCTCACACCAGGGATTGTAACCCAGGTAGCAACACCAGGGATTGTAACCCAGATAGCAGTGCTCACATCAGGGATTATAACCCAGACAGCGGTCCTCACATCAGGGATTGTAACCCAGACAGCAGTGCTCACACCAGGGATTGTAACCAAGACAACAGTGCTCACACCAGGGACTGTAACCCTGACAGCAGTGCTCACACCAGGGACTGTAACCCTGACAGCAGTGCTCACACCAGGGATTGTAACCCAGACAGCAGTGCTCACACCAGGGATTGTAACCCAGACAGCAGTCCTCACACCAGGGGTTGTAACCCAGATCACGGTGCTCACACCAGGGATTGTAACCCAGACAGTAGTGCTCACACTAGTGATTGTAATGCAGACAGCTTTTTCCAGGGGGCCAGGTGGAAAGGATTACTGCAGACAGAGGAAAGGCCTGTGCAGATGTCCAAAGGCATGGCCAGGTCCAGTGCACCCAGGGCAGAGCAGATGGCTGGCATGTTCAGTGGAAGGAGGAATGCTGGGAGGGAGCTTGGAGTCGCTGCCACACCGAGCCGTCAGACACCTGGCAGAGCTGGCTGTGTTGGCACATGCCCATAATCCTATCACTTGGGAGGCTGAGGAGGGGGATCTTGAGTTTTAGGCCAGCTTAGGTTATATATCAATCAATCAATCAATCAATCAATCAATCAGGCAATGGAAGAAGAGGTTTCTGAAAACTTGAAGATGGAGGAGGGAAGGTGGCATTTGTATTAGGAGCTCAGTCATGAGGGCGGGTCGATGGGGCGAACCATTTCAGGATGAGATCTGTGGGACATTCAACCATTGGCCCAGGAGAGAGGACGCAGGCCTGGCCCACGGCTTAGGGCACACAGCTCAGAGGCAGCGGCATCTCACCCTCCACCCAGGGATCTACTGAGGGCTGGCTGGCCATAAAATGAGACTGCCACCATGGGAAAAAAGTAAATGAGTGAGTTTAATGGAAAGAAGCGTCATACCCTTTAGGGAGTGACAAATGGTGACAAGTGTCTGACAGGGAGCACATGTGGATGTTGTGCCTTTGTGTTGGCCCCAGAGAGTGGCTTTGGCCTGAGCCAGCATGGAAACTTGGCTCAGAGGCCTGAGACAGGGAGCTGTGCGAGTTTGAGGAGTGGGAACAAAATGACGCTGGGGCCCAGTCGGCAGCTGAGTGTTTACACAGACAAGGTTCTGCCTCTGCCTCAGAAACTCAGCCTTGCTTGGCCTGAGCCCCTTCATGGAGCCACCGTGTGTTTCTTCATCTCAAACACATGAGTAAGGCATTGTCTTTTGCCCACCAAAGTGCATGCTAAGAAAGCCCTAGGTTATGGCTTGCTCTACATGTGGGATTCCAGAATGTTCATCCACTGCGGTCTCCCGGAAGTCTCCTTGTCCTTGCCTTGGAAGCAGTCTTGATAAGGCACTGCACAGGGGACGGAGGCTATTTTCAGGGACCACCTGTCCTGCCCTGGTGTAGTGCTCCTAGAAAGGATACTAGTTATGGGGGCCCCAGCCAGCCTCGGAGAAACTTCCGTATGCCTCTCTCAGCACAGGCTGTCCTGTGGCTGTTCCGGTCAAGTGAACATCACCCTCCAGCAGGTTTCCCTGCCATGCTGAGTGTGGCATTTAAGGAACTAAGACTCCAAAGATGATTGTTCCCCGAGGAGCTTTTTTTTTTTTTTTTTTTTTTTTTTTTTTTTTTTTT
>VZQC01001442.1:4788909-4803777 GCA_009823505.1 Rhizomys pruinosus
CCAGCTGTCCTGGAACTCACTCTGTAGACCAGGCTGGCCTTGAACTCACAAAGATCTGCCTGCCTCTCAAGGAGCTATTTTATGGGTTATTCCTGCATAAGACTCTGCCTTCCTGGGGCTCCTGACTGGTGCCCTGACCGGGGAGGAGGGAGTAGCCTGGTTCTGAGAAGGGAAGATCTGGCCAGGGTTGGGATTGTATTTCTTTTCCTTTCTGTGGGCTGTGTGAGGCCCAGGCTGGTGAATAGTGCTGAGACTCCCTGAAAATCATTGCTATTATTGCAACCTAGCAAACTTTCTCCTTCCTCTCTGAGGCAAAAGGAGGCAGAAAACTCAGATAAGTGCCTTAATAAGAGGCTGTCATATGCTCAACAGTAACTATTAAAAAGTATCAATTATTTAGATATGGGAAACTGGGAGGGGAAAGCTTTTAGGAGCACTTTTAAAGCCCACGTAGTGTCAATAACCATGTTATTAATTTCCAGCTCCAAGATCATATTTAAACATTGGTTACCAAGGTCCTTAGGGAATTAAAGAGCCTTCACAAACATTCAGACTAGGAGCTGAAGAAATTTCCACGGGCCTCCTAGGCACTATCAGAACCCTGCACCCAGCACAACTGTGGGCTTTTCATGCTGCAGACTGACCCAGGAGCCAGGTTCAGAAGAGTACCAGGTGGTCCTGGTTGGAGGGACTGGATCTTGCTTCTCAGGTCAGAAGCTTCTCTTTCAGAACCGCATCCTGGCCTTGGTGCCCATGCCCTTCATGGCCACTAGAGGGAGCCAGAGCTCCCAGAAAAGGCTTCCAAAGCCTGAACCAAGAGGCTGAGTTTCCAAGATTCTTTTCCCTTCCTTCCTTCCTTCCTTCCTTCCTTCCTTCCTTCCTTCCTTCCTTCCTTCCTTCCTTCCTTCCTTCCTTCCTTCCTTTCTTTCTCTCTCTTTTTCTCTCTCTCTCCCCTTCCTTTCTTTCTCTCTCTTTTTCTCTCTCTCTCCCCTTCCTTCCTTCCTTCCTTTTTTCTTTCTTTCTTTCTTTCTTTCTTTCTTTCTTTCTTTCTTTCTTTCTTTCTTTCTTTCTTTCTTTCTTTCTTTCTCTCTCTCTCTCTCTCTCTCTCTCTCTCTCTCTCTTTCTTTCTTTCTTTCTTTCGAAACAAGGTCTCTGTATGTAGAAAAGGTCTTTCTATGCATACTCTTTCCTCAGCCTCCTGAGAGCAGGGATTACAGGCCGGCACCACCACTGTTGGCTTTCATCCGGGTTCCTAAAAGCACACTTGGGGGCATAGGGACAGAGTGTGTAGTTTCCATGAGATCTAGCTCCTTCTTCTCCCAGGAAACCTTCCAGAAGACTCTCCTCCACATTGTGACTCCTGGGCTTTCCCGAGCCACCTTGTGAATGTTCTAGGGCCTGGCATGGCCCCCGAGGAAGAAAGAAGACAAAGACTGTATTCAGCTGCTCCTTCTCTTCCTCCTCCTGCTTTTAACAGCCTCCCCCTCATCTTGTTATGCGTTTCCCATGTGCAGGGAATGATGTTCTGGGGTTGTGGGAGCGAGAGGATGGTGGAAGCGAGCCACGAAGGACAGTCCTGTGCTCAGTTTGGAGATGCAGGAATTTGACTCAAATGTGGAACCTGTGAAGTGGGATGGTGGGAAAAGAGATCCCATTTAGTGAGGGGGCTTCAGTTGTGGCCCCACATGGCTTGCCAATATGAGGCTGTGTTAGTGAAGCCTGCTGGGTTCCCAGTTCCTCGTCTGTAAAATGGCCACATAGCCTGAATTGCCCATAGCCTCGTACGGACCATCACATAAAGCAATGGGAGAGAGGCTTTACACTGACCTCCCCTCCCAAGCCACTGTCTGCATGCCAAGTAGGTCCTTGTCTGTTTTTCCATGCCCCATCTAAGCCAGGTAGAGTGCTGGGTGCAGGGCCATTGTCTATCATCGGGCAGAGGATTCTGTCAGTGTGAAGAGGGTAGAAACACCTTATTCATGCCTAACCAGCCTGCAGCTTGGGACGTAGGGAGTGGCTCAGGCCCTTCCTTTGCTGGTGGTCTATTCATGTGGATGTGGACTCAGGACTTTCAGATGTGTAGGTGGACACTGGCTACGGGCTGGACCCTTGGGGTCACCCTGAGGGAGAACTGGCCCATTTAGCAGGTGATCACAAAGTTCTTGGATATAGACACCCAACACTGAGTCCTGGAGATGACCGATTTCCTCAGTGGCTCAAATGTCATTAAGAGTGGATATGTAACATGGGGATACTCCTAGGCTCAGACCCAGTGTTTGCAGCCCTAAGTCACAGTGAGGAAGGGATGCTCCAGGACCTTCACCATCTTGTCTTGGTGATAAAGATGGTTGGTGTCCAGGAACTGACCGGCTCTGGGCCCTTCTGAATGTAGAGCAAACGGGATTCAGACTTGCACCTTTAGCAGACAACAGTTTTCAGTACAATTTAACTTATTGTTTTGTTTCCTGTTTACTACAGAAGAGTATTTTTACATACCGGCAGTAATATGTGATATTCTTTAAATTAAGTATAAAGGGAGTTGGTTTAAGTAGACAATGGTGCAGGTGGTATTTGTATGTGGTAAAACCGATATGGTCTAAGAAGGGCTTGGGAGGCATTGTTGAGATCCTGACTCTGCTATTGATGTGAGCCTGGATCTCTCTGAATCTGTTTCCAAAGCTATAAATGGGACTAAAAATACCTTCTTAGGGAGGCAGCTAGGAGGAGCATGCCCAATGGACAGCACAGGGACAGACATGCAGTAGGTGCTTGTCACCGAAAGGCTTAGATTAGAGAGAGGGCAGATGGAGACGGTAGAGACAAGCAGTTTTTCTTTCCCTACTCTCCCTGTAGATGAGAGGTGCATGCTCCTTGGGCCTGTAAGGGGGAGGAAATGGTCCCCCGAGGAGTGTTCAGGAGGGTCAGGGAGCCCAGAGGGCAGGGCCTATGGACCGCTGCAGAAGAACACTTGCCACCCCTACCTCTGCTCTGCCACCTCCACCCCTACCTACACTAAGCTGAACCCTTGCTGAATGAACACTCTTTATGCAAAAGCTCAAGTCCAAGTTGAGCCCTCAGATGCTATATGAGCTCATTTTAGTTGCAAACAATAAATATATGAAAAATGTTCAACACCATTAGGAAATGCAAATTAAAACTACACTGAGATTCCATCTCATCCATTCAGAATGGTTGTCATGAAAAAAAAGTCAAACACCATCAAATACTAGCAAGGATGTGTGTGTGTGTGTGTGTGTGTGTACACAGCAGGAAGAAATAGGGCATGGAGTTGAATATTATGGTCTGGATTCAGAGCCTTGAGCACTGTCTGGTCCCCTTGTCTATATCTACGGCACAGTGATAGGCTCACAGTGATAGGAGCTAAGGGTGGAGATGGTCTCACAGGCTTCATCAGAGACGCACTGAATATGAGAACTTGTCTTGTGGGCTTTAAGTGAGTGTAGCTGCGTCTTAAGTGGAGCTTCTGCCACTGCGTGTGTGTGTGTGTGTGTGTGTGTGTGTGTGTGTGCGCGCGCGCGCGCGCACGTGTGTGTCCCTCTCTGAGGACTTGAACAGACACTTCTCCCACTCCATGCTGTCCCTCCCACACTCTAATTCAAAGCATTTATTTTGCTTTGTTTTATTCCTCAAAGGATCTGAGATAACCTACAAGGAAGCATTCAATAAAGTTGTAATAAAATATAAATAAGAACAGCAAGGAAAGACACTGTTCACACTGCTGCATTTCCCGTATCCCGTGACTCCTCGTGGACGACGCTTTTCCTCAGTTGCCTAATCCCTGGGTGCAGAGAGGTCTTGCAGTCACATGTTCTAAGTAAAACACATGGCACGGCATGCCCTCTGTGATTTCAACGCAAAGATGCAAGGCTTCCCCGGACTCTCTTGTGCATGCATGGTCAGTAGGTTCCTTCCCAATCAAAGCCGCTAATTTGGAAGGTGAGTCACTCACTGTCAGCCTTTCGGGAGCCTTGTCTCTCCTTCCTGATCAGCCTCCTCCTGTTGATGAGGAGCTCCGCCCACCCGCCTTAACCTGGTGGCTCTGCATGAGAAGGGAATGTTACACAAAGGAAAGGGGGCGACGTTGAGTGTAGAGACAGAAACAGGAGCTTCCCACCATGGAAGCACTTGACTTAGCAAATCTGAAAACCAGTGCTTGGAGCGGACAAGTGGTGGTGGTTGATGGTTAAGGACAGGGAGGAAGTTCTGGTGTGTGGGCATGGTCTCCTAGACCCCTGAAATGGTGTGAAAGAAGGCTGGGGCCAGGAGACAGCTGGGCATGGTGGGGCAATGCTGGCGTTAAACGGGCAGGGAGCAGGGCAAGGTTTGAACTTCAGAGTGGAGGCTTCAGAAGGTAAAGCCGTTCCAGGCTCGAATTGCCAAGGCAGAGGGTATGGGCCCCTCAGCTTCCCGCAGAGGGTATGGGCCCCTCAGCCTCCCTGGGCTCCCTGGCCCTAACACTCTGACGTCAGGTACCTGGTTCTGACACTTGGAGGCATTTTAAGTGACAGTATTCAGTGGTTGGTAGGCCTCTAATTGTCCTGACACACGTGATCCTGACACACATGTGGTCCTGTCACATGCATGGTCCTGACACATATGTGGTGGTCCTATCACATGCGTGGTCCTGACACACACGTGGTCATGTCACACGTGTCATCCTGACACACATGTGGTCCTGACACATATATGGCCCTGTCACTCTCGTGGTCCTGTCACATGCGTGGTCCTGACACACACGTGGTCCTGACACACACATGGTCCTGTCACACTCCTTCTCAAGACATGTCCATAGCTCCTGATGGAGACCACTTCCTGCCTGGTCTTCAGGGCCTTGTGTGATCTAATTGTACTCTCTCCCCACTCTGCCATTATCCTCCTCCCCCTGCCTCTCTCACATCTCTTCTCTACATCCCCTCTTCCGGATCTCCTCCTATACACCCTTGGCAGCTCAGTCCCTGACCCCCTCCCATGGTCCCTGCACCCACCATCTTAGCATGTTTCCTTCCCCATTGTCAGGTTCCCGAAGCAGGCAGGCAGCACCTCCAGGCAGGGCCAGCACTCAGCACTATCCTCTTTCTTTTCTCTTTCCTTCTTTTTTTTTTTCTTTCTTTCTTTCTTTCTTTCTTTCTTTCTTTCTTTCTTTCTTTCTTTCTTTCTTTCTTTCTTTCTTTCTTTCTTTCTTTCTTTCTTTCTTTCTCTCTCTCTCTCTCTCTCTCTTCCTTCCTTCCTTCCTTCCTTCCTTCCTTCCTTCCTTCCTTCCTTCCTTCCTTTCTTTCTTTCTTCCTTTCTTTCTTTTTCTTTTTTTTAGCCCCAGCTGGCCTGGAACACACTATATAGATCAGGCTGGCCTTGAACTCACAGGGATCCACCTGCCTCTGCCTCCTAAGGGCTGGGAGTAAAGGCATGCACCACCACACCCGGCTTATCCTCTTTCTCTTCACCTTGATTCCTGGCAGAGCCTGGCACTTAGCAGGTGCCCATGAATCCTTCCTATGCAGATGAATGACTGAGTGACTCAAGGAGTGACTGCAGGAAGGACTTTTTTTTCTTTTTTTTTTTTGCCTCCTGGTCAGCTGCTCACTCGCCTGGCCCCAGGTGGGCTGCTTTAGAGACCCCAGAACTGAGATTTTACCGCTGAGATCCAGCGCATATTTTATTCTCTGCATCCTTATTTCTGACTTTTCATTTCCACTGCCTGGTGCACAAAAGCACTCTACTTTCCCACATTCCAAGCCCACCCACTCTGTTTCTGAAGCTTGAAACCCTGGGATTCTTCTGTAGGTAGACTTTTCATCTTTGTGGGCACATCCATCTTAGAAATGCCTTTCAAAGCTGCTTTAAAGCCTGCAAGGTGCGGCTTTGATGTCTCTGTTAGCTTCTCTGTGGGGAACAGGCCAGCTAGCTCTGGTACCCTGGGGCCTGAGGATAGCAGGCAAGGGCCTCCTAGGATCCTGCGGAGGGGTGGAAGGTCCAGGGCCAATCACCTAGGACTGAAAGTGACAAGGAAATTCTTCCCTGTTTCCCGCAGGCTCCATCCTCGCACGCTTCAGCTCCCAGCTTCCATGTCCTGGCTTCTGCACAAAGCCCATCTTTCGGACCTCACCCCTAGTCCCCACTGGCTGGAATCTTTCCCAGAAGCATTTCTCATTAGAAATGGTCCTCAGCCAAAGGAAACCGCCTCAGTTGTGGCTGAGCCTGTTGCTCTAACTAATGACTGGCTGATGGGGTGAGGGGGAGAGATGGTGAAGGCCTGCCCCTTGGCCTCCATTTAGGCCTGTGGACGAGCCTAGCTTCAGAGCTCTCTGGTGTCACTTGTAACCGTTACCATCACCCACTGGGGTCAGCTTTGGTCAGCCCCATCATGCTCACACTTTGTCCAGGAAGGAGGTGTCTCTTGGGCTCCCTGTGAGTTTCCTTAATCTAGGACACCACTGAGACACCTTTCATCCATGAGGTGTTGGAGCCTCTGGTCTCCAGAGTCTGGGGAGCTGTTGAGAGGGCTTGGAGAGCAGGTGGCTCAGAAAGTTCCCCTCTGCTATAAGGACCGGCCCTTTCCTTTTCTTTCCCCCTGCCTCCTTCCTGTAGGGCCTGAGGTGGTCTTCACTGTGGTCTGGGTCATTGGCTGAGCTCCTTACAGTGCCATTAGCAGAGTCCCTTTTACAGCCACCCTGAGATTTTGCTTGAGACACAGAGGAACAACAGGCAGAGTAAAGAGCGTTGTAGGCTTGTTGGGGCGGAGCCAACGCGACAGGCCTCTGGGAACAACCGGAGAGGGCTGCAGCTTGGGCATCAGGCCTAAAACAAGCACCTGCCTCCCATGCTACATTGGGGGCCACCATGTCTGAAAAAGAAGATGGCCGTCCAGCCTCTTCCTGTTTATAAAACTGATGTGGGAATTGCAGAGGCTGTGGGGAGCCCTTATGCTCCATTGCCCAGAGAGACCATAGTGACCCCTTGGGTGATCAACGCCCCCATCCTTAGGAAGGGAGCTGTGATAATTTGGGGGTGGCTAGGAGGACAAAAATATGAGAGAAACCGTTCTCCCCACAAATGCCCCTTCACTTGATGGTGCCATTCACTGGAGCATTCTGGCTGCCTTGGCTGATTCTGAAGCCCCCCCCCCCCACCAAGAGAAGCTTCCTATCTAGGGAGCTGTCCTGGGGCTAAACCCCTCTCTTCCCCATATCTGCTTGACCAGCAGTAGACCAGAAGAGGGGATATCTGGAGCTCATCCTGGGGACCTTCCACTGGCACTATTCTTGTCCTGCTCCAGCAAGGCAGGGCCATGCTGGCTGGTGGAGCCTGGTAGAGGGAAGAGAGGTGAACAGGTGCCAGGTGCTTGCTGGTTGGCGTCCCAGCAGGCTCTCTGCACACACATCCCCTTGCCCCTTTCCCGGTGCCTCGGGAAGTGCCAGCTAGGCCAATTTTGTGGACGAGGAAATGGATGGAGAAGGATTTAAATAACCAGTTCAATGTCACCAGGAGAATGGATGATAGAGGTGTGATTAGAACTCATGCCCACCAACTCAGAACCTTTCTTATGAGCACCTCAGCAAGTCTGAAGTCATCAAGTGCTTAGTTGGAGCATGGGGAGTGAGGACTCCCAACTCAGGACTTGTCTCTTGCCCATAGGAGGACTTAGCCCAGTACTGCAGCCTCTTAGCCTTTCGCTTCTCTCTTCCACAGATACAAGCCTGGTGATGACGTTGGTCCCTCTTGGACTAGACCGTGCTGGTCAGTGATCCCTTGGGGACTTCCAGTGGCCGTACACCTGCTGGAAGCACGGATGGCCACTCGTCTGTCCTGCCCCAGTAGTGTCCGAATGTCCAGCCCTCCCAGGCAGTGCTAATTCTAGGCCCTCTGCCTCATCTTCCACTCTCCCACAGCCGGCAGTTTCGGCTTCTATCATTGCTGTAATGCATTGGACTGTCATGCATTTGGATGAAACTTAGTGTCAGTGACCGAAACAAAGTACTGCCTTCAGTTTCTGAGGTCACAAGTCTGAAACAGCTGTGGCTGAGGGGTTCCTTCCTATTTCCAGCTTTCCTTGGTTGCCCCCCTCCAAAACCTGCGGTTCCTCACCATCTCCAGAGCCTGCACTGGTCAGCGGGGAGGACGCTACCTCTTGCACAGATACAGGCCTGGTGACATTGGCCCCTCTTGGACTTCCCAGAATAATCTCCTGGGGTGGTTTGTATAAGACTGTCCTGCATAGGCACCAGGTATTTGGACATTTTATTCCCAGTTGGTGGTGCTGTTTTGGGAGGTTTTATAAGGTGCGGCCTCGCTGGAGGAATCTCATCACTGAGGGTGGCTTAGGGGGCTCTTAACCTTTGCCAGCTTCCCAGTTGGTCTCTGCTTCCTGGGCCTGCTTGAAGATGCGATCACTTGGCTCTGTTCCACACCATACCTCCCCATCTTTATGGACTCTAACCCTCTGAACCACTAGCTAAATAAACTCTTCCTGCTGTAAGTTCCCTTGGTCATGGTGGTTTATCACAGCAACAGAAAAGTAACTAATACAACTCCCCATCTCAAGAGTCGCAATTTGACTTGCAATTGAAATTCCACTTCACCTTTTTTTGTGTGTGTTTTCGAGACAGGGTCTCCCTGTAGCCCCAGCTGTCCCAGAACTCACTCTGTAGACCAGGCTGGCCTTGAACTCACAAAGATCCGCTTGCCTCTGCCTCCCGAGTGTTAGGATTAAAGGCATGGGCCACCACGCCCAGCTCCACTTCACCTTTCAACATGACATAATTACAGGTTCTGGGATTCAGATGTGATTGTGGGGACACTCTTCTGCCACTTACCTCTGTGGTAACTGCTTTAGTGGCTGGCCTTTTCTGGATGCCCATTTCCTCTCTAGTGGCATCTCTTGGGTCAACCCCTTGTCTTGGGATCTTTTTATGGGCCACATATTAAGAGAATGGATCAAAATTAACATGCCCAGCAAGCTTATAAAATGGGAGACACAGTGCAAAACTCAGTAGGCTTGGGTGCTGTGTGTCTCCATTGGACATGGCCTCTGTGGGTCCCGGGCTAGAAGCAGCCTCCTCATGCCACAGAATGAAGTCCAAACAAGGCACCAGCTGCCTTCACAGGGCGTTTCTCCCCATCCTGCCAGGTAATGCGCACGGCGGTGCTAATGAGTACCGCATTCGCCTCACTTAGTGAATTCCAATTTTAAGTAATTGCTTGAGTCGTAGTTATTAATTGGGTCCTTAATATACTTCAGAGTCGGAGGTGGTTTTGATCAGTCTCCATCACTGTTAAAATTGAAATGACGTTTCCCGTGCTGACTTTCCTGCATAGCACAGTGGTCTTTGGACATGGGTCCGTTCTGCAATAATGTCCTCTTCCCCTGTGTCACCCTTTTCTCTCTTCGAAGGGAGTGTTCATGATCACAGACCTTCCTTGGACACTCAATAGCTGATTGAACAATTCTCTTGGCGATTTAAAAGTAAAACAGAATATACAGAAGAGCATCAAGTCAAAAATAACAATTCTCATATTTCCCCAGTTAACATTTATCATAGTTACCCCAAATCGCACAAGTATATGTCTACAGTGCTCCATTGCCCATGAAAAAATTCAGAATACACCAGATAAATCTCAGTCTCCATCTCTCTAAATCCTAATCCTATCTCTTCTTCCCAGTGGTATCCTTGATAATGAGTTTGATGTATTCAGTCCTGAAAAAACAGGAAAAGCCTTTCACAGGCACTCACATGTCCATAGGAAATAAGCCCATCCCCATGTGTGTTTTCTCGATCACAAATGGCATTATGCTATTCACATCACTCCGCAGCTTGCTTTATTTCGTTCGACAATGTGATTTCTAGGTCTGTGTCCAAACTGGCAATTCTAGTTGATTTTGTAAAACTACTGTGTCCTATATTTTTTTTAAAAAATCTATCCTATTAATGGACATGCTAGCTATTTCGCATTTCTCTTTGCTCTTTGAATCGGGGCAGCAGGGTGCTCCTTTTTGTCCGTGTCTTTGTACACATGTGTGAAGGGGTCTCCAGGAACCCCTGGCAGAGAGACCATCCTGACACAACCAAGGGATGTTATTCTCAGTTGCAGGAAAGCTACTGTTCATCTTGGCTCCTCCAGCCACACTCCATCTGGACCCTGTGTGAGTCCCACTTTTCCTTCATCCTCATCTGCACTTGGTAGTGTCTAAGGAGACACTGTTCTGTCAACCACTTCTCCCTTCAGCCGCTGTGGGCAGGAGGTTATCTAGGGCCACATATCATGATACTGCGCAGTGGGCTGGGGTGTGGGAAATAGTGACGGAAGGGGAAGGCAGGGCACTGAAGGGGGGGCCGGGATGAAGGGGGGAAGGGCAGGGCTGGGCTTGCATTGAGGCTGCAGCATCAGGAATTCAGAACTGGGAAGGCAGAGCCCTGACAGCAGGTGGGCGGCAACAAGGAGGGCTGAGCTGATGCTGGAAGCTGCTTCTCCTGGGACTTCCGGCTGGCGTGGATGGCGTGGGGGCCGTCAGTCTGCACAGACCCCCTTCTTTGAAGAGTATGCTTTCATGGCTGACACAGATCTGTCTTCCCCATTAAGGAGTCCTGACTCTGGTGGAGTCACGGAGAGAGCACTCAGAATTCTAGAACCTTCCCAAGAGGAGGCATGGTGGCCCTAGTGACTATTTCAGGGAAAGTATCAGGTAAGAGAGCTTCTTGCTTGAGAGAGACAAGTCATAGGGTCTTTTCTGTGGCATGTCCCCTTTGCCATGAACCAGGGTCAGGATTGGATGAGAGAAGGCTGTGTGAGGGGCAGGGGGATGGCTCCAGCCCCATCCACTTCCTCTTCCTGTTTGCTCTGGTCCATCCCCAGGTTTAACCCGGGATTGGTGACCTGGGATTGGTGAACGGGGGTGGAGGAGGCTGGCTGCATGTATGATGGTGGAGGCAAGTTTTTCTAGCTCAAGAGGCGGGTGAATGCTCAGTGAACAGACACAGGTCCAGCAGGCTGACCAGAGGGGAAAGGAATTGTGGCCGGAAGGAATAGCATATGCAACAGCACCGAGACACAGGAGAGCTTAGCATATTGAACAAATTCTGACCTGAGAGGTGAGGGAAACAACCATCACTAGAGAAGCGCTCAGGGGACAACTGGACAAGGGTTAACAGCCGCGTCGAGTTTGCTCTTGATTCTGAAAACAATAGAAATCCCTGAGTCATTAAGTGGAGCAGGTGTGGTTAGATCAGCACTCTCAGCAGCTTGCCTTGGAGATTTGAGACAGAACTGTGGACTGATGATGATTGCATGGCATTTAGTTTTTGCTCAAGGGACTTACGTTATTGCATTTTTAAAAATTGTCCTTGGGGGCTGGAGAGATAGCCTAGCGGTTAAGAGCACCGACTGCTCTTGCAGAGGACCTGGGTTTGATCCCCAGCACCCACATGGCAACTAAGAACCATCTGTAATTCCAATTCCAGGAGAACTCCAGTTCCAGGGGAATCCGACGCCCTCTTCTGACCTCCGAGGCACTGCACGACACAGGTGCACAAACCTACATGCAGACAGTACATTCATACACATACAAAAATAAATAAAAAAGAAATAAAGAAAAGGACCAGGGTTCAATACACAGCACCCACACAGCAGCTAACAACCATCTGTAACTCCAGTTCCAGGGAATCTGACACCCTTTCCTAAATACACATAAAGTAAAAATAAATAAATTAAAGCCGGGCGTGGTGGTGCAGGCCTTTAATCCTAGCACTTGGGAGGCAGAGGCAGGAGGATCTTTGTGAGTTCAAGGCCAGCCTGGTCTACACAGTGAGTTCCAGGACAGCTGGGGCTACTGGGAGACCCTGTCTCGAAAAGACAAACAAATAAATAAATAAATAAATAAATAAATAAATAAATTAATTAATTAATTTAAAAAATTGTCCTAAGAGCCAGGCGTGGTGGGGCACGCCTTTAATCCCAGCACTCAGGAGGCAGAGGCAGGTGGATCTCTGTGAGATCCAGATCCAGCCTGGTCTACATAGTGAGTTCTAGGCCAGCTGGCTACAGGGAAACCCTGTCACAAAATACAAAAAAATAAAACTCAAACACAACAAAATCTGTCCTAAGAGAAAGGTTTATCAGCTAGTTCTTGCCACAGTAGTCCTACATAACAACTAATTACACCATTTAGGACAGTAAGCATTTATTTCTGGTCCTAGATCTGCAGCTGTCCCTTCCTCCTGTCTTGTCCTGGGTCCCAGGCTGGAGGACGAAAGTGCTTGTCACAGATGTGCTTGGGGGTGGGGGGGTGGTAACAGGAGCCTAGAAAGGCCAGCCCCACCTTGTAAGCACATTTCAAACCGCTGCAGTTGTGATATCCACTAACGTCCCCTGTGGAAGGCAGCTATGCTCACCACTATACCACCAATGCTAACGTCCCCTGTGGCTAGAGCAAGTCACACCACCTACTGTGCGCTGCAGCAGTTATGGTCTAGAAACAGTTGGGATGGATGTTCACGCCTCATGATGGGGTTTATTATTGACTCCACTTTATAGAAGAGGCATAAGGGGTGGTGGGCTATAGGGAGCCAGGGCTTGCTCTGGGGTCTCTGCCTCAAATTCCTCTTGGCTTTTTCTCTCCCATCTCTGCCAGGGAGGAACTCAGGACATGCTACTTGTTCTCCCTAGTATATGTGCCAATCAGCCTGCATAAAAGGGTCTCACGCTATGCTGGAAGATTAAACCACCATAGACCTGTGTCCACACCCAGCTCTCCTGGCTGTCTAAGGTCTGTGAGGCCCATAAGGACACTGTGTCATCTGGAAGCATCTCTTGGGGATGGCTTCGGCCCTGGGGTTTTTCAGAAGCATAGTGGTAGGGTCAGGTCCTTTCTGAAGAGCTCAGCCAGTTCCTACCTCCAAAACTGCTCTGAGTCAGTCAGTCCAGAGGGGAATTTTTTTCACTACCCAGGAGATGTTGGAGTATTTTGAAAAGAACAAGCCCTCTCCTTTGCAACAATCCTCGCTGAAGCGGAACAGCTCATTTTATAGATGTCTGCCTCTGAGATATTATTTGTCTAGTTAAAAAACAATCACAGCATATGCTAGGTGCAGCCCTGGCCCTATCACTTATAAGTCTTAGAAGGAATAGCTTGGAGACTTGGAGCAGGCACACCCTGGATTCTGGTGAGAGTGATTCTGGGTAGTCATTCTTGAACAGGACCCTGCTATAGCTTGGGAAAGCCCTTGTTACTGCTGCTGATGGTGATGGTGTGATCTGTTGGAGGTGAGTCTGGAGTCACCCAGCTAGCTTAGAAGCTGCAGGGGTTGGGGTAGAAATGACATAATCTCCCATAGATCCCACAAAGCTGGCCTGGGTGAAACTATCTCTACTTTCTGACTGATGTCAGAGGTCATTTTAATTTTCAGGTTTTTTTTTTTTAACATGCCACAGAGCCCTCCTAAAGAAGAGCTGTCTTTTTAACATGAGTCTGGGGAAATGGTTCTTGTTTACTAAAACATACCCACACAAGAAAACTCATACAGCTCTGTATGATCAGAATCAGCCTCAGGCCAGGGTGAAGCAAGGAGATAGGATCTTATTTATCAAAGGGAACAAGATTTCCACCTGCTTCTTGACTGCAGGAGCAGGTGTTCTGGAGACTGCCTAGGTGCTGGGAGACCAGAGCATTGGCTAGAAGGAAGGAGTGGGACATGGGATGAAGCCTAGACTTATCCGGCCCCTTGGTTCCTAACACTCCCACCAACTCTTTACCCCCAGGCTCACCAGCTTCTGTTAGAGAACAGTCTGATAAGGTGCTCACTGGCCCGTCCTGCAAACAGATGAATGAAGGCTCTCATCCAGTCTCCTATTCATCTTTTCTCATAGGCACACGGATCACCTTTTTGTATGAGCCTGAGCTCTCTCCAGCCTCCCAGCTCATCTGTGTGCATGTTCGCAGCTGACCCCTCATCTCTCTGATTCTTTGCCTACCATGGTAGGGCTTTTCAAAGCTCACTTGGGGGACTATTAGCACACCTGAACGCCTTGCTTTGCCCTTCCTTCAACCTCTATGCTCTTCCTGTGACTGGTCAGCTTGTGGGTGCCCTCAGACTGCGAGGAGTTCTGTAGGGATCACCCAGGAACACAGTGGCTATGTTCAGAGGGCTCTAAGTGTCCCCTTCCATCCTTCAATGTCCCCCTAGTCTGTGGCCCTCTCCTGTTCCACAGACCTACTTCTAGACGCTCTTTGGACATAGTTAGAGCCACTCCCAAGTGAAGCATTTTACGTGTTTCCAGGTGCCAGGAGAGTGACTTCTTTGCTGAAGCGAGACACAGGCTCAGCATCCATTTCAGGAAAATGGCGTTAGAGACTTTACACTATGCTTGCTTCCTCAGCTTATCTGTGATTACCTTTCCTGCATTTTGACAGTAAGCATCTTCATTCATTAAAATATTATCAATTAATGTAAAAACGTAGATAAACTCCACTGATTGCGGTCATCAGGGTAATGCCCCCAATTGATTAAGTCTGAGAAAAAAATAATATTGATTATCCATGGAAATAGATGAATATATTGTCAACATTAGAACAGATTTGGCCATCTGCAAGTTGATGATTGAAACAGTCATCATATCAGCACAAGCACAACTTCCTCAAAATTAACAGCAGTAATTCTCGTCCTCATTCCCACTGGAGGGACAGCAAGTGGTCAGCTGGGGCAGCTCCAAGGATGGCCCTGGGGAGCCCAGAGAGGGGGACTTCCTTTGTCTGTGAAGGTGGTTCAGAGGAGGGGCAGACTGAGCTGGAAGGAATAAGGAGACCCGGGGAGATGAGGAAGGTGGAAATTGCAATACGCATTGACGGGGGGGGGGGGG
>VZQC01001442.1:4816213-4869797 GCA_009823505.1 Rhizomys pruinosus
GATTAATTCTGCCAGGTCAGAGCTGCCGCAAAGTGTCTGTGGGCCTGAGTCAGCCTGGAGAGCCTGGGAGGGCAGTGGGTGACCTAGGTGCCCTCCTCTATTGTGGTCTGGTCCCCACTTCACAACACCACTTCTGTGTGGATACTCGTCGGAGTTTTAGTCTAATGGGGCCAGCAGCCATACTACTGTTATTCCTCTTCTGTTCTGCAATGTAGTGGTAAGCGGTGAGCCTGGGACCTTGAGTGGGCATGCCGTACTGCCAGTTCCCTCCACTCAGTGGCGCTGCAGGGCCCACCAATGCTGGAGTGCTGGGAGGGAAGTTGGCAGATGAGGAACTCCTGTCTCCAGAGCTCTTTGCTGTGCTGAGGGTCAACCCAGGAACAGGCCTGGGAATTTTGCACTTCCCATAGACCAGCTGCCTCCCATCAGGCCTGCCAGCTTCAGAAGGTGACATGAGACCTGCAAATCCTAGTTGGCTTTTGCTGCCACTAGCATGTTGGCCTGTTGGTGCAGTTAGTCCAACTGTGGCTGTTGAGGACAATGGATTCCTCAGAGACAAACGGCCGGCAGGCCACTGCTGCCCATTCCACAATGCAGGGGTGAAGTGAGAGGGAGCCCCCTTAGGGTTGCAAGTTGCAGTCAGCCCCCAAACTGGCTGGCCCGGCAACCTGGTGGAGACGTGGTTAGAGGCAGGTGGAGACTGGAAGAGGACAGCCTTAGAAGGTGGGGTGGTGTCCATGGGCTCAAACTCCATGGGCACATGAGATGACATCACTGCTCCCATGGATGGAAGAGCAGGAACCGGGCCAGAATGGACCCACAGACCAGGAGCACTGGTGGGAGACATGCTCTGCCTCTGCTCACATGTGTGCACATTGTCCCTAGTAGAGGTGAGGTAGGGAACCTTGAGTGAAGAAGTGGCAGTGGACTCGGTGGCATTTGCAGCCCCCCTCTGCTGCATGCAGCCATAGCTGTGGAAGGGCCAACAGCTCCTTGTGCTACCTGGGGACGATTGTAGAATAACTGCCTCAGAAGGGGGCGTGGTGTCCATGTCCATCACTTCGGGCTCTGAAGATGGCTCCCAGATCATGTCTTCACAGACAGGGGATGCTGTGGTAGGAAAGGCAGTGGGAGCACTTCCGGGGGGAGGGGCTAGAGCAGGCATGGGGAAAGAGAGAGAAGGGGGATCAATGCACATTGGGGTTGGGGATTCCCTCCTGCTGGAGGGAGGACAGAAGGGCAAAGGTTCAGGACCAGGAGGTACAGGGCGGTGAGAAAGGGGAGGTGCCAAAGCTCTGGCCAAGTGAGCTGTGTCTTTGTTGGCATCAGGTGGAACCCCCAAACTGGGCCTGGGCCTAAAAGGAGGAAGAGAGTCTGAAGGGAAAGCCAAAGGAGAAATGGGGTTCGTGGGTGGACTAGGTATGAGGGAACGGAGGACTGGGGGCCCCCCAGTCTGGGGTGCCAAGGACCTAGGGGCAGAAGCAGCTGGGCCGGAAACCCTGTTAGTGCACAGGGGCAGAAAGCCGACCTGCCCTGCTGTAGGCGGGATGATGGGCAAGGCAGGCTGAGGGGTAATGCGGGCTGCCACCACATGGGTTTTAGGCTGTAGGACATCCACTTTGTCATCCGAGCTCTGGATGGCTTGACCCTTGGTGGCCCTTCTGCTGTCCAGTCCTTTCCCATTGTCAATTCGTGGAATCTTGGGGGGGGGGCATGTCACCTCCATCCCACTGCAGTTGTGGTGGCCCTGTAGGTGGCAGGCACAGCTCTAATGTGGACGATTTTCTCTTACACGGTCTCTTTAGTGCAGATACAGGAGCAGCCCAGGTGTCTGGTGCACCTGCCTGAGGCTGCTGGCCCTGCCCCTTCTTCCATGACTCCTGGGACTCTACAGAGCCTAGAAAGTCACTTAGCTCCAGTTTTTGCTTGGGAGAGTTCTCCTGCAGTGTGGAACAGCTGGGGGAGGCTTTCTCCTCCAGCCACCTCCAGGCCTCCTCCTCTTCTTCCTCCTCCTCCTCTTCCTCTTCCTCTTCCTCCAACTCCTCCTCTTCCTCCAACTCCTCCTCCTCCTCTTCCTCCAACTCCTCCTCCTCCTCTTCCTCCAACTCCTCCTCCTCTTCCTCCTCCTCTTCCTCCAACTCCTCCTCCTCCTCCTCTTCATCCTCCTCCTTCCTCCAATTTTTAATTCTTTCTTTAGCTCTCAATTCAGTTGCCCTTGAGCAAGGCAGAGGCCTGTGGCCCAATGCGAAGGGCTGTTGAGCCTGAGCCATCTGCACTCGTGGGGCAGTCCAGAGAGCAGTATTGTGCCCTGAAAGAGGGATCCCCATGCTTCTTAAAGGCTGGAACATCCCCAAATTATACTGCCTCCTGGGGCTGCTGTAGTTGCTGGCCATCCAGGGAGAACTATGGTCATCCAGTCTCCATAGAGGCATATTCACCCTGGCATGTGCAACCTGATATCGCCTGCTAGGCAGGGAAAGAGGCCCGGCCACAAGATGTGGTGGGCAATGACCATGATAGGTCTGCCGGCAACGGGGATGGCAACGCGGGCGGCCGGGTTGCCCTGAAAACTTTCTCATTTCACTCCTAACTGAGTGAACTAGAGAGCGGCACAACAGCCAAAGGAGAAGTGAGCGGGCTGCAGTTACTCTGTATCCAGGCAAGGCCTGGTTCTTGTGACATCACCGCTGGAACCTGGAACGTGTCACAGATGGGGTACGTGGGCTCGAGGAGGGAGGGGCGCTCAGGAGCCAGCAACCTGCAAGAGGATACACAGCTTGGGTTGACTTCCTAACTGGGCCATTATGTGGGGGCCTGTGAGGACTATATTCTGATTCACCAGAGTTCCTAAGTGGGGTTTTGGGCAGAAATAGGCTGAAAGCCCTGATGGGCAGGAGGCTTAGATCCTGCCAGACTTCCTGGTACTTCTGCGTAACATTGATCCAGACTAAGACTGGGTCCTGTATTTTCTGGTGTCCAGGGGAAGTCTCAGGATACTGATCTGACTGGATGCTGCATTCTGGCATCTCTTACTGACAGGCAGTTATGTGCTGAGGTTGCACAGCTGCAATCCTGCAGGCCACCATGCAGAGCTTCAAAACATGTCTTTTCAGATCACTAACTGAGATTTTAAATCTGTCCATCCTATATCAAGCATGTATATCTCTGTCCATACCTCCATGTTCCACCTCCCAAATTACAATCTCTTGTGTTAAAGACAGATTATTTTTGTATCCTTTATTATTTTTATTTTATTTATTTTTTTGTATGTGTATGAGTGTACTGTCTGCATGTAGGTCTGTGCACCCATGTAGTGCAATGCTGCAGAGGTCAGAAGAGGGTCTTGGATTCCCCTGGAACTGGAGTTCTCCTGGAATTGGAGTTACAGATGGTTCTTAGCCGCCATGTGGGTGCTGGGGATCAAACCCGGGTCTGCTGCAAGAGCAGTCAGTGCTCTTAACAGCTAGGCTATCTCTCCAAACCCTTACTATTTTTATGTTATATGTATGAGTGCACTACGTGTAAGTAGACCCATATACAGTGCCCACAGAGTCAGAAGAAGGCCTTGGATTCCCCTGGAATTGGAATTAGGATGGTTGTTAGCTCCTATGTGCCTGCTGGGAATTGAACCTGGATCCTCCTAACTACTGGGCCATCTCTCCAGCCCCAAAGACTAATTCAAACATTTTGAGCATTTATAGAATTTCATGCGTGAGTACTTTATATCATATCTCCTGTCTCTTCCTCCAGCTCCTTCCATGCACCCCCCCACTCCCTCTCAATTTAATGACCTCTTCTTCAATTATTTTTACGTATAGATGCACATATACATATATAAATCTTTTGAGTCCGTTTAGTGGTACTCATATGTTATGTGTGTAGGTGTGACTACTTGGCATTGGATAAACCCATTGGCTATCTCAAAGGACACATTTTAATTCTGAGCATGCTGATTAGGATATTTTAAAATCTGTATTGGGTTGCTCTTCTTGTAGTTGCTCTTCGGTCACCTATGGCTTGGACTATGCAGAGACCTGAGGTTTTCTTAGCATGACAGATCCTGCCTCAAGCCATGCTCAGTCCCAGCTCAGGCCCACTTCAGGCTTCACAAACTCTCTGATTGGTTTCACTGTCTGGGTTTGGTGACCGACCTCAGGGGGCCAAGGGACTGCAGTGGGATGANCACTAAGCCTGCCCCTAACAATGCACTTCCTCTAGCAAGGCCACACCCTCCAAGAACTCCAAAAACAACGCCACCAACTGGAGACAAATGTCTGAATACCTAGAGCCTATGGGGAACATTCATTCAAACCACCACAGGTGTGTACAGGAAGCCAGGATGCAGCTGCGTTAGCTGTGTCTCTAGGTGGCCTTCCTTACCTTTTAAGAATGGGCAGTGGTAAGAAGAATCCTAGGACCCTACGTAAGTGCAGGGAGAGGCTAGGAGCAAGGTTTCCAACTGAAGCATTGGACAGTTCAGGGTGGGTAATTTTTTTTTTTTTTTGTCTTTTTGAGACAGGGTCTCCCTGTAGCCTCAGCTGTCCTGGAACTCAACTCTGTAGACAAGGCTGGCCTTGAACTCACAAAGATCCGCCTGCCTCTGCTTCCCAAGTGCTATGATTAAAGGCATGCATGACCACGCCTGGCTAAGGCTGGGTAATTCTTTGTAATGGAGGACTGTTCTGTTCTTCCTACTGTAAAATATATCACCTCTGGCCAACCTTAGTTATGACAACCAAAAATATCTACAGAAATTGACAAATGTCTCCTGGGGACAGAATTACCCATCAGTGAAAACCACAACTCTACAGTCGAGATGGTCTTTTCTTAAGCGTTTTCCATATACTGTACCCCTGCCCCAATCTGATTATTCATCTTAAGCTTGAGCCATGGGCAACAGGCAACGTCATAGAGGCAGGTTCAGTAGAGTGGTATATAATCTTTATTCAGATGGGTTGCTCTGGCCTCTGCACGGGCATGGGCAGCCCCACACCATCAGAAGCAAGAAACATGCTGGGGCTGCATCCTGTCAGGAGAGTGTTTGCATACTGAAAGTGAAACCCTAGGTGTGATCCCCAGCACCACAAAAAATGATAAATTTGGGCTGGAGAGATGGCTCAGTGGCTAAGGGTGCCGACTGCTTTGGCAGAGGACCTGGGTTTGATTTCCAGCACCCACATGGAGGCTAAGAACTATCTTTAAGTGGGTGTGCTAGTGCATGCCTTTAATCCCAGCACTCGGGAGGCAGAAGCTGGCGGATCTCTGTGAGTACCAGGCTAGCCTGGTCTACAGAGTGAGTTCCAGGCCATCTGGGGCTATAGGGAGACCCTGCCTCAAAAAATAAATAAATAAAAAATAAAGTAAAGGGAAAGTTCTTTGTAGGTCGAAGGCTCAGTAATATAGATGGCACCACAGAATTAGAAAACTATCATTTGATAATTATCACTGAGATAGTGGACTTAGAAATTTTTTGGCGTGTATGAAAGTTTTGCCTGCATGTGTACCATGTGTGCCCACTCTGTCCCGGTAGACACACAGACTGTAAGACGCTCTGTCCCGGTAGACACACAGACTTGTAAGACGCTCTGTCCTGGTAGACACACAGACTGTAAGACACTCTGTCCTGGTAGACACACAGACTGTAAGACACTGTCGTGATAGACACACAGACTGTAAGACCCTCTTGCTTTTCAAGTGTACAGGCTGGATTTTCCACTTTTTAACCGTTAAAGCACTAACCTCCAGAGCTCAATTCATAATCATTTTTTTCCTTCATTATTCAAGATATTGTCATCGTTCCCACCCCCTCCCCCCCTTTTAAATTGTTGTGAAACTATAGCAATATAGACTGGACTCATGCTTGTACATACAAGCCCCTCCAGCTGGACAATGGGGACCTTGGGCTGTATAAGTTTGGGTATAGCTGCTTGAAAATTGGTTTTAGGCCAGGCGTGGTGACGCATGCCTTTAATCCTAGCACNTAAAGTAAAATAAAATAAAATTGTACTGGGCGTGGTTTCACACGCCTTTAATCCTAGCACTTGGGAGGCAGAGGCAGGTGGATCTTTGTGAGTTCAAGGGCAGCCTGGTCTATAGAGTGAGTTAAAGGACAGCTGGGGCTACAGGGAGACCCTGTCTCAAAAAGACAAAAAAAAAATGGTTGTTCCTGGGGCTGAAGAGTTGGCTCAGCAGGTTAAGAGCACTGGCTGCTCTTGCAGAGGACCCAGGTCCAGTTCCTGGTGTTTAACAACCATCGGTAACTCCAGTTCCAGGGGATCTGATGCCCTCTTCTGACCTCTGTGGGCATTGCATGACACGTACACTTACATACTTGCAGGCATTACACTCATACACAAAAAATGAAATAATAAATAAAAAAATTGTTCACTCGGGGGTGGAGAGATGGCTCAGGGGTTAAGAGCACTGACTGCTCTGGCAGAGGACCCAGGTTTGGTTCCTGGCACCCACATGGCAGCTAACAACCATCTTTAATTCCAGTTCCAGTTGAATCTGACACTTTCTTCTGATCTTTGTAGGCATTGTATGATACGAGTGTACTTACGCACATGCAGGCAATTCACTCACACATAAGTAATATAGAAAACATTAAAAAAATTGTTCATGGGGCCAGAGAGATGGCTCAGCAGTTAAGAGTGCCGACTGCTCTTTCAAAGGACCTTGGGTTCAATTCCCAGCACCTACATGGCAGCTAAGAACCATTTTTAAGCCCCGCATGATGATGCACACCTTTAATTCTAGCACCCAGGAAGCAGAGACAGGCAGATCTCTGTGAGTTCAAGGCCAGCCTGGTTTACAGAGTTCCAGGTCAGCTGGGGCTATAGGGAGACCCTGTCTTAAAAAAAATTGTTCACTTATGTGAAAGATCAAACATACAAACTGGTTCAGAGACCAGTGTAGTAGATGTCATACAAGGCCCAACCCTCGCTCAGGCAGAGCAGCCTCCATCCTGGCCTGCGTGGCTCTTTCCCAAGCTTTCGGGTTCTCTGCCTGTTCTTCCGAACCAGCAGCATGCATGGTTGTTGTAGAGTTCAGGTGTTCACCAGGGGCATTGTACTGTATTTAGGCTGCACTTGCTTTTCTCTCTCTCCCCCTCCTCTCTTCTGCCCCCCTCCACAGTTGGGGAGTTATGCATATGTATTGCATTTACACCTGTCAAGGGTCGTATAATATTCTGTTTTAGAAATATCACAATTTAAAAAGGTAACAAAAATTCCAGGAAGTTGTGGGGACCTAGAAGCCATGGGAAGACAGTGATTCAGAAAAGAGAGAGTCCGTAGTTATGTTAGGTGATGCCCTCAGCACTTGGTGGGGCTGACTTAACGGAGGTCTCTTGAGATCTCCAGCCAAACAATATTTTCTTTTTTTTTTCCTAAGGAACATTTCAGAGTTTCTACTGACAGCAAAATGTCTATTAAAGACCCATCCATGGTCAGGGTGTAGCTCTGGCAGAACGCTGCCTAGCCTTGGTTTAATGGTTTATTTTTTTATTTGTTTATTTATTTATTTTTATGTGTATGAGTGTGCTGTCTGCATGTAGGTTGGTACAACCATGTCGTGCAGTGCTGCAGAGGTCAGAAGAGGGCGTTGGATTCCCCTGGAACTGGAGTCAAAGACGGTTCTCAGCCGCCACGTGGGCGCCAGGAATCAAACCCAGATCCTCTGCAAGAGAAGTTGACGCCCTCAACTGCCAGGCTATCTCTCCAGCCCCTATTTGTTTATTTTTTGAGACAGAGTCTTGTTGTGTAGCCAGGCTGGCCTCTAACTCATGATCCTCCTGCCTCAGCCTCTGGAGTGCTGCTGGATTGTAGATGTGGCCCTTACACTGTTTGTTGTTTGTGATGAGGTGGTTCGTGTGTGTGTGTGTGTGTGTGTGTGTGTGTGTGTGTGTGTGTGGTGAGATTGGGTCTTGCTACATAGCCCAGGCTGGTCTTGAACTCCTAGTGATCCTCCTGCCTCAGCCTTTGAGAGGTAGGTTGACAGGTATGCAACACACTTAGCCCATCGCAAGGGCTTTTATAGCAGCAGGTTCAAGTGTGGTCCTCAGACCTCTGGAAGTCTCTGAGACTATTCGGTGAGGACTCCTTCATAGGACACTGCTCCGTCACTTCCCTTTCAGTGTGATCACATTGGCACTGATGGTGCAAAACCAAACAAGTGAAGATGGGCAAAGCTGCTGGTGGCACGGCACAGCGTGCGGCTGCTGCGCTCCTCGTCACCATGACACGGTCTGGTGGACAGAAGCCAGCTTCAGTTAGACATCCTGGCAGGAGAACCCGGAAAACACGTGCATTTCACTGCGTCTTGACTTTTCTTTTTCCCTTTTTTCTCCATTGGGCCTCGACACCTTAAAATTTATTTTACTTTTTCAAAGAAATTTTTATTTATATGTATGTACGTGCCTTTGTGGACGTATCTGCAAATGCCACAGAGGGCAGAAGAGGGAATTGAATACCGTGGAGCTGGATGGAGTTAGACAGCTGTGAGCCTCTGGAAGTGGGTGCTGAGACCTGAGCTCTGGTCCTCTTTTGTGACAGCAGCAAGTGCTCCTAACCATTGAGCCATCTCTCCGGCCCCTGTTCATTATTATTGTGCACGTGTACACATGTATGTGTGGGGAGCACGTGTGGAGGTTTGAGGAGCTTTTTGTACAGTCAGCTCTCTTTTGCCATGTGGGCTCCTGAGATGGAAATGAGTTCACCAGGCTTGTGTGGGTGGCACATGCCCTGCCCAGTGTACTGTCCTGAGCTTTAAATCCTGTTCTCTGTGTTAACGTGTGTTGAACTGTAAAGGTTGTGCAGAGGACAAACATGTGCTATCGTTTGACTTGACAGAGCTGAACTGGTTGCTTTTTTTTTTTCCCCCACAAAGTACCATTTTTTCCTTCAGAAAACAACTGAGAAACAAATTGAAATGACTAGATTTGCATACTTGGCAGACATTTTCTTCAGGCTGAAGTGAACCTGACACTCTAAGGAAAACAACTGACAGTATTTGTTGCCAATAACAAAATAATTCTTATAGGAAAATTAGAATTTTGGACAACTTTACCTACACCATGGCGACTCCACAGCTTTCCCGGTATTGGGAGGATTGGCTGACGAGCTTGGCAGTGCCAGTCACAAATTGGATTTAAAAAAAAATCTTGTATAATGAAATGTGTTAACATTTAGAATTATCTGCACAGCTCAGGGAGCCAGTATTTTCCAAATAACAAATGATACTGTTCTAAACATCACATTTGACTGAGAGCACCATTTCAGAGTGTCATTCCAGCTTCTACCTCCAACTCCTGGAGTGTCAGGGACACCCACGTACCTGATGGCTGGTGATAGGAACATCTTTTTCTGCCTTTATTAGCCATTTGGGATCTTTGGAGAAATATTCAAATTAGATATTTTACACTTAAAAAATGTCTTTTTATTATTTAGCTGTGACTTTTGTTTTGGAACTGTTCAGTGAGACTCTGTCTCCTCCGTACTTTGTGATAATCCAAGACCCCTCTAGATCATCGAAGACCCCTCCAGCTTTGTGAGGTAATACAAGACAGACAACAGCCCTTGGGAATCGGCTTGGTCACAGTTTCTTGGGGGTGAGGAGGAGGCGCGCGCGCACACACACACACACACACACACACAATTTGCCTCTGTGTCTTTGTTGGCTTTGAGTCAGGGTCTTATGTAGCCCATCTTGGCCGAGCTGAGAACGACCTTGGACATCTGATCCTCCTGCCTCCATCTTCCAGGTGCTGGGATTGTAGGCTGGAGCCACTCCATCTGGCTTTGCCTCTGTGTCTTTTAACTTAAATATTAAAACTGGGTACTTTTTTTTTTTGAGACAGGTTCTCATGTAGTGCAGGCTGGCCCATAACTCGCCATGTGGCTGAGGATGAGGATGGCCTTGAATTCTTCTTCCCAAGTCCTTGCCTCCCAAGTTTGGGGATTCCAGGCCTGCACTCCCTCGGGTTGAGGTCGCAGCCATCTTCTTGCCATTGTCTAAAGCCACCACTCTGCTTCTCTTGTAGCTTCATGGTGATGACATGGCATCTGCCAGCTCCAGCCGGGCCGGGGTGCCCCTGCCTTTTGAGAAGTCGCAGCTTACCCTGAAAGGTGAGTGGCCCTGTAGGAAGTAGCTGGTGTTTGGGGTCCAGGCTGTGAGCAGGAGACAGACCATATCTGTCTGGAGAGCCCCATCTTCTGAGACTCAGGAATGGAGCATTCCTGCTCAGCGTTGCTAACTTTGTAATGGAGTTCTAGAAAAAGACGGAACACAACTTAAAGAAGGTGAGAAAAAGGAACTTTTGACTAAAATTGTCTGAAATGGTGATCCCTTGTGTCCAGGGGTCCGGTATGTCTCCAGGCATGCTCTGGGCTGTCCCATTGAGCATCATGGTTCTAAACACTTCAAGTCCCTTCCAGATTTGGAACTTCAGCCTTGAAACTCTAGGTGTGTGTATCTAGTAGCCCACTTGTCACCATTCTGGAGAGTTCAGTGAACACAGGAAGTTGCACATGTCCTGAACTGAGCTCTTGACTTTCCTTTCTCATTTTGTATTCAACCTATTGGTGAGTCTGGTATCCAGTATTCAGCACCCCCCTCTAGTCTAGTATCCAGTATTCAGTACCCCCACCCTCCAATCTGCTGTCCAGCATTTGGCAGCCCCCTCCGTCTGGTATCCAGTATTCAGCACCCCCCTCCAGTCTGGTATCCAGTATTCATCACCCCCCTCCAGTCTGGTATCCAGTATTCAGCACCCCCCTCCAGTCTGGTATCCAGTATTCAGCACCCCCCTCCAGTCTGGTATCCAGTATTCAGCACCCCCCTCCAGTCTGGTATCCAGTATTCAGCATCCCCCTCCAGTCTGGTATCCAGTATTCAGCACCCCCCTCCAGTCTGGTATCCAGATTCCAGCATCCCCCTCCAGTTCTGGTATCCAGTATTCAGCACCCCCACTACGCTCTGGTATCCAGTATTCAGCACCCGCCCCAGTCTAGTATCCAGGATTCAGTACCCCCACCTCCAATCTGCTGTCCAGCATTGGCACCCCCCTCCAGTCTGGTATCCAGTATTCAGCATCCCCTCCTTAGTCTGGTATCCAGGATTCAGCAACCCCCTCCAGTTCTGGTATCCAGTATTCAGCACCCCCTCCAGTTCTGGTATCCAGTATTCAGCACCCCCTATTGTCTGGTATCCAGGATTCAGCATCCCCCTCCAGTCTGGTATCCAAGTATTCAGCACCCCCCTCCAGTCTGTATCCAGTATTCAGCACCCCCCCTCTAGTCTAGTATCCAGGATTCAGTACCCCCACCCTCTAATCTGCTGTCCAGCATTCGGCATCCCCCCTCTAGTCTGGTATTCAGTATTCAGCACCCCCCCCCTTAGTCTGGCTAGTCCAGTATTCCAGCACCCCCCTCCAGTCTTGTATCCAGTATTCTGCATCCCCCCTCCAGTTGGTATCCAGTATTCATCACCCCCCGTCAGTTCTGGTATCCAGTATTCAGCAACCCCCTCCGTCTGGTATCCAGTATTCAGCTACCCCCCTCAGTCTGTATCCAGATTAGTACCTCTATTGGCCACATTCGCCCCCTCAGTCTGGTATTCAAGTATTCAGCACCCCCCTTAGTCTGGCTTCCAAGTATTCAGCACCCCCCTCCAGTCTGTATCCAGTATTCAGCACCCCCCTCCAGTCTGGTATCCAGTATTCGCACCCCCTCCGTCTTGTATCCAGTATTCAGCAACCCCCTCCAGTCTGGTATCCAGTATTTCAGCACCCCCCTCCAGTCGGGTATCCAGTATTTTCAGTACCCAACCAACTCCAATCTGCTGTCCAGCATTTGGCAGCCCCCTCCAGTCTGGTATCCAGTATTCAGCATCCCCCTCCAGTCTGGTATCCAGTATTCAGCAACCCCCTCCTGTCTGGTATCCAGTATTCAGCAAACCCCTCCAGTCTGGTATCCAAGTATTCAGCACCCCCCTCCAGTCTGGTATCCATATTCAGCACCCCCCTCCAGTCTGGTATCCAATATTCAGCACCCCCCTCCAGTCTGGTATCCAATATTCAGCATCCCCCTCCAGTCTGGTAGTATTCGCACACTATGTTCAGATTCAGCACACCCCTCCAGTCTGGTATCCAGTATTCAGCACCCTCCTCCAGTCTGGTATCCAGTATTCAGCACCCCCCTCCAGTCTGGTATCCAGTATTCAGCAATCCCCTCCAGTCTGGTATCCAGTATTCTGCATCCCCCTCCAGTCTGGTATCCAGTATTCATCACCCCCCCTGTAGTCTGGTATCCAGTATTCAGCACCCCCACTTCCTGTCCCAGCCATCCTCAGCCGACATCAGCTCTACTCTGGGCTGAGCCTCCCCACCTGTCTCCCCATCCTGGCCTTCATCTTCCTTTTGGCTTTGGTTATACATGCACTCGTATTATTTTTGTTAAAATTGGAAGGTGGGGTTTTATCATGGTCATGCCTTTAATCCCTGCTCCTTGGGATGCGTAGCGGCAGGCCAGACTCTCTGTGAGTTTCAAGGCTCGCTGAGGCTATAGAGCGACCTTTGTAGTCAAAAGACAGAAAAAAAAAAAAAAAGGAAACATCGATCCTATTGACCACCACCAAAGCCTCTTCTCATTCATTAGGCTGGTGCTCTCTGGGAGTCTGTGAACTTCTGCATCACTGTCTACTGAGCTGCCACTACCTCCTTGCTTCTCCTTATCTCCGGCATCTGGCCTTTGGCATTCCTTTCTGACTTTCTGGACTAACAGTGTTTCTCAGCTTGCTTCGGCCCTCCCCCTTTTCCTGGGAAGTTTCACCCTCTACCATGTAGGTGCCTTATCACTCTCCCTGACTTTCCTCAGGACTTCTCCCAGGTTCTTGTTTGTTTTGTTTTTTTTTGGGTTTTTTTTTTTTTTTTTTTTTGAGACAAGGTTTCATTTTGTATTCCAGGCTGGCCTTAAATCTTGCCGAAGTCTGCCTGCCTCTTGCCTCCCGCGTGCTGGGATTAAAAGCGTCTGCCACCACACCACGCCTGGCCCTACTATTGCTTTTTCTTCTCAGCATTGTTCATTGTTTCTCTAGCACTTATTTTTTTAATTAATTAATTAAAATTATTTTGGTCTTTTTGAGACAAGTCTTCTGATAGCCCTGGCTGGCCTGTAGCTCACTGTTAGACCAGGCCTGGCCTTGAACTCACAGAGCTCCTTCTGCCTTGCCTCCTGAGTACGGGATTTAAAAGGGGTGCACCACCACCTAGCAAACACTTTATTTTTTTATTTATTTTTATTTTTTTGTTCTTTTGAGACAGGGCTCCCTGTAGCCCCAGCTGTTCCGGAACTCGCTCTTCGACCAGGTGGCCTTGACCTCACAAAAGCATCTGCCCCGCCTCTGCCTCCTGTGTGCTAGAGGATTAAGGGCGTTGCACTACCACACCCGCTTACACTTTATTTTTTTCTAAGTGCAAACACTCGCACGTGCAGCCTGGACTGCCCTAGGGAGGTCACTAGTAGAACCAGGCTTAGCCTTCAAACCCACCGAGATACAGGCCTGTGTCTTTCCTCCCTAGTACTGGGCTCCTAGGCCACCCACACCTAGACACCTATGTATTTTTTATTTAAAGTTGTGTTTATTTCTATTTTGCCCAGTTTGGTAAGAGATAGTTTGGGGCTGGGAATGTAGTTCCGTTGGTGATAGAGTGCTTGCCCTCTCATTGTGTACTAAGCCCTGGACTCAATCCACAGCCCTGAATAAACTTGGTGTGGGGTGCAGACCTCTGATTCCATAACTCTATAGATAGAAGATTACAAGTTTAAAGCCAGCTTGATGTATATTGAAAGTTCTACACCAGACAGGGATACACAGTAAGAAAAAAAAAAAAAAACCCTGTCTCAAAACAAACCAAAACAAAATGAAAATTCAATGATCTAGAAAAAGAGCTAGGAATAAAACACCGTCCTGGCAGATTTGTTGGGGGAGAGGGATGGTTCTAGTCTTAGCCCTGCCTCTGGCTAGCACTGTGACTGTGGCTAAGTTATCTCATATTCCTGAATCTTACATGGGTTCCATATTAAATAAAGGGAATTTCAACTTGTGATTTTTATTTTGATTGTTTTTGTAGACAAGTTCACTATGTAGCCCCTGGTAGCCTGAACTTCTAGTATAGACAGCTACCTTGACACTCCAAAGATCTGCCTTCTTTTGACTCTGAATGTGAGACTAACGCTTGTAAAGAGATATCAGGGCACTAATTTGAAAAGGAGTTTAATTAAGATGTGCAGTGTTCCTCTCTCACCACCAGGTGGCCCCAGCAGCCTTGGTGTGGATGTAAAGCTCTGTATTTTCCCACTGAGGCCTCTCTACTACAAATCTTTATTCCCAGTTCCACCTTTCTTACCACCAAGTTGTTTTTGTTTCTTGACTTCCTCCCTGCCAGTGCTTTTGGTCTGGAGTAGTTATTGCTTCAAACAACCTGGAGATAGCAATGACTTTTGCTGGTTGGTAGACCTTCATAGGACTTCCACCATCCTGAAGGGTATGGGGAAGAGATTTGCTAACTCTCAACAGAGAGGCCTCAAGCAAGGTTAGTCTTGTCACTGTGGGCAAACAACATCAGTTATAGTCTCTGATTTGGGGCCCAGGGTGGAGGGTATGCAGATAGGTCATAAATGCTCCAGGATCTTGTCCCTTGAGATATTTTCTTGGCTTTTGACTTTTGAGTGCTGTCAACAGGCTTGATTGGTGACAAAAAACAAGCATTAACGACGTGCTGTGTATGCCGGCACGAGTTGGCTTCTACTTGTCATCGTCAGTACTCACGAAGAAGAGTCCGAGTGAGGATCACTATGTTGAGTCTGTTTTCTTAGCTAGTTCGTTATAAGTCAGCCTGGGCATATGGGGCAATTCAGTCAGACCTGTCTCGAGCGAGAGAGAGAGGAGGGAGAGGAGCAGAGAAGCCGAGAGAGAGGAGATGAGAGTGATCGTGATGCGGGGGAGATATCGGAGACGGATGAGGGATCGCGAGAAGCGCGAGAGGGGAGGGGAGGAGAGGAGAGAGAGAGAGAGACGAGGAGAGGGAGAGGAGAGAGAGAAAACCAGCCCAGAAAACTAAGTTAGAGAAATGTGCATGAAGGCTATAAACAGAAGCAACATAGGTATGGCTAGTTAGCATGCAGAAAAAGATTCAGCCTTAACTACTACTTGAAGAAAAGCAGCAGAAAGGGGGAGGATGTGCATGACCATAATGAAACAGAGTCCTACGGGCTGTTGGGACCTTGCTTATTTGAACTCACAGCAACAGTGGTGTGTCAACATGCCTCAGACCCATACAACTTAAGCAGACAAAAACCCAGGCATAGAAACTGGGGAAAATTGGGCGTTAAGCCCCAATCTTAGATGAGGAAAAATTGGCCAACAAAATGCTTACTCTGCTGTGGAGGAGAGAGTTATTTTTTTTTTTTGTGTTGCATGTTGTTGTCATTTTTGAAGGTACAGGGGTCTCCTGTAGCCCAGCGTCCGGAACTCACTCTATAGCCGGCTGGACTTGAACTAACAAAGATCTGCCTCTGCCTTCTGCCTACCCAAGTGCTAGATTTTTAAAGGAGTTATGCCACCAAGCATGCCCGGCACAATGAGTTGACCTTCTTTAAGGGCCAAGGTCCGTGACAAGATGGCTGACTCAGTACGAACTGACACTGAGGTACGGGCCTGGGTAACTACTCGACGTGATAGGTTAACATCATGGAAAGATGATTTTTTTTTTTTTTTTTTTTTTTGTTTTTTTTTTTACGGGATGATGCCTGCGACGGCCGCAGGAGACAGAGGGGTCTAAGACCTCCATGTAAGTTGCATGCATGTCGAATACACATAAAAACAGAGGAGAGAACCAGTGAGAGAGGAAGAAGCTCTAGATGAGCACTTTTTAAGACAAGGGGATCCCTCTCTTCTTTCCAGAGTAGCAAGAGGAAATGAACTAGACTAGGAAGACATATTGCTTCCTTCCCACCCAATTACATCAATCCGAACCCGCGACCGAAGACTAGAGGAATGAAGGACGGAGTGAAAGACACAGGAAAGGCAGAAGAGAGCGAGCAGGCATAGAGAACCTGTGTCGGCCGGCCACGATAGATGCCCACCGCTGCTCCTCATTGCGCAGCGAAACCATTCTTCTAAGAAAGATAGCCAGCGCCAACGTTCTAGATTCTACGAGAGCACACCATCCGCTATGTCTACTCCTGTCGAATAGTGATCTTATAGCTCCCCTAAACAAGCCCGCTCACCCGTACATTATCTCGTCCCTCGACGGAAACACCACGTCATTCTCATTCTCTCAGCATCTCCCTATAACTCCGTCCGAATAGCAAGGCGGCGATGCCTTCACCCTACCCCGTGCCGCGCATTCAGGCTCTTCATTCTCAGCGATCTACGCGTCTCCCCCCCCCCCCCCCCCCCCCCGCCTCTTTAAAAATATACACTATTACCTTAGCTCCGACGGAGAATTAAATCGGCCGACACCACCCTATCTCGACATATGAGCGAGATATTGAAGGACAAAAAATTCCGGAAGTTGTGGGGAAACACTAGAAGCCATGGGAAGACAGTGATTCAGAAAAGAGAGAGTCCGTAGTTATGTTAGGTGATGCCCTCAGCACTTGGTGGGGCTGACTTAACGGAGGTCTCATTGAGCTCTCCAGCCCAAAACATATCTTCTCTTTTTTTTTCCTAATGAACATTTCAGATTTTCTACTGACAGCAAAATGTCTATTAAAGACCCATCCATGGTCAGGGTGTAGCTCTGGCAGCCTTCTCGTTTACCAGAATGACGTGAAATCCCGTGGGGTGGCTATGGTGGTCCAAGGGAGGGGACAGGAGTTCAATCATATGATTGAAAATGTTTTTCTGAAATGCCACTATTCAGTAAACAATATACATTCAAAACAAGCACAGAACAGATGAGCAACGTCCAGGAATGGCATAAAGCGTTGTGCAGAGTCGGGGGACTGGGAGCCCCTCGGCTTCATGACTCCCTGGCTATATAATCAGGGGACAGTGGCCTCACTTTTTTTCTTTTTTTAAAAAAAAACTTTTTATTATTTTTATTTATTGTTTTTTTTTTTTTTTTTTTTATGTGTGTAAGTGCACCTGCCTCATGCAGTGCCTGTGGAGTCTAAGACGGGGCTAGATTTCTGCAACTGGAGCTCCAGATGGTTGTTATCCGTCCATGCTGGGGATCGAACAGGTCCTCTGCAAGAGCAGTCGGACTCTGACCACTGAGCCATCTCTCCAGCCCTGTTTTTTTTTTTCAAACACTTCTTTTTTTTGTTTGTATGAATGTTTTGCTGCATATGTACGTGGCCCCACATATATGTAGTGCTCACAGAGACCAGAAGAGAGCATAGATCCCTTGACCTCCCAGTTATGCATGGTGTTCAAGTGCTTTGGTTTTGCTCTGGGAACCAAAAACTTGGGTCCTCTGCAGGCACAGCCAGTGCTTCAAGCCCCTGGCTAGCTTTCCAGGCTACCTGTCCCTTCTTTTTTATTTTTTATTTACTTTTTTTATATTTTTAAGACAGAATCTCACAGTGTAGCCCTGGCTGACCTGGACCTCACTCTGTAGCCAAAGCTGGGCTGTAACTCAAGATGCTCCTCCCGTTGCATCCTCCTAAGTTCTGGATTCCAGGCATAAGTTGCTGTGGCCAACTTTTCTGTCTGTGAGAGCAGTCCTGGCTGCCTGAACCCCCTGTGTAGACCGGACTTGCACCGATCCCCTGCTGCTTCTTCTCAGGTGCTGGGGTTGCAGGTTTGCATCAGCACACCCAGCTTAGTGACCTCTCTTCTCAGCCCAAATGTGTTTCCAAGGTTTAGTTAGATATTGTATACACAGCAGTGTCTGGAATAACTGTTGAATCTAGGTCATTATCTTTAAACTATTTTTCCAAATTTGTAGGATTTGATGTGTGAGGAAACAATATTCCCGGCTCGCAGTGTGTGGTGAAATGGATGTGTTTTGAGGCACTGATGGGATTCTGTGAGAGCTTACAGAGGAATTGAGCACATCTAAGAATTTTAAAAGAAAGTTCACGCCATGTTGCTGGTGCATGCCTTTAAATCCCAGCACTGGACTCTGGAGGGAGGCAGAGGCAGGTTGCTTTCTGTGATCTGTGAGATTCAGGCCAGCGTGTTCTGCATTAGCAAGTCCAGGGAAGCCAGGGCTCCATAGTCAGACCCTTTGTTCACAAGAAATAATAATAAAAAAGCGAAAAAAAAGCAAACAAAATTTTTTCCTTTTTAAAACAAAATATTTTTGTTGTAGAGTTTTTATAAGTACACACATGTCAATACATTCCCACAGGAGGCCAAAAGAGGGACAGATCTCCTGGAACTGTAGTTACAGAATGGTTATGAGCTTCCCAGTATGTGCTGGGAACTGAACACATATCCTCTGCAAGAGCAGAACAAGATTTTTATTTTTTTATTAAAAAAAAAAATATTTATATATATTTATTTTATTTTTATTTTATTATTTTGTTTGTTTTTGGTCTTTTTGAGACATGGTTCTCCCCTCCGCCCAGTGTTCCTAGGACTCACTATTGTAGAGCCGGCTTGGCCTTAACTCACAGCGGATCTGCCTGCCTCTGCCTCTAGAGTGCTGGATTATTAAAGGCGTGCACCACCATGCGGGGCCTCAAAAAAATATATTTTTAATTTATTTCTATGTGTCTGAATGTGCTTCTGCATGTAGGTCTTTGCCCTGTGCCGTGACTGCCACGGGGTCGACGCGGGCATCGACGTTTCCCTGGGAAATGGAGGTCAAGATGGTTCTTAGCCGCCAGTGGGTGCTTGGGCAATGAACTCTGGTCCTCTGCAAGAGTATTAACCATGAGCCATCTCCCCAGCCCATTTTTTTTAGAACTTAAATTTCTTTATTTATTATTTTGTTAAATTTTATTTATTTTTGTATGTGTATGAATGTACTTCTGCCTGCAGGTTTTGTGCCCCCGTGTTGTGCAATGCTTCAGAGGTCAGAAGAAGAATTGCATTGAATTCCCCTGGAACTGAGTTAAAGATGGTTTTTTAGCCACCATGTGTGTGCTGGGATCGAACCCAGGTCCTCTGCAAGAGCAGTCGGCGCTCTTAACTGCTAGGCCATCTCTCCAGCCCTTATTTATTTTTTATGTGCTGTGTGAAATGTTACTTTGCCTATATGTTTGTGCACCCGGTTGTGCAATGCCGTGGAGGTCAGCAAAGGGTGTCAGATTCCCTGGAAAGATGGTTCTCAGGCCGCCTGTGGTTGCTGGGATTAACTCAGGTCCTCTGCAAGAGCAGCGCGTGCTCTTACCACCCACCTAGGCTATTCTCTCCAGCCCCAGCAGCCCCATTTTTTTTTTTTTTCTTTTTTTTTGCTTTGTTTTAAGCTAGTGCCTCACTGTGTAGCCCTGACTGGTCTGGAACTTGCACAGACCACACTGGCCTCAAACATGTAGTGATTCTTCTACCACTTGAGTTACTATGCTTGGGTTAGGGTGTTTTATTTTTTGGTGGGGGGGTCTTTTCGACACAGGGTCACTCTATAGACCCAGCTATGGTGGAACTTACTTCGTAGACCAGGCTGGCCTTGAACTCACAGAAATCTATCTACCTCTGCCTCCTGAGTGCTGGGACTAAAGGTGCACATTACCATACCTGGTCTGGTTTAGGATTTTTAAAATTCTTATTTTATATCAATGTACCCACAGTTTAACCATTGTCTTTCAGTATTTCTACTATATTTTATATTAAGTTGTTTTTCTTTGTTAAATTCTTCCAGAGTTTTTTTGTGCTCCTATCCATTTTTATTACAGGGCACAGGATTGCTGAGCCAAAGGACAGGTGTAGTTTAGGTTTTGTTTTGAAGTCATTCTACCTGGGTGTCATTTTGTAAATTATGGTCTGATTTACAATCGCGCATGTGTGTTCCTGTGAGTTGAGTGGCAAGTGAGTGTTGTCAGCTTCTTTAACCTCTACTGTTAGGCCAATGTGTTTTTGTTTGTTTGGGGTGTCTTCCAGAGTCTCATGAGTCCCAGGTTGACCTAAAAATTCCCTTGTATCTGAGAATGACTGTTAATTCCTGATCCTCCTGCCCCCTACTTCCCCTGGTGTGGGATTCTTAGAACTAGTCGATAGAATGGGTGACCCACCACCTGAGAGAAGTTTATTTATTTATTTACTTATTTTTGCTTTAATTTCCTTACCTTTGTTTTTTTTTTTTTTTTTTTTTTTTTTTTGGTCTTTCAAGGCAGGGTCTCCCTGTATCCCCAGCTTGTCCTGGACCTCACTCTGTAGACCCGGTGGCCTTGAACTCAGAAAGATCCGCCGGCCTCTGCCACCAAGCGTGCTAGGATTTAAAGGCGTGTGCACCCCCAGGTGGGCTTTTAATTTACATTTAAAAAAATTTTTTTCTTCCTCTTCTTCCTAGCTGTTTCCTTTCTTTTTTTTTTTTTTTTTTTTGTTGTTTGTTTTTGGTTCTTTTTGAGACAGCTCTCCCTGTAGCCCCAGCTGTTCCTGGGAACTCACTCTTAAGACAGCTGCCTTGAACCCACAAAGTCCGCTGTCCTCTGCCTCCCGAGTGTGGCTTAACGGTGTACGCCACCACGCCTGGCCTAGCTGTTTTCTTTTGTGTGTTTATGTGTGTATGTGTGTGTGTGTGTTGTGTGTGTGTTGTGTTGTGTGTGTGTTCTATGTTTGTTTGTGTGTGTCTGTTGTCTATTGTCTGTTTCACCACCCCTGTCTACAGAGTGAGTTCATGGACAGCTGGGGCTGGCTACAGGAGACCCTGTCTCGGAAAACAGACCAAAAAAAAAAAAACAGGCATCTAAATACGAGAGGAGTATGGAAAGGCTGGGCCAGGGGTTAAGCGCACGCTGTGCTTGCAGAGGACCTTGATTTGATCCCCAGCACCCACCATGGTGGCTAAGAAAACTCTGTAACTCAAGTTCAGGGGATCTGGCCACCCTCTTCTGACCTCCAAAAAACCTGCATGCAGACATTAAAAAAAAAAAAAAAAAAAAAAAAAACAACTCATACACATAAAATTAAAAATAATAAATAAAAATATTTAAAAAAATCTAGATCGGCGTCGTGATGCATGCCTTTAATCCTCGCAGAGGCCGGTTGTATCTCTGTTGTTCAAGGCCAGCTTGGTTACATAGTGAGTTCCAGGCTAGCTGGGAGCTACCTGGAGACCCTGTGTGTGTCAGTACAAACCAAAACAAAAGGAATCTAAAGAGAGGGATCGGGCTGGAGCGATTGGCCTAGCGGTTTTTACGAGCACCGACCGCTCTTACAGAGGACCCGGGTTCGATCCCCCAGCACCCCCATGCTGGGCCGAGACGAGCCCTGAGAACCGTTCTGAAACTCCAATTCCAGGAGACACTCAGTTCCAGGGGAATCTGGACAACCTCTTCTGACCTCCGCGGCTTTGCATGACACGGGTTGCACCCCTTGCATGATACCGTTCATTCATTTTTTACACATACCGACATAAATCAAAACATTAAAAAAAAAGAAGCGGGATTAGAGGGATGGCCTCTCATACTGCTGTTGCAGAGGACCTGAGCTTAGTTCCTAGCACCCATGTTGGGCATCTTACAACTCCTTGCAACTCCAGGGGATCTGAGCTTGCCGCCCTGGCCCTCACAGCACATTTATACATTCTTTTAAAAAAAAAAATAAAATAAAAGAAGTCTTTTTAAAAAATCTGAAGAAACACTGAACTAACGGCAAGACCTTTCCACTTGGGCAGATGTGAGGGAGAAAGCATAGGGTCCTTTGGGCCTGCCTCCCAGCCACTCCCCCTAGAGGGACAAGTGTGTCAGGAAGGCGTCCTGGAGGAAGTGACACCTGGCTTCTGGAAGGCTGCCCAGGGCAGCANAGAAGTAGAAATGAGTGTAGTCTCCATTCTGATGCATCAGCTCAAACAGCTCTGCGTCCAGGATCTCATGGGGGAGAGGGAGAGATACTGACCACTCTCACCTGTGATAGCCAGAGTCACCCTCAGCCATTCTACTGCGCTGCCCCAGACAGCTATGCCCTGCTGCTTTCTCTGTTTTCTGTCTCTGGGTTAGATTCTTTTTTGAGTTAAACCAGTTTCTAGGTGTTTGATTCTATCACCAACCCCACTCACTACCCACTAGAATGCAGACTCAAGCATGTTGTAACACATAACTATTTTCTATGGGGTGCTGGGGGATGGAACCCAGGGATTCTCATGTTGGGCAAGCACTTTACTGCTGAGCTACAGCCTTAAAAAAAAAAAACAACTATTGATTAAGCCAAGTACAGTGGTACACATTTTTAATCTCAACACTATGGAGGCAGAAGTAGGTGGATCTCTGTGAGTTCAAGAGTCTAAGGCCATCAAGGCTAGCTGAGGCTATAGAGAGACCTTGTCTCAAAAAGACCAGAAAAAAAAAAAAAAAGGAAACTCGATCCTATGAACCCCACCAAGCTCTCTCTCATTCAGTAGAGGCTGGTGCTCTCTGGGAGTCTGTGAACTTCTGCATCACTGTCTACTGAGCTGCCGTTACCTCCTGGCTCTCCTGATCCCGGCACTCTGGGCCTTTGCATTCTGACTTCTGACTAAAGTGTTTTTAGCTTGCTTAGGCCTTTCCTGGGAAGTCACCCTCTACCATGAGGCCTTCTCCCTCCCTGACTTCCTCAGGACTTCTCCATGGTTTTTGTTTGTTTTGTTTTTTTTTTGGGACACGGTCTCCCTGTAGCTCCAGCTGGCCTGAAACCAGGCTGGCCTTAATCTTGCAGAGATCTGCCTGCCTCTGCCTCCCGCGTGCTGGGATTAAAGGCGTGCACCACCACGCCTGGCCCTACTCTGTGCTTTTTCTTCTCAGCCATTGTCATTGTTCTAGCACTTTATTTTTAATTAATTAATTAATTATTTTTGGTCTTTTTGAGACAGAGTCTTCTGATAGCCCTGGCTGGCCTTGAGCTCACTGTAGACCAGGCTGGCCTTGAACTCACAGAGATCCTTCTGCCTTTGCCTCCTGAGTACTGGGATTAAAGGTGTGCACCACCACCAGCAACACTTTATTTTTTTATTTTTATTTTTATTTTTTTGGTCTTTTTGAGACAGGGTCTCCCTGTAGCCCCAGCTGTCCCGGAACTCGCTCTGTAGACCAGGCTGGCCTTGAACTCACAAAGATCTGCCTGCCTCTGCCTCCTGTGTGCTAGGATTAAGGGCGTGCACTACCACACCCGGCTACACTTTATTTTTTTAAGGCAAACACTCGCAGTGCAGCCCTGACTGACCTAGGGCTCAATATGTAGACCAGGCTAGCCTCAAACCCACAGAGATCAGCCTGTCTTTGCCTCCCTAGTACTGGGATCATAGGCCACCACACCTAGCACCTATGTATTTTTATTAAAGTTGTGATTTATTTATTTATTGCCAGTTTGGTAAGAGACTAGTTTGGGGGCTGGGGAATGTAGTTCCGTTGGTTGATAGAGTGCTTGCCTATCATGTACTAAGCCCTGGACTCAATCCACAGCCCTGAATAAACTTGGTGTGGGGTGCAGACCTCTGATTCCATAACTCTATAGATAGAAGATTACAAGTTTAAAGCTGTCTTTAGCTACATAGCAACTCAGAGGCTAGTCTGGCTGTGATTAAACCCTGTCTCAAAACAAAACAAAACAAAAGAGAAATTCAATGAATGCTAGAAAAAAGAGCTAGGAAATAAAACACCGTCCTGGCAGATTTGTTGGGGGAGAGGGATGGTTCTAGTCTTAGCCCTGCCTCTGGCTAGCACTGTGACTGTGGCTAAGTTATCTCATATTCCTGAATCTTACATGGTTCCATTATGAAATAAAGGATTTCAACTTGTTGATTTTATTTTGTTATTGTTTTTGAGACAAGTTTCACTATGTAGCCCTGGCTAGCCTGGAACTCTAGTATAGACCAGGCTGACCTTGAACTCACAAAGATCTGCCTGTCTTTTGACTCTGAATGCTGAGACTAAAGATTGTAAAGAGATTATCAGGGACTAATGAAAACGAGTTTAAGTTAAGATGTGCAGTGTTCCTCTCTCACCAGCAGGTGGCGGCAGCAGCCTTGGTGTGGATGTAAGGCTCTGTATTTTCCCACTGCGGCCTCTCTACTTCAAATCTTTATTCCCAGTTCCACCTTTCTTACCACCCAGTTGTTTTTGTTTCTTGACTTCCTCCCTGCCAGTGCTTTTGGTCTGGAGTAGTTATTGCTTCAAACAACCTGGAGATAGCAGTGACTTTTGCTGGTTGGTAGACCTTCATAGGACTTCCACCATCCTCAAGGGTATGGGGGAAGAGATTTGCTAACTCTCAACAGAGAGGCCTCAAGCAAGGTTAGTCTTGTCACTGTGGGCAAACAACATCAGTTATAGTCTCTGATTTGGGGCCCAGGGTGGAGGGTATGCAGATAGGTCATAAATGCTCCAGGATCTTGTCCCTTGAGATATTTGCTTGGCTTTATGCTCTTTGAGTGTGTAAAGGCTTGATGGTGACAAACAAGCATTAGAAGTGCTGTTGTAGGCCAGGCACAGTGGCTCTACTTGTCATGTCAGTACTCAGAGAGAGGCGAGAGGATCACATGTTGGAGTCTGTTTTTAGCTAGTTAGTTCTAAGTCAGCCTGGGCATATAGTAAGACCCTGTCTCGAGAGAGAGAGAGAGAGAGAGAGAGAGAGAGAGAGAGAGAGAGAGAGAGAGAGAGAGAGAACCAGCCCAGAAAACTAAGTTAGAGAAATGTGCATGAAGGCTATAAACAGAAGCAACATAGGTATGGCTAGTTAGCATGCAGAAAAAGATTCAGCCTTAACTACTACTTGAAGAAAAGCAGCAGAAAGGGGAGATGGTGCCTGACCATAATGAAACAGAGTCCTACAGGCTCTTGGGACCTTGCTTATATGAACTCACAGCAATGGTGTCAACATGCCTCAGACCCATGCAACTTAAGCAGACAAAAACCCAGCATAGAACTGGGGAAATGGGCGTTAAGCCCCAATCTTAGATGAGAACTATTGGCAACTAACTGATTACTGCTGGGTGAGGGAGAGTTCTTCTTTTTTTTTTGTTGTTGTTGTTGTTGTCTTTTTGAGACAGGGTCTCCCTGTAGCCCCAGCTGTCCTGGAACTCACTCTATAGACCAGGCTGGCCTTGAACTCACAAAGATCTGCCTGCCTCTGCCTCCCAAGTGCTAGGATTAAAGGCGTATGCCACCATGCCCGGCACAATGAGTTGACCTTCTTTAAGGGAGTGACAAGATAGGCTGACCAGACGAACTTGCACAGAGATACGACTGGGTACACTAACTCGACTTGATAGGCTTTAACACATAGGACAGAATGAGTGAAATCCAGTGGGGTGGCTATGGGGGTCCAGATGGGGAAGGAGTTCAAATATGATTGAAATGTTTTTATGAAATGCACTATTCAGTAAAAAATATACATTAAAACAAAGCACAGAACAGATGAGCAACGTCCAGGAATGGCATAAAGCGTTGTGCAGAGTCGGGGGACTGGGAGCCCCTCGGCTTCATGACTCCCTGGCTATATAATCAGGGGACAGTGGCCTCACTTTTTTTCTTTTTTTTCAAATTTTATTATTTTTATTTTATGCCTATGAGTGTACTGCTGCATGTGTGTAAGTGCACCTGTATCATGCAGTGCCTGTGGAGTCTTAAGAAGGGGCTAGATTTCCCTGCAACTGGAGCTACAGATGGTTGTTAGCCGCCATGTGGGTGGGAATCGAACCCAGGTCCTCTGCAAGAGCAGTCGGTACTCTTGACCACTGAGCCATCTCTCCAGCCCTGTTTTTTTTTTTCAAAAATTATTTTTGCCTTATGTGTATGAATGTTTTGCCTGCATATCTGTAAGTGGACCACATATATGTAGTGCTCACAGAGACCAGAAGAGAGCATCAGATCCCCTGGACCTCCAGTTATGAATGGTTGTCAAGTGCTTTGTGGGTGCTGGGAACCAAACTTGGGTCCTCTGCAAGAGCAACCAGTGCTTCCAACCCCTGGGCTAGCTTTCCAGCACTGTCCCTTCTTTTTTTTATTTTTTATTTATTTTTTTAATTTTTCTCACTCTGGGCCAGGCTGACCTGGACCTCACTCTGTAGCCAAAGCTGGGCTGTAACTCAAGATGCTCCTCCCGTTGCATCCTCCTAAGTTCTGGATTCCAGGCATAAGTTGCTGTGGCCAACTTTTCTGTCTGTGAGAGCAGTCCTGGCTGCCTGAACCCCCTGTGTAGACCGGACTTGCACCGATCCCCTGCTGCTTCTTCTCAGGTGCTGGGGTTGCAGGTTCGCATCAGCACACCCAGCTCAGTGACCTCTCTTCTCAGCCCAAATGTGTTTCCAAGGTTTAGTTAGATATTATATACACAGCAGTGTCTGGAATAACTGTTGAATCTAGGTCATTATCTTTAAACTATTTTTCCAAATCTGTAGGATTTGATGTGTGAGGAAACAATACTCCCGGCTCGCAGTGTGTGGTGAAATGGATGTGTTTTGAGGCACTGATGGGATTCTGTGAGAGCTTACAGAGGAATTGAGCACATCTAAGAATTTTAAAAGAAAGTTCAAGCCAGGTGTGCTGGTGCATGCCTTTAAATCCCAGCACTGGACTCTGGAGGAGGCAGAGGCAGGTTGATTTCTGTGATCTGTGAGTTCATGGCCAGCGTGGTCTGCATAGCAAGTTCCAGGGCAGCCAGGGCTACATAGTGAGACCCTGTCTCAAAGAAATAATAATAAAAAAAGAGAACAAAGCAAAAAAATGTTTTTTCCTTTTTAAAAAAAATATTTTTTGTGTATGAGTGTTTATAAGTACACCCATGTCAATGCATTCCCACAGAGGCCAAAAGAGGGCATCAGATCTCCTGGAACTGTAGTTACAGATGGTTATTAGCTACCATGTGGGTGTTGGGAAATGAACCTAGGTTTTCTGCAACAGCCAGAAAGCCCCTTAAAAAAAACAAGCAGGAAAGCACCTACCAATACATACTAATATATATATATATCTATATTATCTACTGTTTTTTATTTATCTATATTTTATTTACTATTTTTGTTTGTTTTTTGGTTCTTTTTGAACTGGTCTCCCTATAGCCCCAGATGTCCTAGACTAACTATGTAGAGCAGCTGGTTGAAACTCACAGAGACGTCCTGCCTCTGCCTCTAGAGTGCTGGGATAAAGGTGTGCACCACCCCCCTTGGCCTAAATAATATATTTTTTTTAATTTATTTTTATTATGTGTTGAATGTGCTGTCTGCATGTAGGTCTGTGCACTGTGCATGCATCTGCTGGGGTCCAGAAGAGGGAGTCGAATTTCCCTGGAACTGGAGATGTCAAAGATGCTTCTTAGCCCACCATCTGGGTGCTGGGAATCAAACCTGGGTCCTTGCAAGAGCTCTTAACCACTGAGCCATCTTTCAGCCCATTTTTTTTCGAACTTAAATTTTATTTATTTATTTCAATTTTATTTTATTTTCGTATGTGTATGAATGTACTGTCTTGCATTCAGGTTTGTGCACCCTGTCGTGCAATGCCGTGCAGGTCAGAAGAGGCTGTTTGACTATCCCCTGGGAGCGGAGATAAAGATGGTTTTTAGCCACCATGTGGGGTTGATGGGTATCAGAACCCAGGTCCTCTGCAGAGCTAGTCGGCGCTACTTAACACGCTAGGCCATCATCCTCCAGCCCTTATTATTTTTTTTTTGGTGTGAATGTACTGTCTGCATATAGGTTTGTGACACCGTGTTGTGCAAATGCCGTGGAGCGTCAGCGGAGCGGTTGTCAGATTCCCCTGGAAAGACGCGGTTCCAGCCTACCATGTGGTGTTGGGGATTGAACCCGGGTCCTTTCAGAGCAGTTGGCACTCTTAACCACTAGGCCATTCTCCCGCCCCAGGCAGCCCACCCCCCCCTTTTTTTTTTTTTTTGCTTTGTTTTTAAGCTAGTGCCTCATGTGTAGCCCCTGATTGGTCATGGAACTTGTCGCAGCCAGACTGGCCTCACACATGTAGTGATTCTTCTACCTCTTGAGTTACTATGCTTGGGTTAGGGTGTTTTATTTTTTTGTAATGGGGGGGTCTCTTTTGCAGATGGTCTCCTGTAGCCCAACTGACCTGGACTCACTATCATAGGACCAGGGCTGGCCTGAACTCACAGAAATCTAGCCTCCTCAGTGCTGGGGATATTAAATGGTGCATTAGCATCTAAACTGGTCCTGGTTAGGCTTTGTAAAATTCTTATTTTATATCAAGTACCCACAGTTTAACCATGTCTTTCTGTATGCATATTTCTATATTTAAGTTGTTTTTCTTTGTTAAATTCTTCCAGAGTTTTTTTGTGCTCCTATCCATTTTTATTACAGGGCACAGGATTGCTGGGTTAAAGGACAGATGTAGTTTAGGTTTTTGATGCCATCTACCTGGGTGTCATGTAAAGACTGGTTATTTACTGACATGTGTGGTGTTCCTGTGACTTGTAGTGGCAAGTGGTGTTGTCAGCTTCTTTTTAATCTTACTGTTAGGCAAAGTGTTTGTTTGTTTGGGGTTGGTTCTTCCAGAGTCTCATGAGTCCCAGGTTGACCTAAAATTCCCTTGTATCTGAGAATTGACTGTAATTTCCTGATCCTTCTGCCCCAACTTCCCACGTTGTGGGATAGTACGAATGGTGCTGGCCCTACCTGAGAAATTATTTATTTATTTATTTATTTACTTCCTTTCTTTCATTTACTTTTTTTTTTTTTTGCTGGGTTAATGTATTGTTTATCTTTAGAGTTTGCACCCGTGTCGTGCAAGGTTGCCGCGGAGGTCAGAAGAGGGTCTCAGATTCCCCTGAAACTGGAGGTTCTCCGGCGAAATTGGAGTTACAGACGGTTATACGCCATGTGGGGGCTGGGATTGAACCCGTGGCCGGCCCTGCAAGAGCTTGTCGGTTGCTTTAACGCTAGGACTATCTCTCCAGCCCCCACTCGTTTTCTTTGTTTCTATTCTTATTTGACTTTCAAGGCAAGGGTCTCCTGTCGCCAGGCTGTGCCTGGAGCTCACTCTGTAGACCACGGTGGCCTTGCAACTCACAAGGTCCATCGGCCGTCTGGCCTCCCAAGTGCTGGAGGTTGACGGTTGTGCTCCACAACTGCCCGGGCGTTTTCGTAATTTACATGTTGTGAAAAATATTTTTCTCCTCTCTTCCTAGCTGTTTCTTCTTTTTTGTTTGTTTGTTTGTTTTGGTTGTTTTGAGACAGCTCTCCCTGTAGCCCAGCTGTATCGGAATCACTCTGCTAGAGCAGTCTGGCCTTTGAACTCACAAAGCATCACCTGCCTGCTGCCTTGAGTGCTAGGATTAAAGATATATGCCACTACGCCCGGGCCCTTGCTTTTTTCTTTGTGTGTTGTATGTGTGTGTTTTGTGCTGTGTGTTGTGTCTGTGTCTGTNCCCTGGGGGTTTCTTCCTCAGAACCAGCTGATGATCCGCCAGCCTGACGTAGTAAGTTGGATTCGACTGTCCGTGGTCAAACTGAAGGAGCTCTAGGGGACCTGAAAGATGGGAAATGCAGAACATTCAAAAGGGACTCAGAGGGCTGGAGAGATGGCTCAGTGGTTAGGAGCACCAACTGCTCTTGCAGAGGACCTGGGTTCAATTCCCAGCACCCACATGGCGGCTAAGAACCATCTTTAACTCCAGTTCCAGGGGAATTTGATGCCCTCTTCTGACCTCTGTGGCATTGCACGACATAGCTGCACCAACCTACATGCAGAGAGTACACTCATACACATAAAAAATAATAATAAATAATAAAAATGAAATTCAAAGGGACTCAGAGCCCAGATTCTGACAGATCCAAATGAGTTCTGCCTTTGGAATGCAGAGACTCTTCATGTAGGATGCCAAGTAAGGCCTTCCTCCTGGGTACCATAGCAATGGAGCTCCAGACACAGCCTGCCAGCCAGCTCCAGTCCAGAATCATATGCCACCACTACAGGGCAGCAAAGACCACTTCCTTTACACCACAGTCTCCTCTCTGTGTATGGGTGTGCAGCTCCTTGCCAACTCCTGCCCCATGAACAGGTGCACTTTGGTTCTGTTTATCAGCCCCAGCCATCATGGCAACCCATCTGGTCCCATGGAATGCTCTATACCAAAGATGAAAAGTGTCCTTATGTGTCTGTGCTCCACTAAACTGCACCTGACAGTGACATGACAGCTGCCAGGAGCTATGCAGAGGCTGGAGCCAAAGCTGCCTATAGGAGACGTCCTTTCCCACCCTCTGGGCTAAGTTCTGTGGCTCCTTTGCGGGCTCTTGGAGGAGGGAGACCTTATTAATCCTTGGCTTCAAAGCAAGATTTGTTACGCTTGGCCAGGAGAGTGGGCAAGAAGGAGACTCAGCCTGAGGTGGTTGGCCTGGTCATGATGGGCCCTTTGCTTTCTGGATATGCTGCCAAGATTCCATGGCCGGGAAATATCACAACATGAAACTCTATAAGTAAGAGTCTTCTAAGGATCAAGTGGGTGAGGCATGTGGAAAATCCTTCAAAAGCTCATAAGGTGCCAACTTTCAGAGGGTAAAATGCAAAGAATGAGAGAAGGACCTCTGAAGAGATGGAGTCAACTTGCTACTTTTTAATTTTTGATTTTTTATTATTTTGGTCTTTTTGAGACAGGGTCTCCCTGTGGCTCTGGCTGTCCTGGAACTCACTCTGTAGACCAGGCTGGCTTTGAACTCACAGAGATATGCCTGCCTCTGCTTCCCAAGTGCTAGGATTAATCAGGCGTGCGCCACCACGCCTGATTTTTTTTTTAAACTTTTATTGTATGTGCATCAGTATTTTACCTGCATGAATGTAAGAGTCGTGCACTGCCCAAGGGTAAAATAAGGCATCAGATGCCCTGGAACTGGAGTTATAGATAGTTGTTAGCTGCTATGGGGGTGCTGGGAACTGAACCCAGGTCTTTTGAAAGAGAAGCCACTGCTTTTAACTTTTAAGCCATCTCTCCAGCACCCTGACTTGCCACTTTTAAAAAATATATTTTTTAAATTTTTATTTATTTATTTATTTTCTATGTGTATGAATGTACTGTCTGCATGCAGGTTTGTGTACCCGTGTCGTGCAATGCTGCGGAGGTCAGAAGAGGTTGTCGGATTCCCCTGGAATTGGAGTTACAGACAGTTCTCCGCCACCATGTGGTGCTGGGGATCAAACCCGGATCCTCTGCAAGAGCAGTTGGTGCTCTTAACTGCTAGGCTATCTCTCCAGCCTTCAAAAAATATTTTTAAAGAAATCACCGAAAAAAGGCAGGCCATCTGCTACTGGGGCGCATCTGACAGCCTCTGACTCATGTTCTTTTCCTTTCTGTTCTGTCCAGTGGTGTCAGCGAAGCCCAAGGTACACAACCGCCAGCCCCGGATTAACTCTTATGTGGAAGTGGCAGTGGATGGACTACCCAGCGAGACCAAGAAAACCGGGAAGCGCATTGGGAGCTCCGAGCTTCTCTGGAATGAGATCATTGTCCTGTAAGGTGTTGCTTTTGGAACGCAGGAGGAAGGACTAGAGGGAAGGCTTGGGGGCAGTAGGCACTGCTCTTCTTGGCCCCATGGTGCCCTTGCCTTTGGCCCCCATGATGCCCCTGTCTGTCTCTTCCTCTTTGAGCTCACAGAGCACTCATTATTAGCTAAAGAGTTACAGGTCAGCCTGGGGGCAGGGAGGATGTGACTGTCTTCTTGCTTGGTTCCCTGCAAGATGTCAGCAATGTAACTTTTATCAGCCATGTTCTATGTTAAAGGGGTGACTGACCCATCCACTGGGCTGTGATGAATCCATTATTTGTTTCCCAGGAATGTCACGGCCCAGAGTCATTTAGATCTGAAGGTCTGGAGCTGTCACACCTTGAGAAATGAACTACTAGGCACTGCGTCTGTCAACCTCTCCAATGTCCTGAAGAGCAATGGCGGCAAAAGTACGTATGAGGCAGGGGTAACCAACAGGGACCAGTGAAGATATGGCAGCTAGTCCTGAGTGGTTGACGGAGGTGCCTCTGACCTTCAGAAGCCGGCTGCAGAGTTGGAGGAAGGCTTGAGGGTTCCCCTCTGCCTCCACTAGGGTGCAGCCTCTGTTCTCACTCTGGAGACTTATGATATGTTGAATTAAGTGCTCAGATGCCTCCAGCTGAAATCATTGCTTTTCTCATCCGAGCCCTAGCACAGAACAAAGGAGCTGTGTGCCTACATGTGCAAGTGTGTGTTTGGGAGAGGGTTACAAATGGTGCCGTGTCTCCTAGGCGCTCAGTAGATCTTACTGGCTGCTGGCATGCAACAGCAGCTCCATCTGAATTACAGAGAGTGCCTCTGTCACTAGGACGTATAAATCCTCATGTCTGTTCCTTGCTGTTTGTGGCCCGTGGTACAGCCGCTGCCTGTGGGCTTTGGCCCCTCCCTCATAAAGCCTCTATTCAGAACAGTATCATATGTGGTGGCCGAATGCCCTAGAAAGAAAAGCTCCTTTTTCTCTTGATGTCTACTGTTGAGAAAATATTTTTGAGGGTGGACTTAGCCTAACTGAGACATGGGGGTGGAGTCCTGAGGCTCAGGGAGGGGCTCCCGCAGTCCAGGACTTCTCTTTCAGAGCCCAGCCTTTCTGCTGGCGTGCTTGAAAGGTGTCTGTGACTCCTCTGTTCTTTGCTTTCTGGTGGGCACACAGGCACACTGGGAGGGATTATTCAGGGCCAGGGACCTGCCTATTATTCTATATTGAGTATTTTGTTGTTCGAGCTGATCTTGTGTGTGTGCATGTGTGTGCACATGCATGTGGTGGTCAGAGGTCAACCTTGGGAATTCTCAGGAGTCATTCACCATGTTTTTTACACAAGTCTCCCTGGGACCTGGAACTTGGCTAGGCTGGTCACCAAGTCCCTGACCTGCACTGCTGAGCACGGTGTGGCTTTCTGAGACTAACTTTGAAGGCCGAGCTTGCTTTCTCGCTCTCCTTCGCCCTCCGGAAGCTGCTGAGATAACTGACAGCTTGCCTGTCCTGTTGGTTTTCTCTTAAACTAAAAAAATTGTCCTAGAGCTTCAAAAACCTTTTATTTTGGCCTGTTTAATGGTTATTAACATTGTCCCTAGCTGGGTGTGGAATCCCAGCCCCAGGAGGGATGAGGAGGAAGATCAGGAATTCAGGGCCAGCCTGGGCTACACAGGATCCTCAAAAACCAAAACACAAAATCCAAAAACATTAGCCCAAATTTGCCTCATCTTTAAAAATTGCTTTTTATATTGATTTATTTTGCATGTGTGTGTGTGTGTGTGTGTGTGTGTATTTCCATGTATATATATATGCATGTATTTATGTATGTGTGCGTGTGGTAATGGGCTGCTACAGCATGCATGTAGAGGTCAGAGGACACTTGTAGGAGTTGCTTCTCTCCTTCTACAATGGTAGACCCAGGCATTAAACTTGTCTGGCTTGGCAGCAAGTGCTTTTACTTGCTGAGCCATCGCACCAGCCTCCCTCCTCCCTCCAGTCAGGATCCAAGGAACTGGTGACTCATCCAGCCCAGCCTGGTTGGCTCCAAACTTGTGGCAGTCCTACTGCCTCAGTCTCCCAAGTGCCGGGATTATAGGTGTGAGCCCTATGCCCAGCTCTTCTTTTCTTTCTGCCAACATTTATCCTAGAGTCTTCAGGATGAATAGTAGGGAAAAAGGACATTTTCTTGCACAGTTACAGTACCATGATCAGTTTACTGCTTGTCTCGCAGATGTCACTTTTACCGCTTGCTTGCTTGATCATGGGTAGATTAGAACTGTATCTGGTGTTATTTACGTCTCAATCCCCCACTTCCGTCCCACTGTTAAGCTAGTATTTTTGAAAGAAACATTAAGGAAACAAACATGTTATTACCCTATTAATGTCTTCTGCTTGTTTTTATCTTTAAGTGTGCATTTTCTGCTGGGATTAAAGGCATTATCACCAGGCCCTGAATATTTTAAACTTTGTGTAGGCCACTTCATCACCCTTTGTCTCTCTCGCCTTGTCTTTGTGGATGCCTGTGCCTTCCCATCTACTTTCCTAGTCCTTTAGGATTTTATTTTTTCTTGTTTACTTCATCCAAATTAAATTTTTCTACATTGTCATTAGACAGCAGTATTTCTTTTTAAAAAAGGTTTAGCCGGGTGTGGTGGCGTACGCCTTTAATCCCAACACTAGGGAGGCAGAGGCAGGCGGATTTTTGTGAGTTTAAGGCCAGCCTGGTCTATAGAGTGAGTTCCAGGACAGCTGAGGCTACAGGGAGACCCTGTCTCGAAAAGACAAAAAAAAAAAAATTTAAATTTAAGGGCTTGGCATGGTGATGCATTCGTTTAATCCCAGCACTCAGGAGGTAGATGCAAGCAGAGCTCTGTGAGATCATGGCCAGCCTGATCTATGTAGTGAATTCCAGGCCAATGGGGGCTCCCCTGTCTCAAAAAAAAAATGAAAGAAAAAAAATTTAATTTTTATTAATTTTATTATGTGTGTGTTTGTATGTATGTATGCCTGTGGGTAGATCCATGTCATAGCACATGAGGAAGTGAGAGGGCAGCTTTCAGGAGTTAGTTTTCTCCTACCTTGAAGGATCTGGGGATCAAACTTAAATAATTAGGCTTGGTGGCAAGCCTCTTTAATCCACGACCCATCTTGCCAGCCCTAGAGTTTATTTTATGTTATTTTATTTGTATGAATATATTGCCTGCATGTCTGTAAGTGCACCTGGGTCTTGTAATGCCCTCAGAGGTCAGAAGAGGGCATTGGATCCCCTGGAACTAGAATTAAGAACAGTTGTTAGCTGCCATATTAGGTGCTGGGAATTGAACCCAAGTCCTTGGCCAGAGTAGACGGTGCTTTAAACACTGAGCCATCTCACTAGCCCCTGTTTATTATTTATTATTTTATTTATTTATTTAGTCTTTTCGAGACAGGGTCTCCCTGTAGCCCCAGCTGTCCTGGAACTCACTCTGTAGACCAGGCTGGCCTTGAGCTCACAAAGATCCGCCCACCTCTGCCTCCCAAGTGCTAGGATTAAAGGCGTGCGCCACCACGCCCGGCTATTTATTTATTTATTTATTTATTTATTTATTTATTTTGTCTTTTCGAGACAGGATCCCTCTAGCCTCAGCTGTCCTGGAACTTGCTATGTAGACCAGGCTGGCTTTGAACTCACAGAGGTCCACCTGCCTCTTCCTTCCCAAGTGCTGGGATTAAAGGCGTGTGCCACCACATCTGGCATTATTTATTATTTTTGAGACAAGCTCTTACTCTGTCTTCAGACTGGCCTAGAACCCAGGAAATAGTCCAAACTGGCCTTGAACTACTAGCAAGCCACAGTTTCTCCAGTGTTAGGAGTGCTGGGATTGTAGGTATGAGCCACTACATCTGGCCATGATTTTTCTTCTTTCATTTATTATATTAACTTCCTAATGGTCACAATCATAGAATTTCTAGACTATGCCTACTTGCTCAGGGTAGATTATGTCTTAACATTTTTGCTAGGATCACTTGCTAATATTTTATTTAGGAAATTGTGTATTCATGAGTGAAATTTGTCTACAGTTCTGCTCTGTTTTTGTCAGCTTTACAATCAAGACTAAAGTACTTTTTAATTTTTAACTTTATTTTTTTTTGAGACAGGGTCTTCCTATAGCCCCAGCTGGCCTTTAACTCACAGTGATCTACCTGCCTCTGCCTCCCAAGTGCTAGGATTAAAGGCGTGCGCCACCACGCCCAAAAAGAAAGTTCTTAGCTGCCATGTGGGTGCTGGGAATCGAACCCAGGTCCTCTGTAAGAGCAGTCAGTGCTCTTAACTGCTGAGCCATCTCTCCAGCCCCCTTGTTATTTCTTTTAAAGGGAAGGTCTCAAACCGAGGTCCAGCCTGGCCTCAAACTCACTGTGTTGACACGCTGGTCTTGGATTCTGAGGTCCAGCCTGGCCTCAAACTCACAGTGTTGACACTCTGGTCTTGGATTTGGAGCAAGCCCATGCCTAGTGTCTTGAGTGCTAGAATTGTAGGCATGTGCTGTCTTGTTTAAAGCTAAGTTAATTTTATGAAGTAAATTGAAGCACTTTCCAGCTTTGGGAACAGAGTATAACTGTTCGGGAATTGTCTGTTCCATGAGTTCAGGAAAGAACGGAGCTGTAAAACCAGCTGGACCCAGCATCTTCCTTTGAAATGATCCTTTGGTGATTTTTTCTGTTTCCCCTATAATTATTGATTTATTCAGCTTTGCTGATTCATCTTGTGTCAGTTTTGTTAATTTGTTTATTCATTTTTTTCCCCGAGAAAATCACTTCATGAGATTTTTTTCTTTTTTTTAGTCTTTCAAAGACAGGGTCTCTCTATAGCCATCTGGCCTGGAACTTGCTGTGTAGACCAGGCTGGCCTCGATCTCACACAGATCCTCCTGCCTCTGCCTCCTGAGTGCTGGGAAACTTGTACCACCACATCCTGCCATGAGATTTTAGCATATATTAGTATAGGGATTTTAAATGTTTTTTAAATGTATATCATTTTTCTCACTTAATACTTTTTCCAACTTGTTCTCCTTGACAGGTTTAAGCTCTTTTGTTTTGTTTTAGCTCCCCATCTCCCATGTTCTGGGGCTTGACCGAGGGCCTCTCTCACATGTTAGACAAGTACTCCACCATTGAGCTATATCTGCAGCCCTTGGCCTGCCTCCCTCCCTTTCCTCCCTCCCTCCCCTCCCTCTCTCCCTCCCCTCCCTCTCCTCCCTCCCCTCTTTTCTGTATGCTAAGATCAAACTCTAGGCTTCGTGCATGTTGGCTGTAGCACGTTGTGTGTGAGTGTGTGGCTGGGTGGGCAGTGAGCCCATGTCAGACAGGATATGTGGATCCTCACTGGGCAGTAGCTTCCTTTTCTTAAACAAGTCTTATAGAGTGACATAGCATGGAGTGCCACTGAATGTTTTGGTATGTTTTGTAAAGCTTTTGACTTAGAGCAAGTCCTTTTCTGGCCAATGGCAAAGCAGGTTATATGAAGTGATTACTAATACAGATTTTGGAGCCAGACCAACTGTATTTGAATCCCAGTTCCACCAGCTCTGTGACCTGGGACGATCACTTAACACCCATGAGCTTGTAACCATATCTGTAAATGTTGCTGATGTAGTGCCTGGCACATGTAAGGTCTGCAAGTGGCAGCTATGATAGCCTTCTCCACCCATACATTTCTTCCCAAAGAGGAGGCAGTTTGAGTCCCAGATGTGGGCATACCTAGTTTCATGATGTGGAGACCTTCTTGCCTCAGTGGGAGGTAGTACTGCCTGAGGTTGTCCCAGGAGAGCTCTGACCAATGCCAAAGCTCTGGGGACTGTGGCTACTGAATGCTGTCTGTACCGTGGCCCATTTCACCAGCAGCTCCCAGGATGGAGCTATGGGCTGGAGATGCTTCCAGAGCAGTGTAAAATGTGAGCAGTTATTTCAGGTAATTGGGTCGCAGTATGTTAGGACACTCCTCCTCCTTCCGGCCTGGTCTTTCTGTAATAGGATTTCTTAGGAAGGGGCCTAATAGGGAGTGCTCACCCAACCTGGTGTTCCTTTGCTCCAGAGACGTCATTTGTTCTTCCATTCTCTCCTTGCTTCCTCTGGGTGGACCAGCATATTGACTGGGAAACTCAGCTGGCCGTTTTATGGCTTTCCTTGCCAGAGGGATGCTGTGATGGAGGGTATTCAAGTCCTTCAGTTGTGTACGCTCAGCTTTGGCTGACTTTCCTCAGGAACATTGACTTCTGTTACTGCAGGTGGGACCTGACCAACAGTATTAGTTTTGGCTCCTAAGGATATCGCTAGAAACTACATTTTACCATATTGATTTTTTTTTTCCCTTGCCAGGAGTTGAATCTAGAGCCTACAGTTCACCCAGGAAGTGCTTTACCACTGAGCTAAATCCCCCACTCTAAAAACAAATTTTTTTTAGTTACTTATTTTTTACTTTATGTATATGAATGTTTTGCCTGCATGTATGTAAGTACACCCATGTTATGCATTGCCCATGGAGGCCAGAAGAGGACATTAGAGCCTTTTGAACTGGAGTTAAGAATGGTTGTTAGCTGCCCTATGGGAACTGAACCTGGGTGCTCTGCAGGAGCAGCCAGCATTCTTAACTGCTGAACATCTTTCCAGCCCCTTGTTTGCTTTTTGTTATTTATTTAGTACTTTTTTTTTTTTAATTTTATTTTTTTATGTGTATGAATGTACTGTCTGCATGTAGGTCTGTTCACCTGTGTGGTGCAATGCAGTGGAGGTCAGAAGAGGGTGTCGGAAAAGGGGAATTGAACCTGGGTCCTCTGCAAGAGCAGTTGACGCTCTTAACCGCTAGGCCATCTCTCCAGTCCTTATTTAGTCTTTTTGAAACAGGGTCTCCCTATAACTCCAGCTGGCCTTGAACTCTCAGAGATCCGCCTGCCTCTGCCTCCTGAGTGCTAGGATTAAAGTCATGCGCCACCTCACCCGGCTTAAAGAGGGTTCTTAGCCACCATGCGGGTACTGGGAATTGAACCTGGGCTCTCTGTGAGAGCAGTTGGTACTCCTAACCGCTGAACCATCTCTCCAGCCCCATAGTTTTTTTGTTTTGTTTTGCTTTGTTTTTGAGACAGGGTCTCTCTAGCCCCAGCTGTCCTGGAACTCACTCTGTAGACCACGCTGGCCTTGAACTCACAGAGATCCACTTGCCTCTGCCTCCTGAGTACTGGGATTACAGGCATGCACCACCACACCCACCTTTATTGTTTTTTGGAGGGTGGGGACAGGTCTCATATAGCCTAGGCTGAATGCAAATTTACTGTATGGCTGAGAATATCTTTGAACTCCTGAGACTCCTGCCACCAACTCCCAAGTGCTAGCACTTATAGGTATGTGTCATTATACTTAGCTTACTTTTGTTTCTAATTTAAAATTATTTTTATTTTTAATTTAAATTTTAGTACTGGGGATTGAACTTACGGCCTTGTACATGCTAGACAAGCACTGTACACTGAGCTATAGCCCTAGCCCACATTTAAAAAAATGTGGCCGGGTGTAGTGGTGCACGCCTTTAATCCCAGCACTTAGGAGACAGAGGCAGGCGGATCTCTGTGAGTTCAAGACCAGCCTGGTATACATAGTGAGCTCTAGGCCAGTTGGGACCGAAGGGATACCCTGTCTCAAAAAGACTTCCCCCCAAAAAAGTTATGTATTTTTTTTATGTGCGTATTGTTTGTATGTATGTATGTATGTATGTATGTATGTATGTATGTATGCATGTATGTACACTGTGCACCTGATGCTGAGAGATGCTAGAAGTGGGTATCAGATCCTCTGGAATTGGATTTACAGGTTGAGAGCTGCCATGTGGCTGTTGGGAACCAAACTTAGGTTCTCTGGAAGAGCACCAAGTACTCTTAACCACTAAGCCATCTTTCCAGCACCATATACTTCTTTTAAAGCTTTTTTTTTGGGGGGGAGGGGATCTTTAAGACAGGGTCTTCCTGCAGCTCCAGCTGGACTAGAACTCACTATGTAGACCAAGCTAGCCTTGAACTTGCAGTAATCCTCCAGCCTCTGCTTCTAGAGTGCTGGGATTCCAGGGTTATGCACACTTGGCCCCAGATTATATTTAAACAAAAATAGACAGTGGAGACATGTCAAAAGGACATTAGTGGGACTGGCACAATAGCTCAGTGGGTAAAGCACTTGTTGCACAAGCCTAATGACCTATGTTCAATTCTCAGAACCTATGTAAAGATGGAAGGAGAGGGCCACTCCACAAAGTTGTCCCTCACCGCCACATGTGCTGTAGCACACACACCCCATCATAATAAATAATGTTTGTGAAAGAACACTGGAGCGAGCACAAAGAGGTGCCTGGCCTTGAAGAGGTGCCCGGCCTTGGAGAGGTGCCCGGCCTTGAAGAAGTGCCCGGCCTTGAAGAGGTGTGCCTCTCCCCCCTTGTGGGGTTGTCTTGAGGGTGATCTTAGCATCAAAAGAAAGGGAGAAATAAATTACAGTTCATTGAGTAGAGTGAAGAGCTATGAGCTGAGACTCATCCATAACTGTGTACATGCATCCAGGAGAAGCACGGGCTCTTCCTTGCCGTTCTGTTAAGTTGTAAGTGCAGAAAGACAGGAAACTAGACAGGTGCCCTGCTGCCGTCGTCAGCTCCACTCGCACTGGAATTCTGGAGATGGGAACTTGGGTCCTCGACCTGATTTTGCGTGGCAGCATGTACCCACTGTGTCATCTTTCCAGCTCTCTGGTAGGCTTTATACACGTGTGTTTATGTGCACACACAATCACATGTACACATCATATATGCACACAGACATGCAGATACCTTTTTCTCTAGAAATACATTAATTATATGAGTTCACACTGACCTTTTTTTTTTTGTCTTTCTGAGACAGGGTCTCCCTGTATCCCAGCTGTCCTGGAACTCACTGTGTAGACCAGGCTGGCCTTGAACTCACAGTTCACAGAGATCCACCTGCCTCTGCCTCCCAAGTGCTGGGATTGGGCCTTTTTGTTTGTTTTATTTTCACATTTCATAATACAAATGAAAACTGTGCTTGTCCCACTTCTCCCCTCCAAAGCTGCTTTGCTAGGAAAGGGGAGAAGTCTTCCTTATCATGTGGCTACAAAACCCTCAGCTGGAGCATCACGATCCCTTGGGGAAATAGAACATGCAATACAAATTTGACAGAGTCCTCTGCCTTATCTGTATGGCCAAGTCATGCCAGGCCAGGTGGGCACCATCATGGGGCGAGTGGGAGGTCTCATCATTGGAGGCCCAGGCATCATGGGCTTGTGGCCAGGTCCCATAGGCATCATCCCTGGAGGAAGGGGACCTACCATTGGCATCATGGGAGGGCCTCACATGTGGGGTGCTGGCATCTTAGCAGGGCGAGGAGGACCCGGGAGACTGGGGGGAGGTGGGATCACGGCCCCTGCAGGAGGAGGAGGAGGAACAGAGAATGGAGCTGGAGGAAGTTTCCCTGTTGAGATGCAGCCAATGTCTGTCAGTCAGGCTCTGGGCCTGCTTGTCTGTCCATTTCTGATAGCAGTCCTTCACGTTTTCCTTGTGCTTTCTACACACTTGCAGTGTGTACTTCTCACATATGGAGAGTCACGGGTAAGATGCGTGTCACAATAAAACTTAGGCATGTTGCTTAGCTGGCCGTTGACTCTGAATGACTCTTCAGATTCTGGTTGAAACCCATGGGCTTCTTCCCAGGCTCCTCTTTCTCTATGGGAACCCTGGCTTTCGGCCTCATCTGTGTATTGACTCATTCGCTTAGATCTGTAATGCACAGGGGGCAGTTTGAGACTTGCCACACTCGTCCTGCAGTAGAAGCTGAAGTGGGCTTTGAAAAGCCCCCTGCGTGTACCTCTTATGTATGGCTCTTTTCTTTTCCCCATGTGTGTCTTTCATATTGGGGGAGAAAAAGAGAGAAAACAGCTCTTTGTTTATTTAAACATCTTATAAGCAGAAGTTTGTTATAGTGCTTTACCTCCCAAGAACAGACTGGCCAGTCAGGAACCTGGGCCTCTCCCAGGCTCCAGAGGATGGAAGCATCTGGTGGGAGGCCTCGGGCCCAACACACAGTGCATGCATTTATTTTAAAGCAAACAGAGTGCTGTTTTTCTACTTTTTCAACAAAAAGATAAATAAAACTCCTGAACCTCAGAACCTGATTAAGAGGGAGAAGACAGAAAAACATGTTAAAAGTTACAAACAGCTTTAAGTTTAAAATTGAAAAGCTGTTCAGTTCTTTATCTGAGGAGGAGGGGGAACAGGGTGTGTGTGTGTGGGTGCTGTGTGCTGATAGGGAGTTGGTGTTTAGGACACGGCTCTGAACCGCAGTGCCTTGAACAAGGCATCGTGGTAGGCACAGCTAACCAGTCCTGCATATCCAGCTGGTTATTTTTATAAACCTGGTAAGCTACAAGACCTAATGTTTCCAATTTGTGGAAAGCTCTCAGTAATGTTAGATTATGAGAATTTTTTTCTTTCTTATGAAATTGAATATTATTAATATTCTGATCATAAAAGCAGTATAAAAATTTATCTTCGGTGTATTTTGCTATAATTAAAAAACAAAAGGAAAAGTATAAAAAGTTGAAAAACTATGCTCTTCTAAAATGAAAAGTTGTAATTTTTTTCTGGTTGTGTCTCTGAATTCTTAGTATGTATTAGACATTGTTCTGAATTTTCTGTTATGCTCTATAAAATGATAGGTCTAGGTATATACATACATAGTTGCTCTTCAACTTACAAGGTAAAGCCTGGGTAAATCCATTTTAGGCTGGCCATGGTGGTACACACTTTTAATCCCAGCCCTCAGGGGGCAGAACAGGCAGAGAGTTTTTTTTTTTTTAATTTTTAAAAATTTATTTTTGTATGTGTATGAGTGTACTGTCTGCATGTAGGTTTGTGCACCCATGTCGTGCAATGCCACGGAGGTCAGAAGAGGGTCTCGGATTCCCCTGGAACTGGAGTTCTCCTGGAATTGGAGTTACAGATGGTTCTCAGCCGCCATGTGGGTGCTGGGGATCGAACCCGGGTCCTCTGCAAGAGCAGTCGGTGCTCTTAACCGCTAGGCTATCTCTCCAGCCCCGGCAGAGAGTTTTCAAGACCAGCCTGGTCTGTGTAGTGAATTCTAGGCCAGCCAGGGCTATGTAGTGAAACCTTGTCTTAAAGAAAAACAAACAACAACAAAAATAAAAATAAAATCATCTTATGCTGAAACTAACCCAAGTTAAAGGTGAATTTAGTGCTCTGAATAGCGTCATAGCGTAGAACCGCAGCACACAGTTTAATCTGCTTGCTGACTGGAAGCCAAGGCTCACCCTCCCTGTTCAGCATCTATAGAGAGGAACAGACTGCACTGTATGTTGCTAACCAGGGAAAAGATTCTATTGGAATCCGAGACCCTGTTCTGACCTCTGTGGCATTGCACGACACGGGTGCACAAACCTGCATGCAGACAGTACATTCATACACACACAGAAATAAAAAAAAAAAAATTAAAAAAAAACCTGGAGTGTGCCAGGTGTGGTGGTCCATGCCTTTAATCCTGACAATTAGGAGGCAGAGAGAGAAGGATCTCTCTGAGTTCAAGGCCAGCCTGGTCTACATAGCAAGTATCAGGATAGCTGGGAGCTGGGGCTATAGGGGGACCCTGTCTCAAAAAAAAAAAAAAAAAATCTGGAGTGGTTTCAAATGAGTGGGGATCACTTATTTATTTTAAAAAAATGTTCTAGCCGGGCGTGGTGGCGCACGCCTTTAATCCTAGCACTTGGGAGGCAGAGGCAGGCGGACCTTTGTGAGTTCAAGGCCAGCCTGGTCTACAGAGTGAGTTCCAGGACAGCTGGGGCTACAAGGAGACCCTGTCTCGAAAAGACCAAAAAAAAAAGTTCTATTACAAAAATGTTCTACAGGCTGGAGAGATGGCTCAGTGGTAAAGAGCATCGACTGCTCTTGCAGAGGACCCGGGTTAGATTCCCAGCACCCACATGGCAGCTAAGAACTGTCTTTAAGCCGGGCATAGTGGCACATGCCTTTAATCCTAGTACTTGGGAGGCAGAAGCAGGTGGATCTCTATGAGTTCCTACAGAGTGAGTTCCAGGACAGCTGGGGCTATAGGGAGATCCTGTCTCAAAAAAAAAAAAAAAAATTCTATTCCCTGGGCATGGTGGCATATGCCTATAATTTGAGCACACTTGGGAGGCAGAGGCAGGTGAATCTCTGTGACTTTAAAATTTTTTTTTTAATTTTTAAAATTTTATTTATTTCTGTATGTGTATGAATGTACTGTCTGCATGCAGGTCTGTGCACCCGTGTTGTGCAATGCTGCGGAGGTCAGAAGAGGGTGTCAGATTCCCCTGGAACTGGAGTTCTCCTGGAATTGGAGTTTTGGATGGTTCTCGGCTGCCATGTGGGTGCTGGGGATCGAACCCGGGTCCTCTGTAAGAGCGGTCGGTCTTAACCGCTAGGCCATCTCTCCAGCCTGAATCTCTGTGACTTTAAGGCCAGCCTGGTCTACATAGTGAGTTCCAGGCCTGCTGGGGCTACAAGGAGACCCCGTCTCAAAAAGACCCCCCCAAAGATTTATTTGTTAGTTTATTTGTTTATTTTTATGTGTATGAATCTATTTCCTTTACTGATGTCATGCACTCTCCAAGAAGGTCAGAAGAGGGTGTCGAATCCTCTGTAACTGGAATTATGAAGATGGTGTTAGCCACCATGTGGGTGCTGGGAACTGAATTTGGGTCCTCTGGAAGAGCAGCAAGTGCTCTTAATCACTGAGCCATTTTTTCCAGCCCTGAGTATCACTTTTGGACCATCATAAACTTCATGAGGAGGGGTGATGAGGATCAAACCCAGGTCCTAGCACATGCTAGGCAAACGCTATACCACTGTGCTGTATCCCCAGCAGAATTCATAGGTGGGCTTTGAACTTGTAGTCCTGCTAGGCTCTTTAGCAATTTGCATGCCAGCACATGCCACCCATATGATCATGAAGTTGACAAATCCCAAGTTGAGCTGTCATAAATTGGAAGTGGTCTTTATGTGCACTTATTTAATCTCTGTGCCTCTGTGGTGCTTGTGTCACCATCCCCTTGGATCAAGAAACTGAGTTTGAGAGATACTACATAGTAGTTCCAGGCCAGCCTGGTCTACATGGTGAAGAGATGATATGGCAGTAGTAGGGGGAGATGTTAAGTAATTTACCCAGAGTGGTACAGAGGGTTGGCCCAACTCAGGCCTCTATATCCCCAAGCCTTGCCTGTAACCTATCATGGTGTCTTCCAATGCAGGAGGAAGTTAGAAATACTAGGCTTTGCAATATTCAGCTCTATTCTTGTTAGTAATTTCCTGTGGATCCGTTAGGATATTTTTCAACATGGTTTATGTGTGGATGTATGTCTGCCTTATTCCCCGTAAAATGAGAACTCTATGCATTGCTTTGTAATTTCCCTCCCTAACCAGTTTTGATGCATGCAAGAACTATTTGATGTTTTGTTGTTGTTGTTTGTTGTTTGTTTTTTGATTTTTTTTTTTTTTTTCGAGACAGGGTCTCCTGTAGCCCCATCTTAGCCTGGAACTCACTCTGTAGTCCAGGCTGGCCTTGAACTCACAGAGAATCAACTGCCACTGCCTCCTGAATGCTAGAATTAAAAGGCATGTGCCACTACGCCCAGCTTAAAGATGGTTCTTAGCCGCCATGATGGGTGTTGGGAATCAACCTGGTCCTTCTGCAAGAACAGCAGGTGTCCTTAACCACTGAGCCATTTCTCTCCAGCCCCATTTTTTTTTTTTTAGAACTTTAAATTTATTTATTTATTTAAATTTTATTTTATTTCGTATGTGTAATGAATGTACTGCTCGCATGCAGGTTTGTGCACCCTGTCGTGCAATGTCGCGGCGGTCAGAAGAGGGCGTTGAATTCCCCTGGAACTGGAGTTAAAAGATGTTTTACCGCCCATGTGGGTCATGGGAACTAAGCTCAAGTCCTCTGCAAGAGCAGTCAGCTGCTTTTTTTTTTTTTTGGTCTTTTTCGAGACAGGGTCTCCCTGTTTAGTCCCAGGCTGGCCTGGAACTCACTCCGTAGACCAAAAGAATCCGCCTGCTCTGCCTCCCAAGTTCTAGGATTTTTTTTTTTTTTTTGCCTCCACGTGGGTCCTCTGCAAGTCAGCGCTCTTAACCACTAAGGCCATCTCTCCAGCCCCTTTATTTATTTTTTATGTGTTGTGTATGTACTGGTCTGCATGTAGATTTTTTGTGCACCGTGTTGTGCAATGCCGTGGGAGGTCAGAAGAGGGTGTCAGATTCCCCTGGGGAAAAGATTGGTTCTCCAGCCACCATGTGGTGGCTGGGATTCGGAACCCAGGTCCTCTTGCAAGAGCAGTCGGCACTCTTAACCAGTAGGCTATCTCTCCAGCCCCAGCAGCCCCATTTTTTTTTTTTTTTTGCTTTTGTTTTTAAGCTATGTGCCTCACTGTGTAGCCCTGACTGGTCTGAACTTGCAGACAAAACTAGGCCACCCCTCAAACATGTAGTGATTCTTCTACCTCTTGAGTTACTATGCTTGGGTTAGGGTGTTTTATTTTTTGGTGGGGGGTCTTTTTGAGATGGTTTCCCTGTAGCCCCAGCTGACCTGGAACTCCCTATATAGACCAGGTTGGCCTTGAACTCACAGAAATCTACTTACCTCTGCCTCCTGAGTGCTGGGATTAAAGGTGTGCATTAGCATACCTGGTCTGGTTTAGTATTTTTAAAAATTCTTATTTTATATCAATGTACCCACAGTTTAACCATTGTCTTTCTGTATTTCTATTATATTCTATATTCTAAGTTGTTTTTCTTTGTTAAATTCTTCCAGAGTTTTTTTGTGCTCCTATCCATTTTTATTACAGGGCACAGGATTGCTGGGTCAAAGGACAGGTGTACTTTAGGTTTTTGATGCCATCTACCTGGGTGTCATGTAAAGTCTGGTCTGATTTACATGCGCATGTATGTGTTCCTGTGACTTGAGTGGCAAGTGAGTGTTGTCAGCTTCTTTAACCTCTACTGTTAGGCAAATGTGTTTTTGTTTGTTTGGGGTGTCTTCCAGAGTCTCCTGAGTCCCAGGTTGACCTAAAAATTCCCTTGTATCTGAGAATGACTGTTCATTCCTGATCCTCCTGCCCCTACTTCCCACGGTGTTTGTCATTTAGTAGAATGCCGGCTGGCCACACCTGGAAGTTATTAATATTTATTTATCTATTTTTCGCTTTAATTTACTTTTTTTTGTTTTTTTTTTATTTTTGGTTGTTTTCTGAAATGGCAGGGTCTCCCGGTGTAGCCCCTATTGTCCTCCGGAACCCCACTCTGAAGATCCAGGGTGGCCAAAATGAAATTGCTCACAAAGATTTGCCTGCCTTCTGCCTCCCAAGTTGCTAGGATTAAAGGCGTGCGCCACCACGCCCGGCTTTCTAATTTACATTAAAAAATTTTTTCTTCTTCTTCCTAGCTGTTTTTTTCTTTTTTGTTTTGTTTGTTTGTTTGTTTGTTTGTTTCTTTGGTCTATTTGAGAAAGGATCTCCCTGTCCCCTTAGCTGTCCTGGGATAACTCACTCTTTTACCGACCCACGTTGGCCCTTGAACATAACACAGAAATTGCTCTGCCTCTGCTTCCTGAGTGCTAGGCTTAAAGGTGTTTTCGCCTATCCTCAACTTAGCTAGCTGTTTTGTGTGAATGTGTTGTCTATGTCTGTCTGTGTGTTTCTCTTTTTTCATGCCGTTAGGTCTGTTGTCTGTGTCTGTTCAATCTGTCGTCTGAATGTACTAGTGTGATAATCGTGTGTTTTGTAGGGATGGAATCCAGGGCTTGAGCCGGCATCCCCAGCCCCATAACTTTTCTATAGTAGCCTTCCAGTTGGGTCTCTTGCTGTCCTGACTTTCTGCCCACAGTTAAGGGGTCTCCTAGACCTCCCTACTTTTGCACACGTTGGCGTCCCTGCTGTCTTGACTTCTTGCACAGTTGCCAGCAGCCTTCANTGTTCTTAGCGCCATGTGGGTGTTGGGATCGAACCTGGGTCTCTGGCAAGAACCTCTTAAACCCTGAGCCATTCTCCAGCCCCATTTTTTTTTTTTTTAGGAACTTAAAATTTTTTATTTATTTAAATTTTTATTATTTCGTATGTGTTATGAATGTACTATCTACATTAAGGTCTGTGCACCTGTCGTTTTGCAATTCTGTGGAGGTCAGAGAGGGTTTTGAATTCCCCTGGAACTGTAGTTTTAAGATGGTTTTTAGCCGCCATGTGGGTTGATGGGGATCGAACTTCAAGTCCTCTGCAATAGAGCAGTCAGCGGCTCTTTTTTTTTTGGTCTTTTCGAGACCGTGTCTCCCTGTGTCCCGCTGTCCTGGAACTAACTTGTAGACCAGGTGCCTTGAACTCACAAAGATCCGCCATGGCCTCTGCCTCCCAAGTTGCTAGGATTAAAGGCGTGCGCCACCACGCCGCGCTCTGCAGTCAGTGCTCTTAACCACTAAGGTCCACTCTCCAGCCCCTTATTATTTTTTTATTTGTGTTAATCGTACTGTCTGCATATAGGGTTGTGCACCCGTGTTGTGCAATGCCGTGGAGGTCAGAAGAGTGTTGGTCAGATTCCCCTGGAAAGATGGTTCTCAGCCACCATTGTGGTTGCGGGATCGAACCCAGTCCTCTTTCAAGAGCGTCGGCACTCTTAACAGTAGGCTATCTCTCAAGCCCCAGAAGCCCCCTTTTTTTTTTTTTTTTGCTTTGTTTTTTTTTTTTTTTTTAACTATGTTTTTTTTTTTTTTTTTGAGATAGGGTCTCACAGTTTGTAGACCAAACTGGCCTCAAACATGTAGTGATTCTTCTACCTCTTGAGTTACTATGCTTGGGTTAGGGCTGTTTTTTTTTGGTGGGGGGTCTTTTGAGATGGTTTTTTTCCCTGTACAGCCCCATGCTGACTGGGCACTCCCCTATATCGACCAGGCTGGCCTTGACTCACAGAAATCTACTACCTTCCGCCTCCTGAGTGCTGGGATTAAAGGTGTGCATTTTTTTTTTTTTTTTTTTTCCTTGTTTTTTTTAAAAATTCTTATTTATTCATTTATTTTTTTTTATATATATTTGTTTTTGTATTTTCTTGAGCTTCCATTACAAGTTTTTTGAGTTGTTTTTCTTTGTTAAATTCTTCCAGAGTTTTTTTGTGCTCCTATCCATTTTTATTACAGGGCACAGGATTGCTGGGTCAAAGGACAGGTGTAGTTTAGGTTTTTGATGCCATCTACCTGGGTGTCATGTAAAGACTGGTCTGATTTACATGCACATGTGTGTGTTCCTGTGACTTGAGTGGCAAGTGAGTGTTGTCAGCTTCTTTAACCTCTACTGTTAGGCAAATGTGTTTTTGTTTTGTTTGGGTGTCTTCCAGAGTCTCATGAGTCCCAGGTTGACCTAAAAATTCCCTTGTATCTGAGAATGACTGTTCATTCCTGATCCTCCTGCCCCTACTTCCCACGGTGTTGGGATTAGTAGAATGGGCGGCCACACCTGAGAAGTTTATTTATTTATTTATTATTTTTGCTTTAATTTAATTTTTTACCCTTTTTTTTTTTTTTTTTTTTTTTTGGTTCTTTTCGAGCAGGGTCTCCCTGTAGCTACCAGCTGTCCTAGAACTCAACACTGTTAGACCAGGGTGCTTTGAACTCACAACGATCTGCTGCCTCTGCCTCCCAAGTGCTAGGATAAAGGCTGTGCTCCACCACGCCGCGCTTATTTTAATTTAATTTAAAAAATTTTTTTTCTTCCTTCTAGCTGTTTCTTTCTTTTTTTTTTTTTTTTTTTTTTAAAGTTGAAGTGAGTGGTTTTTTTTGTTTTTTTGTTTTATTAATTTTTTATTTATTTATTTATGTGTAGGAATGTACTGTCTGCATGCAAGCTTGTGCACCCGTGACGTGCAATGCAGCGGAGGTCAGAAGAGGGTGTTGAATTCCCCTGGAACTGGAGTTCTCCTGGAATTGGAGTTACAGACGGTTCTCAGCCGCCATGTGGGTGCTGGGGATCGAACCCGGGTCCTCTGCAAGAGCGGTCGGCGCTCTTAACCACTAGGCCATCTCTCCAGCCCCTGTTTTCTTTCTTTTTTGTTTGTTTGTTTGTTTGTTTGTTTTTGGTCTTTTTGAGACAGGCTTTCCCTGTCCCTAGCTGTCCTGGGAACTCACTCTGTAGACCAGGCTGGCCTTGAACTCACAAAGATCCGCCTGCCTCTGCCTCCTGAGTGCTAGGCTTAAAGGTGTACGCCACCACACCCAGCCCTAGCTGTTTTGTGTGTGTGTGTCTATGTCTGTCTGTGTGTGTCTGTGTCTGTGGTCTGTTGTCTGTTGTCTGTCATCTGTCGTCTGTGTCTGTGTGTTTTGCTAGGGATGGAATCCAGGGCCTTGAGCCGCATCCCCAGCCCCAACTTTTCCTAGGAGCCTCCAGTTGGGTCTCTGCTGTCCTGACTCTGCACAGTTGGGTCCCTGCCGTCCTGACTTTGCACAGTTGGGTCCCTGATGTCTTGACTCTGCACAGTTGCCAGCAGCCTTCACTTTGCTGAACTCGGAAGCCAGTTCTCAGCCCCGCTCGCCTGGCTTAGGGATGGGTCCAGTCCTGATGTTCTCGTTTCTCTCGGTTTTGTAGCCTCCGTGCTCTTCTGGTGTTCTGTCCTGCTCACTCCTTAGGGCTCTGATTTTCCTTCTCGCCACTCTTGAAAGGCTGGGACGCTCTAAGTGGGCTCAGTCCTAGGTTCCCTTGTTGATCCGTCCACAGCCCTCCCTCCCAAGGCCACACGGCCTCATTGCTCTAAGTCCCCCGTGCATCTGTGGCTGGTAGCCTGGCCCTCTCCTCATGGCAGCACGTGACAGTGTTTACATCTAACGAACACCTTGGAATGAACCTGTTACAACCTTGCTTTCCCCATCATAAGCAAGGACTATTGTGTATTGCTCAGACTAAAATCCCTAGTGTCCTCTGTGATGTCACTTCCTGTCATAGCCGCCTTCTAGGCCTCTAGCAGCTCTTGTCCACATCACCTTGAAGATGTGTCCTGGGACTGGATCATTTCTCTGCTGCTGCTGCTGCTGCCGCCGCCGCCCACATCCAGGTCCCCATCACTTAGAGTCTCTTTCGGAGCAAACCACCCAACACTGTCCCTGCCTCTGGCTTTGTTTCCCTCTCTATAGTCCAGTGTTGAACCCTGCAGCTCAGAAATTCCAGCTGTGATCAAACCACGTTGCTCTTCCAGTGGTTTCCTAGCTCACTCTAGTCACAACTGAAGTCCTTCCTTCATTGCCAAATGGGGCCATCCTGATCTTTTTTTTTTAATTGTTGTTGTCTTTTGATCTTATTTTAGTCCCAAGCATTGAGACTACAGTTGTGCGTCACCACCCCCGCCACCCCTGGCTGCCCTGATATTTTTTATAAAAATTTTCTCCTCAGCACTTGGGAGGCAGAAGCAGGCAGATCTCTGTGAGTTCAAGGCCAGCCTGGTCTACATAGTGAGTTCCAGCTAGGGAGACCCTGTCTCAAAAAAATTTTTTTCCTCCCTCCCTCCCTCCCTCCATGTGTATGAATGTTTTGTCTGCATGGATATAGGTGGATTTGTGCATGCCATGCCTGTGGTGGCCAGAAGAGGGCATCAGATCCCCTGGAACTAGCTTTCCAGGTAGTTGTGAGCCACATGTGGGTGCCGGGAACTGAATCCAGGGCAGCCAGTGCTCTTAACACAGAGCTGTCTCTCTAGCCCCTTAGTAGATTTTAAAAAATTTTTTATTTATTTTTTTATTTTTAAAAAACATCTACTGGCCAGCACTTGGGAGGCAGAGGCAGACGGATCCCTGAGTACAAGGCCAGCCTGGTCTACAGAGCAAGTTTCAGGACAGCTGGGGCTACAGGGAGATGCTGTCTTGAAAAGACAAAAAAAGAAAAACCAAACAAAACCCCAGCAACAAGAAAAACATTTAGTGACTGGTACAGCTATTAACCAGCAACACAAGAAAAACATTTACTGAGTTGTAGAACTATCAACCATGAGCTTTTCATTGCTCACCATCCCGAGCCCATTTCCAGTTAATTTTTACACACCCCCCCCAGCCTGTGACAAGCACTAATCCACTTTCTGTGTCTCTAGATCGACATACAAATGGAACGACTCCAGTCTGGTCTCTTCCGACGGGCCCACCCTGCCTGTCCTGGAGGCTCCCGTTCTCTGGGTCCCCAGCTCCTCCACCTCTTCGCTTTCTGTCAGCAGCTAGTCCTGTGTAGGATTGGCTTAGTCCAGTGTTTTCTTCATTCACCCGGCTCCTTTGCGGGGTGCTTTCTGCTTTGTTCACACCCTGCATGAGTACTGGAAGACTGAGTGTCTTCTCTGATGAGTGACGATGGTGTCTTCTCTTGTGATGAAGTCTCTCCTGCCAGGGTCTTACCCCTCAGCATGCTTTGTGCCCATGCTGGGGACTGTGGGCTGTCTGCAGCCCTGGTCCCAAATGCAAGCCTTTGTTTCATATCCAGTTACAGTGACCTCAGCGACTACTGTTTTCTTGATTGGCACCAGATGCCAGGCTCTGGGGGTTAAACCCACAGTTAACAGTCTCCAAAAATCTCCCTTTGCTTTCTGTCATCCTGCACCTCAGGCAGATATGCCAGAGCCAGAATCTCAGGGGATTCCTGGAGAAGCCAAGAGTGGCTCCTGCCCTGCACCCCTGTCCTCTCAAAGTCACAGGCAAGAGCTGTTAGAAAGAAACCTTTGAACTGAAAGTCTAACAGATAAACACACAGGCCCTTCAGTGAGTGTTCGGACCAGCCTGCTTTCTGCGTCACTGGTGAGAGTCTGCCTTGTGGTCACATCTAAGGATAGAAGAAAGGCCTTCTGTTCAGCAGCCTTGTCCTGGGCAGGGGCCTCAGCACCGCCAGGGTTGGCTGTGCCTTGTTCTGTGAGGGAGTGGGTGCTGGAAATCTGTCAGGCCTGATGGGACACATACATGGCAGAGGATGAGCTGAACACTTCAAGATGGTTTCTCTTTCTTTTTTTTTTTGAGACGGAGCCATGCCTGAAGATAAACTTTATTTATTAACATTCACTTGATACATTCCTTTGAGTATTGAATCAGACTTGAGTTGAAGATGTGAACAAGGCAGAATGTATCACATGACAGTCCTCCTTGTCTTAAGAATTTTGCTGGGTGTGGTGGCTCATGCCTTGAATTCTAGCACTTGGGAGGCAGGGGCAGGCAGATCTTTGTAAGTTCAAGGCCAGCCTGGTCTACAGAGTGAGTTCCAGGACAGCTGGGGCTACATGGAGACCCTGTCTCAAAAAGACCAAAAAAAAAAAAAAGAATGTAAATAAGAGAGGAGTCTGGAAAGATGGGTCAGGGGTTAAGAGCACTGGCTGTTCTTGTGTTCTTGCAGAGGACCTGGATTTGATTCCCAGCACCCACATGGTGGCTAAGAACTCTGTAACTCAAGTTCAGGGGATCTGACACCGTCTTCTGATCCCTGAGGACATTGCATGACACGGATGCGCTAATACACATGCAGGCAGTGCACTCATACACATAAAATAAAAATAATAAATAAAAATATTTTTAAAAATCTAGCTAGGCGTAGTGATGCATGCCTTTAGTCCTAGCAGAGGCAGGTGTATCTCTGTGAGTTCAAGGCCAGCCTGGTTACATAGTGAGTTCCAGGCTAGCTGGAGCTACCTGGAGACCCTGTGTCAGACAAAACAAAACAAAAGAATCTAAAGAAGAGGGACTAGAGGGATGGCCCCTCATACTGCTGTTGCAGAGGACCCGAGCTTAGTTCCTAGCACCCATGTTGGGCTGCTTGCAACTCCAGGGGATCTGAGCTTGCCGCCCTGGCCCTCACAGCACATTTATACATTCTTAAAAAAAAATAAATAAAAAGAAGTCTTTTAAAAAAATCTGAAGAAACACTGAACTAACGGCAAGACCTTTCCACTGGGGCAGATGTGAGGG
>VZQC01001442.1:4877647-5007647 GCA_009823505.1 Rhizomys pruinosus
AGAAAGCATAGGGTCCTTTGGGCCTGCCTCCCAGGCACTCCCCCTAGAGGGACAAGTGTGTCAGGAAGGCGTCCTGGAGGAAGTGACACCTGGCTTCTGGAAGGCTGTCCAGGGCAGCAAGAACACAGCCTTTCTGAGGTAGAAACGTGTCCCCAAAGAGGCCTGTGCCCTTTCATTTTTCATCTGTGGCCTTCTCTCTGCTCTTCCTACCTCCAGGTTGTTTTCCACAGTGCAGTCAGAATGAGTTTGAAAAACACAGAGCTGGACTTGTCACACTTTGATTAAAAATCTCAATACCATGCTCTAGTACTTAAGAATAGAGGAGGACAAAAACTAAAATTTAAAAGGTGGACCACAAGGGACTGTAGTGTGTGGCTGGGACCAGTTCTCTGCCTGATTTGGATTATGTACTCTCCCAGCCCTACTCACCTGCATTAAGCTTCTTGAATGCAGCTAGCTCATGGTGCCCCAGGGCCTTTGCACATAACATTTCCTTTGATTAGAATGATCTACCTGCCCAACCCCAACTCACCACCTACTGGGTGGAACTCAGGTCACCATTGGAGTTGAATTGTCATATTGAACATTTCCTGATGCTCTGACTAGGCCAAGTGACAAGTTGCACATGCCACTATACATGTCATGGTTGAAACCAACCAACCTACCTACCTATCTTCCTTCCTTCCTTCCTTCCTTCCTTCCTTCCTTCCTTCCTTCCTTCCTTCCTTCCTTCCTTCCTTCCTTCCTTTCGGTGTTTTTGAGTCAAGGTCTCCCTGTCCCCCAGCTGGCCTGGAACTTGCTCTGTAGACCAGGCTGGCCTTGAACTCAGAGATCTTCTTGCCTCTGCCTCCCAAGCGCCAAGATCAAAGGTGTGCACCACCATGCCCAACTTTGCTTGAAATCTTTTCTTACAGAGGGTACCTTACATATCTTTGTGACATTATTTGGTTAATGGGACTTCTCCCAATGAATTGTTAGATTCCTAATATAGGGACTAGATCTATTTTCTTTCTCTTCTGTAACCAAGCTTCTAGCAGTGCCTGGCATCCAATAAATGCTTCTTTGAATAAATGAACAAGAAAGCGGAAAGAGCCAGGCATGGTGGTGCATGCCTTTAATCCCTGAACTCTGGAGGCAGAGTCAGATGGATTTTGTGAGTTCCAGGCCACCCTGGTCTACATAGCAAGTTCTAGACCAGCCAGGGCTTCATAGTGAAAGTCTGTCCTCAAACCAAAAAAATGGTTCATGGAATGCTCAGTAGACCAAAACTGTAAGTTAGTTATGCAGAAGGGTAAACTCCCAGCAGCAGTACAAAGAAGAGGCTTCAAGGCTGACTTAGACCCTTCTACTCCCAGGAGGACACACAGGGAGGCTTGCCTAGGGAGGTGGGGTGAATCAGGATCAACTCTAACAAGAATTCCAGTGTCTACAACCTGATTCCAGTGAGGTAGGAAAGGTTCTGGCTACAGTTGGAAGCCAGGGAGCACTCAGAAAGGTAAACCCTGCAAGCCCCCGGCTTCCTTTGCTGGGAGGGGATGTGAAAGAGTGCTCTCTTTCAGCCTGGGGCACCGCCAGCCTGTGTGTCTGAGTTATTGGGAGCTGGAAGAAGACCATTCACCCTGGCCTTCTGGAATTTCCCCTGGTTCTCTTCCTTTGCACCAGCGTCTCAGTCACATGGAGAAGGAACACTGACCTGTGAATGAATGCTCTGTTTATTCTCGCTTTCTTCTGATGGGCCTGTGGGAGGGGGGCAAAGGGAGGGGAGGCGAGAGCCTGGCTCCTCCAAGCAGCTCTGTGAAGGCCCAATCCATCCCATCTGCTGACACTGTCTCAACACTTGTTCTGCACTAAAAGTTTCCCACTTTTGTGCTCTGCCGTTTCTTTCTCAGGTTTCTAGGTAAAGCCATACATCTGCATTTTATTTAAGGAAGGAAGCACCCCCACCCCCGCCCCCTGCCCCTGTTTTTCTTTTTTTAAAGAACTGCATTTTGAGGTCTGGGGAGGGAGCTCAGTGTTAGACCCTGTCCATGCATATTGGGCATGAGATTTTCTGGGTTCTATCCCCACCACTGAAAATCAAAATGATGTACATGTACATAGATTCTGTGAGAGACAGTGACAATAGAGACAGTCCCGTGCGCTGCTGTGAAGCTCTCCAGCAGGCACTCATAGTGGAATCACATTCAAGTAGCATGGCTTGGCAGCCATGGTTTATGTGGTTCTTCCTTTGTTGGAATAAGGAGGCAGCTTCTACGCCCTGTTTACCCTTCTTATTAGTACCATATGCACTCAACAGAGTCCAGGTCAAGGAAGGGAAAAAGTAACTCATCTTTTTTGTGTCCACAGCTCTTTGCAGTGGGAAATTGTTAACACAAAGGCACACCCAGGGCTTTGAAGTTAGAAGAGTGAGAGTGAGCTGGATTCTGAGTAGTGTGACTGGCATATTCCTGACTGTTTGTATTTCAAACTGTATATGAAATGTTGCGGTTTTGGTGTTTTAGTTCACTTATAGATGCCATTTGTGCCTTAGATACATTGGCCTAGGAGAAAAATTTAAAAATAGTGAAGAAATTGTGGTGTACATAAAAAATACAAAAGTATAAAGCATACAGCCAAGGGCCATCAAGGTGGCCCAGCCAGACGGCTCAGGGAGCCAGTGCTGTTGCAAGCCTGAGGCCCGATGTTGATCCCCAGAACTCGAGTCCACATGGAGAGAACGAGCAGACTCAGAATGTTCTCCTCTGACCTCCATGTGGGCACCTTCCAAGCACTGGAGTTGCAAGTGTGAGCACAAGTGCACCTGCGCGTGCGCACACACATACAGGGACATAGGGTTGGGAGAAAATTGTCAAGTTCCCTCTCCATAATTGGTTGCTGTGAATTTCCTTCCTTTTGGGAAACTGGTCTGTTCAGGATTTGATTACTTGGCACCCCACAGGTCTTGTCTGTCATGAAATATTTTTGCATACAACAATTAAATTGGCTTCCATTCAAAGGCTTTAGTGAGCTAAAAACATCTTACAACAGTGCCTATCCTCAGAGGATGGGCAAAAGCAAGGAACAAGAACTGGACTGACATCAAGTAGATAGGTGAGAATGCACGTTGGATGGATGGCTGTGATGACTAGCCAGTTCTGAAGTGTGTGTGTATATGTATGTATATATGCACGTTGGATGGATGTTGTGACGACTAGCCAGTTCTGAAGTGTGTCCTGTCTGGTTTGGGTTGTTGGAGTTTTCCATTGCCGTATTATAGGATATGGTAGCACCAGAAGGCGCCTTACAGCATCTCCTTCCTTCCAGACATAATCGTCCTTGCCCCCATTGTGGAAAAGTCGCAACTCCCCCGGGTAGTCTGGATCAATCACTCACCCTACTACTGTTATTCCTTCATTAGCCTTTTGGCTTAAGGGCAGTAAGAAGCCCAAAGTTTCCAGGGGGAAGTCTTAGCTTCCAGTTCAATGGAACGTTGCTGTATCCCTGGCAAAAGCACTCCCCCCCTTTGGAGCCAAAACATCTAGACCAGCAGAACGCAAAGTCGTGGGTACAGGAAGCAAAAACTTTCCTACTGGGTCACTAGGGTTGATAGTGAGTGGAATCACTCCCTTTTCCACCCCTTGGTTCCTGGACTCATGAATTCTGGCTATAGGAAAAACAGTACCATACAATGGATGCTGATTCAAAACATATACAGCCTGCTGGAGAACCTTGCCCCACCCCTCCAGGGTATTGCTACCTAATTGGTGCCGTAACTGTGTCTTCAAGAGGCCATTCCATCATTTTATCAAGCCAGCTGCTTCTGGTGGTGGGGAACATGGTGAAACCAGTGGATACCATGACCAATGGCCCACAGTCGCACTTTATTGTGGCCGTGAAGTGAGTTCCTTGGTTGGTTAGAAGCAATGCTGTGAGGAAGACCATGATGGTGGATAAGCATTCTGTAAGTCCCTGGATGGTAGTTTTGGCAGAAGCATTATGTTCAGGAAAGGCAAACCCATAATCCAGAATAAGTATCTATTCCTGTAAGGACAAAACGCGGTCCCCTCCATGATGGAAGTCGTCCAATGTAGTCAACATGCCACCAGGTTGCTGGATGGTCACCCCAGGGAATAGCGCTATATTGGGGGCTCAATGTTTTTCTCTGTTGTTGGCAAATCTGGCACTTTGCAGCAGCTGTAGCCAGATCAACCTTGGTGAGTGGAAGTCCATGCTGTCGAGCCCAAGCATAACCTCCATCTCGGCCACCATGACCACTTTGTTAATGGGCCCATTGAGCAACAACAGGGATAAGCTGGAGAAAGAGGCTTACAATCCACAGAACGAGTCATCCAATCTACTTGATTATTAAACTTATCCTCTGTTGAGATCACCTTTGATGAGCATTTACATGAGACACAGTATCTTTCACAGCCTGTGGCACATTCAAAAGAGAGCTCATTCCACATACTTCTTGCCCAAATGTCTTTCTAACCAATTTTCCAGTCATGTTCTTTCCAAGTCCCTGACCAGCCAGCCAAACCATTAGCTACAGCCCATGAATCAGTAATCGAACCTCTGGCCATTTCTACTTGCAGGCAAAATGCACAACCATGTGCACTGCCCTAAGTTCTGCCCACTGTGAAGACTTTCCTTCACCAGTGTCCTTTAGGGTTGTTTCAGAAATGGCTGTAATGCTGCAGCTGTTCATCTCTGGGCGGTGCCTTCATATCATGCAAAACCATCAGTAAAAACCAGGCCCTAGTCTTCTCTTTCTCATCCAACTGATAATAGGGCAAACCCCATGAAGACATAGTTGCAATTCCTTCATCACATTTGGTCATTGTAACAGGAGTGGGAGCCATAGGCATTTGGGCAGCTTCTTTATGTATCTTGCTTGTGCCCTCAGGCCTGCCCGGGCCCTGTCACATATGTAACACTTCCATTTCATAATGGACTGTTGCTGTGCATGTCCTACTGTATGGTCTGGTGGGTCAGATAACACCGAGCTCATGATGGGCAAGCTCAGGTCGCATGGTGACTAGGTGGCCCATTATCAGATGTTCAGTTTCCACTAAGGCCAATAGCAGGCTAAGAGCTGAACGGGATTCACTACTGCTGAAAATCCAATTGTTGACTTCCTGTCATTTGTTTCTAGAGGACTTTTCCTGCTTATACAGATCAATAAAAACTTTAGGGTAGCGTTTTTATGTATTTGGTTCCTGGGAACAGCAATGATTAATCTACCAGTTCCAAAGATATTTCGGTCATGCCATTATAGCATCTGTTTTGCTTTTGCCACCATTATGATAACTACGATACTGAGACGAGGAACTCAATCTGGCCTCTTGATTACAGTGCTGCCACTGAGCCGCCTACCCTGAGGTCCTGCTTAAACCTAGTTACGGGGTGTACATTTAATTTATCAGTGAGCACAACTTCTCATAGACTGTAAGATCGGGCATAAGAAATAGAGGCAGGGAAAACAAAGCTCTTCAAATTTCTGGTTCTCTCTCAGTACTTTCCATCTTATAAATTCAGGAGTAAGGCATGTCCTCTGGATCCTCATACTGTGGTGAGAGGATGTAAGGTTTTACAGCATGGGTCGAATCCACTCGAGCATGCGGGAGGCCATAGAAACTGCCTGACACATCACAAGTCCTTCAGCAATACTAAGCCAAGGAAATAGTCAGGCATCTAACTAACCTCTGTTAGTAGGCCAATGTTTTAGCATAAATATGTCAGCCAACCATTCAAATAAACTTTATTTTTTTCTTTTAAAAACTGCTGAGCTTTCCTGTTAAACCTGAGAATCTCTACAGCGGGGGCTCATATTGATAAACTCAGTCATGTCCAATTTTGTATATACTTCCACCTTATCACCACACTCTTAAAATCCATTCCCACACATATTCAGTTAGTGCTTCTGCGCAGAATGAATCTGCAAACATCATTAATTTCTTTAGTGGGTAGATCACCTCCCTCATGGACCACACTTTCTATTCACCTTTAGGGCTTGCTTAGCTTGACTCTGGTTATAGGTCTAGAGGCAACAAATTGTCTGGCATGAGGGACATCAGCTCCTCAATGGGAGGGGGAGATTAGATTTCCTCAGGCAAGGGTGGGGAGGTGAGGGATCTGCTGGTGTGGATTCCTGCTGAGTAGGGGTAACGGATTAATCTCCTCAGATAAAGAAAAATGCTCAGAATCCTGAGGGTTCAAAATCCTCATCTTTGGTTTTCCCACACATCTCCATCCCAAGTTTCAGGTTCCACCTCCCACCAGTGCTCTCACTTTGACTTCTGACACTCTTCGTGGCTGGGAATTAAATTTGCATTGTAAATCAGCCAATGTATAATAAGGCTCCAGCTGATTTTCTGCGCTTTAGCTTCTTTGGCTGCTGGAGAGAAGATTCGCTTCCAGAAGCAGAACGGTGGAAACTTTTATACTGTTGGTTTTTAAACTTGTGTCGATCGGGAGCTGGTCATTTTTGATCACTGAGCTCCATTATTTCCTCTATCATTTATCCAGACATGCTGAGGAGCAACAGGCAACATATTATTTCCTTATTTTTGGTTGTCCGCAATTTACTCGAACGTTTTATATATAGAGTCACGAATGCCTGCTTCTCACAAGAGGGAGTAAGGTGAGTCAAATGGATCATCTTATAATTACATAAAATGTCTGCACCAAGGATTTTCATTCCTCTTCATGCCACCAGGAGAGCCTTCTCAGTAACTCTGAGGCTCATAAGGGTTGGAGACTGGCTCAGAAGATTACCAAGACCCACTAAGGAAATCATTCATGACCTTATATCAATGTCCCGGTTCTCTAGAAACACATTCTGGTAAACCGGAAAATGGGGGGAAGGGGTTAAAGAAAAGAAGCAAAATCATTATAGGGATGTTCCTACATGATATAAGCAAAAGATATATATCGCAACGATAATTATTGAATTTGCTCGACATGACACGAGTTCAACGGAGTTCCCAATGTAGCTGTGGCCGACACTGGAGAGGCTGAGAATCCAGGAGAACTGCTCGTACCACAAGGCTGATGATCTCAGTAGCATCGGCTGACCCGATGATCCGTCCAGTGCGCTCAGACACAACTGGGCATCCGAGGTGAGATTACAGATGCAAGACAACTCAGCAGTGAGAGAGGCACAGCCCAGGAAAAAAAGAGGAACCAGACCCCTCTGCAGTGGCACTTTTATAACTGCCTGCCAATGTAGAAGGTAACTCCCACATTTGGGGTGGGCCATCCGTGGTTGTGAGGTGGTCCAATCCGAAAAATCTTTTCGTGTAGTTTGTTCCTTAGTCCAGTCAGTGACCCGGTCAGGATTAACATCACAGTGTCCGCAAGCAGTTCCCGTTAAAAGGTTTTCTTTTCCGTATTTGTGTGTTATTAAAAATTTTTTTCAGAACTTTTCCCTTGAGTTTTTAGTGTGTTCTGTGTTAGCTTCCAGGGTCTGATATTCTTGTTGTTCTTTGCTTCTGAGCTAGTTTTTCCATTAGGCCTTTCCTCTTGATTGGATGAGTATGTTTTGCCTTTTTTTTCTTGTCCTCTTCTGATTTCTGGTGAGTATTTCTACTTCTCTTTTTTGGAGTCTCAATCTCTTCCTGTAGCTTTTGCTTCAGCTGGTGGTTTCCTTATCTTTTCAGCAGACGGGATCTTTCAGTGTTCTGACTTCCGTTCGTCCAGAGTTTGTCATTCTATCTCTCTGTAGGTCCTTCTTGAGTCTTCATTCTCTTGTTCTTGGTTTCTTGTGAGTTGCTTTGTATAATCTGGTAAGTTTTCCGTTTAAATATGTTCCATTGTGTTTTGATATCTGTGTCTGGCCATCCCCAGAGGATCCCACTGTAGAGAATCTCAAAAGGGTTGGTAGAGTTGTGGTGTGGTATTATCATAGCCCCTTCCCATGTTTGTCTTCTTGTGTCCCTGGCATATGAGCGTTTCCTTGCCTGATTTCCATCAATGTGAGTCACTAAAATGCCTCTTCAGACTGTGTTGAAGGCTTGCGTTTGCTTGCCTCCTTGCAGATGGCCTTGGTATCCAGTTGGTAGGGGTGTGGGGGGTGGGGGGGGGGCTCTTACCCATCACGTCACACAATGCCTTCAGTCCGTCTTGTGAGATCTCAGACTCAAGACCCACACAACCCTACTTTTTGGTTTTAAAAAAAAAAACCAGCTGGGAGGGATAACACTGACTCCCACACAGCCATAAAAGCCAATTAGCCAAAACAATCGGATTAACGGATTAACACTAGATAAGTCCAGTCTACCATCACTTGCTGAAGATACCAGCTTCTACCTACCTTCCTGTGCTTTCAGTGGTCTCCAAGAGGAGATCTCAGATCACATAGGAGCTAAGCTTATAAGCCCAGGCTAGTCATAGTCTCACACTAAGACGCAGAGTAGGCTGAAGAGACCTTGAAACTCCAACCACCGATTAAAAAATCCCTAACTTGCACATAACCTGCTGGGATTGCAGGTGTGCCCCGTGCTGGCTGGCCTGTCCTTCAGTTCACCCCCTCCCTCATGCTTGTCTTCTTCTGATCCCTTTCATTTTTCATCTGTGGCCTTCTCTCTGCTCTTCCTACCTCCAGGTTGTTTTCCACAGTGCAGTCAGAATGAGTTTGAAAAACACAGAGCTGGACTTGTCACACTTTGATTAAAAACTCTCAAGTACCATGCTCTAGTACTTAAGAATAGAGGAGGACAAAAACTAAAATTTAAAAGGTGGACCACAAGGGACTGTAGTGTGTGGCTGGGACCAGTTCTCTGCCTGATTTGGATTATGTACTCTCCCAGCCCTACTCACCTGCATTAAGCTTCTTGAATGCAGCTAGTCATTGCCCCAGGGCCTTGGCACATAACATTTCCTTTGCTTAGAATGATCTTCTACCTGCCCAACCCCAACTCACCACCTACTGGGTGGAACTCAGGTCACCATTGGAGTTGAATTGTCATATTGAACATTTCCTGATGCTCTGACTAGGCCAAGTGACAAGTTGCACATGCCACTATACATGTCATGGTTGAAACAACCTCCTCCTTCTTCTTCCTTCCTTCCTCCGCCCTCCTTCTTCATTCCTTCATTCCCTTCCTTCCTATCGCTTTCCTTCCTTCCCTTCCTTCTCTTTCCTTTCCTCGTCCTTCCTCCTTCCTTCCTTCCTTCTCCTCCTGGTTTTTTGATGTCAAGGTCTCCCTGTCCCCCAGCTGGCCTGGACACTTGCTCTGTAGACCAGGCTGGCCTTGAACTCAAGAGATCTTCTTTGCCTCTGCCTCCCAAGCGCAAGTATTCAAAGGTGTGCACCACCATGCCCACTTTGCTTGAAATCTTTTCTTACAGAGGGTACCTTACATATCTTTGTGACATTATTTGGTTAATGGGACTTCTTCCAATGAATTGTTAGATTCCTAATATAGGGACTAGATCTTTTTCTTTCTCTTCTGTAACCAAGCTTCTAGCAGTGCCTGGCATCCAATAAATGCTTCTTTGAATAAATGAACAAGAAAGCGGAAAGAGGCCAGGCATGGTGGTGCAGCCTTTAATTCCCTGAACTCTGGAGGAGAGTCAGATGATTTTTGTGAGTTCCAGGCCACCCTGGTCTACATAGCAAGTTCAGACCAGCCAGGGCTTCATAGTGAAAGTCTGTCCTCAAACCAAAAAAATGGTTCATGGAATGCTCAGTAGACCAAAACTGTAAGTTAGTTATGCAGAAGGGTAAACTCCCAGCAACAGTACAAAGAAGAGGCTTCAAGGCTGATTGACCCTTCTACTCCCAGGAGGACACACAGGGAGGCTTGCCTAGGGAGGTGGGGTGAATCAGGATCAACTCTAACAAGAATTCCAGTGTCTACAACCTGATTCCAGTGAGGTAGGAAAGGTTCTGGCTACAGTTGGAACCAGGGAGCACTCATAAAGGTAAACCCTGGCAAGCCCCCGGCTTCCTTTGCTGGGAGGGGATGTGAAAGAGTGCTCTCTTTCAGCCTGGGGCACCGCCAGCCTGTGTGTCTGAGTTATTGGGAGCTGGAAGAAGACCATTCACCCTGGCCTTCTGGAATTTCCCCTGGTTCTCTTCCTTTGCACCAGCGTCTCAGTCACATGGAGAAGGAACACTGACCTGTGAATGAATGCTCTGTTTATTCTCACTTTCTGTTGTTGGGGCCTGTGGGAGGGGGCCAAAGTGGGGGGGCGAGAGCCTGGCTCCTCCAAGCAGCGAAGGCCCAATCCATCCCATCTGCTGACACTGTCTCAACACTTGTTCTGCCTAAAAGTTTCCCACTTTTGTGCTCTGCCGTTTCTTTCTCTAGGTTTCTAGGTAAAGCCATACATCTGCATTTTATTTAAGGAAGAGCACCCCCACCCCCGCCGCCCCCACCGCCCCTGTTTTTCTTTTTTTAAAAAACTGCATTTTGAGGTCTGGGGAGGGAGCTCAGTGTTTAGACCCTGTCCCATGCATATTGGGCATGAGATTTTCTGGGTTCTATCCCCACCACTGAAAATCAAAATGATGTACATGTACATAGATTCTGTGAGAGACAGTGACAATAGAGACAGTCCCGTGCCTGCTGTGAAGCTCTCCAGCAGGCACTCATAGTGGAATCACATTCAAGTAGCATGGCTTGGCAGCCATGGTTTATGTGGTTCTTCCTTTGTTGGAATAAGGAGGCAGCTTCTACGCCCTGTTTACCCTTCTTATTAGTACCATATGCACTCATACAGAGTCCAGGTCAAGGAAGGGAAAAAGTAACTCAATCTTTTTTGTGTCCACAGCTCTTTGCAGTGGGAAATTGTTAACACAAAGGCACACCCAGGCTTTGAAGTTAGAAGAGTGAGAGTGAGCTGGTTCTGAGTAGTGTGACTGGCATATTCCTGACTGTTGTATTTCAAACTGTATATGAAATGTTGCGTTTTGGTGTTTTAGTTCACTTATAGATGCCGATTGGTGCCTTAGATACATTGGCCTAGGAGAAAATTTAAAAATGTGAAGAAATTGTGTGGACTAAAAAATACAAAAGTATAAAGCATACAGCCAAGGGCCATCAAGGTGGCCCAGCCAGACGGCTCAGGGAGCCAGTGCTGTTGCAAGCCTGAGGCCCATGTTGATCCCCAGAACTCGAGTCCACAGGGATAGAACGAGCAGACTCAGAATGTTCTCCTCTGACCTCCATGTGGGCACACTTCCAAGACACTGGAGTTGCAAGTGTGAGCACAAGTGCACCTGCGCGTGCGCACACACATACAGGGACATAGGGTTGGGAGAAAATTGCCAAGTTCCCCCTCCATAATTGGTTGCTGTGAATTTCCTTCCTTTTGGGAAACTGGTCTGTTCAGGGTTTGATTACTTGGCACCCCCCCAACTCCTGCTCCACTTTGGTCAGTTCAAGCAGTTGGAAAGTTCTTTCCTTACTGGCAGCATAAACAAGCTTCCCAGACCAGCCAACCTATTGTCTGTGAATGGAAATGTTAACACAAGTTAGGTGCTTTTTACCTTAAAAAAAAAAAAAATTACAGGGCTGGAAAGATGGCTTAGTGGTTAAGAACACTAGCTGTTCTTGTAAAAGACCCACATGGTGGCTAGCACCCATCCGTCCTTGCTCCAGTTGGAGGGGATCCGTCACCCTCTTCTGCCTCCATGAGTGCACATCCATGTGCCACCATGCCCAGCTTGAATTAATCTTTAAAACATTTAAGTGGGCTGGGCATGGTGGCACATGCTGTAATCCCAGCACTCAAGGAGGCAGAGGCAGGCAGATCTCTGTGAGTTCAAGGCCAGCAGGCTGGTCTACATAGCCAGCTCCAGGCCAGCTGGAAAAAAAAAAAAAAAAAAAAAAAAAAAAGACAAAGAAAACAAAAATAAAACAAAAACAAAATTAAAAAAAATTTTTTTTTTATTTCTGTATGTGTATTCATGTACTGTCTGTCATGAGGTGTGCACCCGTGTTGTGCATGCGCGGAGGTCAGAAGAGGGTTCTCTTGATGCATCCTGGAGCTGGAAGTTCTCCTGGAATTGGAGTTCAGACGGTTCTCGAACCGCCATGTGGGTGCTGGGGATCGAGTACCCGGGTCCTCTGCAAGAGCGGTCGGCGCTCCTAACCGCTAGGCCATCTCTCCAGCCAAACAAAACAAAAATTTAAGTTGATCGCCATCACCCAGCTCAGGGGTCACCTACAATGGATCCTTCCTGTCTCTTCTAAGGTTCCCACCCCTCTGCACTAATTTAATATAAATCTTAGACAATTTTCATTTTATGGATATTTCTATAAGTAANCTCTAAAAGATAATGACTTTTATTTACTCAGTTAAAACTTGCGGGGGAGTAGGAGGCTGGAGAGATGGCTCAGCAGTTAAAAGTACCAGCTGCTCTTGCTAGGACCCAGGCTTGGTTCTCAGCACCCACATGGTTACTAACTATACTGGCTGCTCTTGAAGAGGACCCAGGCTTGGCTTCCCGCACCCATTTGGTGCCTAACAACTGTCTGTAGCTCCAATTCTAGGGGATCTTGTGCCCCCTTCTGACGTCCAAGGGCACTGCATCCAGATGGTGCACTTACATATATGCAGACAAAATACTCATATACTTAAAATAAAAAGGAATCCCTCTCAGTAATTTAAAATTAAAATACTTTTATTTTATTTTTTTCTTGACAGTCTCATGTAATTCAGGGTGGCCTCACACTTGGGATAACCCCTGTCTCATAAGTACGGGGATTATAGCTGTGCACTACTGTACCTGTTTCAAAGACAAGGACTCTTGCCGGGCGTGGTGGCGCATGCCTTTAATCCTAGCACTTGGGAGGCAGAGGCAGGTGGATCTTTGTGAGTTCAAGGTTAGCCTGGTCTACAGAGTGAGTTCCAGGACAGCTGGGACTACAAGGAAACCCTGTCTCGAGAAGACAAAAAAAAAAAAAAAAGACAAGGACTCTTTCAGAAAACATTTTATTGTCTTATTGTTCTAATTTGTCTTCAATTGCTGTGACAATACACTCTGACCAATTCCAGCCTGGGGAGGAAAGGGTTTATTTGGCTCACATCTCCTGGGTCACAGTTCATCACTGAGGGAGCCCAGCACAGGAACTCGGGGCAGGAACCTGGAGGTGGGAGCTGAAGCACCAGCTGTGGAGGAATGCTGCTTACGGGTTTGCTCCCCTGGCCCATGTCCAGCCTGCCCTCTTATATTGTATAACAGCCTACCCGGGGTGGCACCACCCACAGTGGACTGGGCCCTCCCACATCACTCAATCAAGACAATACTCCACAGACATGGCCACAGGCCAGTCCAACGGAGCCAGTTCCCCAACTGAGGCTCCCTCAACCCAGGTGTGTCAAGTTGACACTAAAGCTATCCAGCACACATCTTATTTTATGTCTGCATGTATGTGAGTGCACTTGGGTTGCTCATTGCCCACGGAGGTCAGAAAAGGGTGCCACATCCCCTGGAACTGGAGTTATGGACAGGTTTTTAGCTGCATGTGGGTGCTTGGAACTGAACTCAGGTCTTCTGCCAGAGCAGTCAGTGCTCTTAATTGCTGAGCCATCTTTTTTAGCCACCATAAAAATAAGGATTTTTTTTTTCTTTTTTCTTTTTGAGACAGGGTCTCCCTGTAGCTTCAGCTGGCCTGGAACTCACTATGTAGATCAGGCTGGTCTTGACATCACAGAGATCTGCCTGCCTCTGCATTCCAGTGCTGGTTTTAAAGGTGTGCACCACCACACCTGGAACAAAAAAATAAGGATTCTTAAAAAAACATGATCTTGGCCTGGTCTACATAGTGAGTTCCAGGACAGCTGGGGCTACAGGGAGACTTTGTCTCAAAAAGACAAAACAAAACAAAACAAAACAAAACCAAACATGATCTTGGACTGGGGTGTAGCTTAGTAGTAGAGCATTTGCTTGGCATGCACAGGCCCTAGATTTGAGTTCTAGCATTGGAAAAAAATTATAACTTTGGTGTCAGTTTTATATCTTAAAAAAAAACCCTAATAGTAATTCTTAAGGTCCACTAACTACCCAGTTTTTGTGTGTTTTTTTTAAATTGTCTGTCTTAAACAAATCTTGTTTCGTGCTGGGTATGATGATACAACACCATTAATTCCCAGCACTCAGGAGGTAGAGGCAGTGAGTTCAAGATCAGCTTGGTCACATTCCCAGCCACTTAGGGCTACAGAGTGAGACCCTGCCTCCAACAACAACAAAACAGAAAACTTTGAGATTTGCTATGTATATGATTCTGACCTCAAGACCCTCCTTCCAAGTGCTGGGATTATAGTTGTGTGCCACGACACCTGGCTCTTTTTTTTTGAGACAGGGTCTTGCTTTGTCACCCAGCCAGATTGGGCTCAAACTCAGGGTCCTCTGCTCTGCCCTCATGTGGTAGGGTGTAGATGTACACCACTATGTGGTGGGGTGTAGATGTACACCACTGTGTGGTGGGTGTAGATGTACACCACTATGTGGTGGGGTGTAGATGTACACCACTATGTGGTGGGTGTAGATGTACACCACTGTGTGGTGGGTGTAGATGGTACACCACTGTGTGGTGGGTGTAGATGTACACCACTATGTGGTAGGTGTAGATGTACCCAACTATGTGGTAGATGTAGATGTACCCCACTATGTGGTGGGTGTAGATGTACACCACTATGTGGTGGGTGTAGATGTACCCCAGTATGTGGTGGGGTGTAGATGTACACCACTATGTGGTGGGTGTAGATGTACCCCACTATGTGGTGGGTGTAGATGTACCCCACTATGTGGTAGGTGTAGATGTACCCCACTATGTGGTGGGGTGTAGATGTACACCTCTATGTGGTGGGTATAAATGTACACCACTATGTGGTGGGTGTAGATGTACCCCACTATGTGGTGGGGTGTAGATGTACACCACTATGCCCAGCTGGCAGGCTTCTCTTTTTCTGCCTTTGGATTTGAATCAGGATCTAAACAAGATTGCAATGTCTGAGTCTCTTTATACTGAGATTCTTTTTACTCATTTATCTTATTTTATTTTATGTTTTGTTTATTTATTTATTTTGGTCTTTTTGAGACAAGGTCTCCCTGTAGCCCCAGCTGTCTTGGAACTCACTCTGTAGACCAGGCTGGCCTTGAACTCACAAAGATCCGTCTGCCTCTGCCTCCCAAGTTCTAGGATTAAAGGCGTGCGCCACCATGCCCGGGCATCCCTTGAATTTTTTAAGCAGTGCCTCACAGGCAGTAGAAAGACATGCTGGAAGAGAAAGGGCCTTTGTCCAGTCCTCAGCGTGGCTGCACTGAAGCCAGAGGGCCCAGAGGTGAGTGGCCGAAGCTGCGATTTATAACTAAGATTCCAGTATATGTTTTCCAGCGGCACTTTTGCCTTTCGGCTTCTGTGTGTGCTCCGTCTGTCACTCAATTAGCTAGTGGTTTCTTTAGACCCATTATTCGTTGTAAGGCTCCCATGGCTCAGTTTTTCTTTTTTTTAAACAGAATAATTGGTGTTCTATTCTCAGTGTTTTAATTTTTTAGTAGTCTTGCCAATTAAAATAAATAAAACCCTTTTCAAACTGTTTATTATGAATTTGCAAACATACAGGAAAATTGAAAGGGTGATATAATAAACACCCAGACGGCCTCCATCTCCAGCCACATATAACATCTCACCACATCTGTCTTCTCAGTATGTGTGAGTGTGGCTATGTGCCTTATGGGTGTGGTGGACGTGTGGGGGTGTGTGTGGGAGCCCCCACAGGTGGAGGCCAGAGTGTGTCCCGCTCTTTCATGTCCAGTTTACTCCTTTGAGACAGTTTCTCACTGAGCCTGGAGCCGGGTTGGGGGCCAACAAGCCCCAGTAATCTGCCTCTGCCCGCCTCTACAGTGCTGGGGTTACAAGTGCGCTCAGCATCTGGCTTTCTATGTGGGTGCTGGGAATCCATACTGAGACCCTCAGGCTTGTGCAACAAATGCTTTTACGTGGGGGAAACCTGCCCATACGGCATTTATTGATGGGCTGCACATTATCAGGAAGGAAGTCTCTCTAGGCCCTTCCAGAATACTTATGCCAGCCTAGTTCCAGCAGTGGCCTACTGAATGCAAAGGCCACTGACTTTGGGGAGATGTGCTAGAAAGGAGATAAGACAGCTTGTCCTCATGATGGCTGTGTAGCTTGAAAGGTCTTAAAGAGCTGTTGTCTCAGAGGAAGGTAAAGAGCAATGACAATAAAAGACTAATAGTTTAGAACAAAGGAAACCAGGACCTTGCAGCCTATGGACATGAAGGGCAATAGGTGGCTCATAACAATGGCAGACTATTAGGAGTCTTCTGGTGCCACCAGAGCCTTCCCCAAGTGTCCTCTGCAGAGGTGCTGTCGTCACTTCTGTGTTACTGGTGGGGGGACTGGATGTGACTTGCTGTGTCTGTCACAGCTCATAAGTAGCAGCACTGACTTGTGGCTCCAGAGCACCTGACTGCACCTGTCTGCTCGGCCCCATGCTGTGTTGCTGGACCCTTGGGCTCCAACTCTTCCCTGCAGATAGGAGGAGTGCACTTCTGGTCTTCAAACAAAAACACAGCTCCACCTCCTACATATTATTTCATAGTTTCAGTGGGTCAGGATGTGGAAGCGGCCTGGCCTGCAATCTCTCCCAAGGTTGTGGTGACCATGTTCTCTGGGCTGTTGTCATCAGAGGGCTCTACTGGGGCTGAAAGATCCACACCCAGGGTGGTGGACTCATGTTTGAGAAGGGATGCTGGTGGGTGAAAGGCATTGAGTTCCTCCCACCCTCTTTGGCTCTTAAAGAATTTGAAAATTGCCATTATTATTTTATAGGAACATGTAGAATTCATCAAGCTCCTCAGTGAAACTGACCAAAAATAGAGCAGAAGCCAGGCATGGTGGCACATACTTTTATTTTTATTTTTATTTTATTTATTTATTTATTTATTATTATTTATTTCTGTATGTGTATGAATGTACTGTCTGCATGCAAGTTTGTGCACCCATGTCATGCAATGCCGCGGAGGTCAGAAGAGGGTCTCGGATTCCCCTGGAGCTGGAGTTCTCCTGGAACTGGAGTTTCAGACGGTTCTCTGCCGCCATGTGGGTGCTGGGGATCGAACCCGGGTACTCTGCAAGAGCGGTTGGCGCTCTTAACCGCTAGGCCATCTCTCCAGCCCTATTTATTTATTTTTGAGACAGGGTCTCCCTTTAGTCCCAGCTGGCCTGGAGCTCGTTATGTAGAACAACCAGGCTGGCCTTGAACTTACAGAGATCCGCCTGCCTCTGCCTCCCGAGTGCTGGGATTAAAGGTGTGCACCACCACGCCTGGCCTAAGATGGTTCTCAGCCTCCATATGAATGCTGGGATTCGAACCTGGGTCCTCTGTAAGAGCAGTCAGTGCTCTTAATGGCTGAGCCATCTCTCCAGCCCTGGTGGCACATACTTTTAATCCCAGCACTTGGGGGGCAGAGACAGGTGGAACTCTTTGAGGCTGGGGCTATACGGAGACCGTATAGAAAAAAGAAAGCAATGCAAAAGAATCCTGAGAGATCTAGGAGAGGGCAGAAAAGGTTGTCCTCTGTCTCTTACTGTGAGAAACATGGAGTTAGTTCACTTTAAAAAAATTTTTTTAACAGAGTGTGTGTGTGTGTGTGTGTGTGTGTGTGTGTGTNCTGCTTTCTTACTTCCAAACATGGCCACCAGACAGTGTAGTACGACATGGGTGGCCCAGGTCTCTTCCAGTTTGTCTCCACTAGGCACTGAAGGAAAGCCCTGAGAGCTAGGGATCAGGTCATGCTAGACGGAAAGGATGCTACTCTACTACTTCTGTTGCGAGATAAGATATCTTATAGCCTATGTTCTGGTTCTTGAAGAAACTTAGCTGATACCAGTAGCACATAGACATCTTCGTTAACCCTTGGATTCTGCTTTCATCCTCCCGAGTGCTGACGATTCCAGGTGCATGTCACCCGCGGATCTCCAGCAATGCTAAAATCTTGTAAATCTCTCATGAAGACCCATACCCAGGTTTATTTTTGGGCATGTAGACTGTAGGAACTGAAAAACCTTAATGCTGCACCTCAATAGCTACATGTGACAAATTACCCATTTTCTGTTTCTCCAACTTGTACCACAATACAATAATATCTTAATGTGGCATGTCAGGTCCTGTTTTTCAAGAATAAGTGCCTGCATATAATGACCCCAGGAGTGTCTACAGTAAGGTACATCCTAGGAAAAAATAAAAATGGAAATGAGAAATAAACACGAACGGCTATGACCTCAGTTCTTCAACTCAGGTGATCAATTAATCAATCCGTTCTTTTGGGGATTCACGAGAGGACTATCTGGACATCATATATACGTCATTCCTTTCCAGAGTTTATTCCATTATCGACGAGTCTCCTCCCAGTGTTTCAATCGTAATGGAATCAGATTTATAGGAAAAATTTGATAATAAAAACATTATCAAGTTTATCACTGTGCTACTGTAACACAGCCAAATACACAGTGAACCTCTTAGAGAGATTATAGATCTTAGAGAAATCAAGGCTGCCATATCACTAGGCTAACGTAATTTCTTAGCAGGTGCAAAATATGTACCCTTAAATTTTACCAGCCAGTTCAAAGATGTATCCAGGTCACCACTCGTCAAAAAAGCTTCTTTTGCACCAGTTGAGAACTATTAGCTGGACAGATTACTGACAAACTGCGCACACATGTCACAATGTGAACGCCAAAGCACCTGAATTATGCACATCCTACACAACACAAATCTCATACACCAAGGCCTCACGCAACAAAGTAACGACCACGGGGTTAAGACCACTATTATCGCAGAGTCTAAAACTCTCATTATGGAAGCTCCCTCATGCAACAGAGGCCAGAACACAAAGGGACCCAAAGCATAGGAGATTAGGAGTCCTGCCAGACTGCTTCAGGTCCTACATGAGCACAACGCTTCTCTATTAAGCTTCACTCACACAAGTGGGCATCAGGGACCACCTGCAGAGAAGACTTACTGAGCTAAGCGCGAGTCGCTGAGGGGCTATCATGAGTACCATACATAATAATATTGGAAACCAAACCCTCAATCAAGCGAAATCATTAAAACCGCCACAAACATATTCGGAGTGCTCGTGCATGCACAAACCCATCCGCCACTCATGCAGACATAATACCCAGACATGAACAATGGCGAATACTGAGCAGCAGAACCCAAAATCTTAGCTGAAGAAAAATATTGTAAGCTGACTACTGATATTGCGGAGTGAGGAAGAGCTATATATAGCATAAGCAAGGACTCTTGACTAGGCGACTAGACCTCAGACCGGATTAAATCTGCCGGTCCGAGAATCATCTTGGGACATTCAAACTGCTGACACGATTAGTTCCTAACAAACAGACAGAAGTGTATATGGACTTCACATAGTGGAAGAAGCACTACCTGGGACCGAGAGACGTCCAGTGGGGCAAAAATGACAGTATACCAAGGGCTTATTAAGATTGCACGACTATGTTAATAAAAGAAAATAACAAAAGGAATCCTACCAAAAAAAAAAATTTTCAAGTTTAACTAATGTCAGGACATTTTTACTTCAGTCTTACTAAGGAACTAAACATAAAAATTAATTAAGTGAGCAAAATGCAGTCCCTCCTACTTACGGTAGACAACCTGACTCTATACACTGAACACAAATTCTTCTATACTTCCTCTGCCCCACGTGTTATGCCATCGCGAAGCCAATACTCCAGAAAGTTCGCACAGCATAGTACGGAGATGATCAACCAAACCTTCTCCATTGGGTTGTTTTGGCCTGAGCCACGGGTTGGGTTGCCACACGTGGGTGGGCCAGGGGAAAGCAATGACTTGGGGGCTTGGAGGCGTGGGGTGATTACACAGGTGGACTACATCTTGGCTGTTATGGGCGCCCAGTTAGCCTCTTTTCTTTCCCGAGTGTCCTTCGCCAGAGTGCTGTTGCAGTTTGTTTCGAGGAGGCATTAGTCAAGGGCACACTGACATTTTCCAGGATCACCAAATAGCTGAGGGGCAAGAAGAATGAAGCTACCAGCGTGTTGACAGTTGTGCCATAAACACAGGTTCAATACTTCACTCCTTTTTGGCTAAAGAATGAAATGATCATGGGAACTCCTAGCCCAGGCAATGTTAAAACCCAGTGTCACACTGCAGGACCTGAGACGGCCGACGACCCTGTGAGGCCGAGATGTTGCTTGCCCAGGTAAATACTGATCCTTAGCCATACTTTCGTAGAAGGTCTGAGGCTACTAGCGAGAATCAAGATTTTGGAAGAGTCCAGACCTTGAGGCACAGAGCGCCATGAGCACGCACTAATGCTGACCTCTGTGCTCAGAAACAAATCGAGTTGCAATAAGTAAGGATGATGCAGCCTGGCGTTCCCGTAGGGCCTTGATAGCACAGACTGGCGACTGAATTAGAAGACTAGCGCACTCCTAATATAGAAGCGTCATCTCGGGCATCTGTGCCTTAGATCACTGTCTTATGTGTCCTGGAATTTCTTCACCCCTATTTTCCTCGCCATCCATCCATCAATGCAACTACGCATTTTTATCCGTGTAAAGTGAGAGACAACGTTCTTCTAGAATACTCCAGAGAAGGTGACCCTCAACCTATTGAAAAAGCGCGTACCAGCCCCAGTGATGCCGTACAAATAACGATGATGCGGCATCCAGTGGAAGAGTCAGAGGCACTTGCCTCTCTCCAAAAAAAAACACGAACCCCCTCCCTCCCTATGCGGGCTGAGAACGTGGTGGACAGGCATGAGACCTAGCGGTTAAGAGCGCGCCATCGGGAACCGGCTCTTGAAGCACCTTACAAAACCGGATCTCCATATGCCCCAGCACCCAATGGCGGCCGAAAGCCGTCTGAGGCTCCAATTCCAGGGAAACCCATTCCAGGGGAATGCCGAAGCGACCCTCTTTCCCTGACACTGACCACTACGGCATTGCACGACACGGGCTGCACAAACCTGCATACACATTGCAGACAGGCATTATACACATACAGAAATACAATTAAAACTTTCGAAAATAGAACTGCAAATTCAAAAAAAAAAAACAACCCCCCCAAAACCCCAAAGTATACATGACAAATATACCGTATACATATATGAACTATATATGCTAATCTAATACTGCTGGGCTAGAATTTCCAAAGAAACCTAAACGAAGATCCAGTTATGGGAGACCCACACACCATCACACTGCCTGGCACCAGATAAAAAAGACCAAAAAAGGGCTGAAGAGATGGGCTTTCAGTGGGTATATAAGACCTACTGGCCCGCTTTTTTGTTCCTCTATTGTTTATCTCAAGTTTTATGTGTATGAATTCTGTTAACTGTTGTCATGTGTAGGTTTTATTTGCACCTGCTGTTCAGCAACCAAGCCATAGTGTGAAGGTCAGGAACGTATCAGAATTCCCCCCTGGACACTGGAGTTCCCTTCCTGGAATTGGATACGGGGCATCGGTCGTCCCCGCCATGGTGCTGGAGGATCGAACCCGGGTCCTCTGCAAGACCCAGTCGGCGCTCTACAGCCGCTAGCCATCTACTCCAGCACCACTGGCTGTCTTAAGAGAGGATCTGGGTTCAGTTCCCAGCATCTTCCAGCCTCCTTGGGCACCAGGAACACACGTGGTACACATACACATGCACACAAAAAAAAAAAAAAACCTGAAACAAAACAAAAAAAACACAACAAAACAAATCTCAAAAACAAAACAAAAAAAAACTAACCCAGAGAAAAGGATAACAGGCCAAGACATCACATAATTAGGAATGCTACAAAAATGTTAACAGCTAATTCGTAAATTTCCAGCTAAAGAACAAACCATTCACCTCTTTACGACCACAAATTTATCTTTTTCTTCCATGTATTAATGTGAAAAATCACAATCTGACTTTATCTCTTACGAGGTCATATATGCACCTAATTCACCACAGCGAGGACCATTTCAGCCAGATTTGGCAATTTCTGATTCATGGAAAGGCTCTTGAAAAGGAGAATCCTCCAGATTTTTCATGTCCACCTGAGGCTCAGAATACTGTGTGGGACAGCAAGGCCACTGCAAGTTGCTGGCGAGTCTGGCTCTCTCCTCCCTTGCTGTTGGGTCATCCCAAATGATCTGCTCACTCTGGGAGGGCTCTGTGTTGATGTCAGGCACTATCTGTCGAGACTGCCTAAGGAATAAAAGAGAGAATTTCAAATAATAGCCATCAGAGAATCCAAATGTACAAAATCCCTAAGTTTACACTGAGAAAGCATTAGTGTTGCTTTTCATATCGCCCACCATGCACTCCTAAGCCACAAGCAGGCCCTCTATGCCCTACGAACATAACACGATCTCAGGGGAAACAGCATAGGCTAAGTCTAAGCCTAGCCTGTCCTGACTTACCTCCCTTTCCCTCTTTCGAGAGCAGACAGGGTTCGATTACTTACTTAGTCCAGGCAATGCCCTAACAAACCGAAGGACGAGCTACTCTACCTCGCTCCGAATGTGCTCAGTAACATTTACGAAGACGATTTCACCAGAACCCCAAGCCAAATTCCATTTGTCTAAAACATTCTCTGCGAAATTTACTTCTATATTTTCATACTCACTTACAATTTTCAAAGAGAAACAATTCAACATTATCACACGCACGTCTTTTTAAATCATCCTCCACAAATCACATTGCTTTTACACTTAAAATTGATCTTTTCCTTTATTAGATTACAATTAGGTGGAACATCGATGTTTAGGAAAACGGTTACTTACTTTTTTGAGCGGGTTAATTATTAATTCTCTTGGTTAAAACATTAGGTCACTTATGCAAGCACATAGTCTGACTGGGTCACTGCTGCTACAAGTAAACGACAACCCTGAATCTCCTAAATTTCGCCCATCCATCCAGCTTCCCAGGTGCTGAGGTTACAAGTGTGCACAACATCTGTCCTAGTTTAACACTTGACATTATCAGAACTATAACTGAAGGGGTTTTTGACCCTTGCTGGCCAAACTCTCCAGAGTACGATTTACCAAATTATTGAATTATGAATGCACCTCAAAGCACATCTTTTAAAGATATAATATTATTATTTTTGCAGTGTATGTGTACAGATGTATGGTGTGTGGTTCCTAGAAGGAAACCAGCAAGAAGGTCCAGGCGGTGCGTACGCTAGAGACAAATTTCAGATCTCTTCTGGAAAAAAGCCCGAAACAGGTACCTCTTAACCCACTGAGCCATCTCTCCATGCCCCCTTCAAGAAATGTTTATTACACTTTACTTATATTTATTGGAGGAAGGTGTTCGCCAACCACATAGATATGCCCATCAGACCACCACCTCTGGAGGTTCAGAGGTAAATTTGTGAAGTTACTCTTCTTCTTTCTACACATGGATTCCAGGGGACTGAAACTTCAGATACTCAGATACTTGCACCTTTACCCAAACTGAATGACCTCAGTGAAACCACATGAGAATTCGGCCCCTTTTTCTTGTTTTGGCTTTTTGTTTTTTGAGACATGGGGTCTCCCTCTTAGTTCCAGCTGAGCCTTGCCAAGGACTCCAACGTTATGTAGACCAGGCTGCGCTTGAACACTTCCACAGCACTCCGCCTGGGCGCTTCTGCCTCTCCTTGGACTGCTGGGATAAAGGCATCGGCGCCACCACACCCAGAGGCAGGAGGATGATACCTTAGCAATGTAATTATGATTCCCACTATTTTCACCTAGGAGCAGAATAGGAATTCTACCTCCTGGTAATGTGTAATTAATCAGAACATTTAAATATTCTTGCTTGTTTATGACAGGGGATCCAATATTTGAGCCCAACTTGAAATCCTCCTATCCTCCACCTTCCAAGGGCTGGGTTAGGTCTATATACCTCACCTAGTTACCCAAGTTCTTAGTAAAAGATTTACCAAAACTGATGGTACCACAAAATTGCTTTGCCTCAAAAAACTTTTATTCTCAGAGTGTTCTTGCCCTGATTTGGCACAGGATTTGCTCTCTACAGTATAAAACACGATTAGCACTCTATTAGGAAACAAAGGCCACTTATTATTGTTCTTTCGAACTTACAAAATGCCATTGAAACACAGTAGGGAATTAGAGACACAAATGCATAGAAAATATATATTGAAGTTTTCCCAACTATTCGTGTCGTGCCAAGTCTCTTCTGTTCTACAAGTGAGTTCTACCACGAACGAAAACCAGCCTAAACCCATGCTGCAATCTAATGAAGGAGAACAAAAGCACCCCACCCCAACCCCCACCCGCCCGCCCCTAGTCACCAAAGAACTCGCATTTGAGGCAGGGGAGGGAGCTCCAGTGTTGTAGACCTGTCCATTGCATATGGGCATGAGATTTTCTGCGTTCTATCCCCACCACTGAAAATCAAAATGATGTACATGTACATAGATTCTGTGAGAGACAGTGACAATAGAGACAGTCCCGTGCACTGCTGTGAAGCTCTCCAGCAGGCACTCATAGTGGAATCACATTCTAGTAGCATGGCTTGGCAGCCATGGTTTATGTGGTTCTTCCTTTGTTGGAATAAGGAGGCAGCTTCTACGCCCTGTTTACCCTTCTTATTAGTACCATATGCACTCATCAGAGTCCAGGTCAAGGAAGGGAAAAAGTAACTCTCAGAAAAACATTGCTCATCTTTTTTGTGTGCACAGCTCTTTGCAGTAGGAAATTGTTAACACAAAGGCACACCCAGGGCTTTGAAGTTAGAAGAGTGAGAGTGAGCTGGGTTCTGAATAGTGTGACTGGCATATTCCTGACTGTATTTCAAACTGTATATGAAATGTTGCGGTTTTGGTGTTTTAGTTCACTTATAGATGCCGTTTGTGCCTTAGATACATTGGCCTAGGAGAAACTTTTAAACATCGTGAAGAAATTGTGGTGCACATTAAAAAATACAAAAGTATAAAGCATACAGCCAAGGGCCATCAAGGTGGCCCAGCCAGACGGCTCAGGGAGCCAGTGCTGTTGCAAGCCTGAGGCCCAATATTGATCCCCAGAACTCGAGTCCACAGGGATAGAACGAGCAGACTCAGAATGTTCTCCTCTGACCTCCATGTGGGCACCTTCCAAGCACTGGAGTTGCAAGTGTGAGCCCAAGTGCACCTGCGCGTGCGCACACACACAGGGACATAGGGTTGGGAGAAAATTGCCAAGTTCCCCCTCCATAATTGGTTGCTGTGAATTTCCTTCCTTTTGGGAAACTGGTCTGTTCAGGGTTTGATTACTTGGCAGCCCCCAACTCCTGCTCCACTTTGGTCAGTTCAAGCAGTTGGAAAGTTCTTTCCTTACTGGCAGCATAAACAAGCTTCCCAGACCAGCCAACCTATTGTCTGTGAATGGAAATGTTAACAAAAGTTAGGTGCTTTTTACCTTAAAAAAAAAAAAAGTACAGGGCTGGAAAGATGGCTTAGTGGTTAAGAACACTAGTTGTTCTTGTAAAAGACCTGAGCTCAAATCCCAGTGCCCACATGGTGGCTAGCACCCATCTGTCCTTGCTCCAGTTGGAGGGGATCTGACACCCTCTTCTGCCTCCACGAGTGCACATCCATGCGCCACTATGCCCAGCTTGAATTAATCTTTAAAACATTTAAGTGGGCTGGGCATGGTGGCACATGCTTGTAATCCCAGCACTCAGGAGGCAGAGGCAGGCAGATCTCTGTGAGTTCAAGACCAGCCTGGTCTACATAGCCAGCTCCAGGCCAGCTGGAACTATAAGGAGAACCTGTCTCAAAAAGACAAAGAAAACAAAAACTAAAACAAAAAAAAATTTAAGTTCACCGCCATCACCCAGCTCAGGGGTCACCTACAATGGATCCTTCCTGTCTCTTCTAAGGTTCCCACCCCCCTTCACTAATTTAATATAAATCTTAGACAATTTTCATTTATGGATATTTCTATAAGTAGCTCTAAAAGATAATGACTTTTATTTACTCAGTTAAAACTTGCGGGGGAGTAGGAGGCTGGAGAGATGGCTCAGCAGTTAAAAGTACCAGCTGCTCTTGCTAGGACCCAGGCTTGGTTCTCAGCACCCACATGGTTACTAACTATACTGGCTGCTCTTGAAGAGGACCCAGGCTTGGCTTCCCGCACCCATTTGGTGCCTAACAACTGTCTGTAACTCCAATTCTAGGGGATCTTGTGCCCCCTTCTGACGTCCAAGGGCACTGCATCCAGATGGTGCACTTACATATATGCAGACAAAATACTCATATACTTAAAATAAAAAGGAATCCTTCTCAGTAATTTAAAATTAAAATGCTTTTATTTTATTTTTTTCTTGACAGTCTCATGTAATTCAGGGTGGCCTCACACTTGGTATAACCCCTGTCTCATAAGTGTGGGGATTATAGCTGTGCACTACTGTACCTGTTTCAAGGACAAGGACTCTTGCTGGGCGTGGTGGCGCATGCCTTTAATCCTAGCACTTAGGAGGCAGAGGCAGGCGGATCTTTGTGAGTTCAAGGTTAGCCTGGTCTACAGAGTGAGTTCCAGGACAGCTGGGACTACAGGGAGACCCTGTTTTGAAAAGAAAAAAAAAAAAAGACAAGGACTCTTTCAGAAAACATTTTATTGTCTTATTGTTCTAATTTGTCTTCAATTGCTGTGACAATACACTCTGACCAATTCCAGCCTGGGGAGGAAAGGAAAGGGTTTATTTGGCTCACATCTCCTGGGTCACAGTTCATCACTGAGGGAGCCCAGCACAGGACCTCGGGGCAGGAACCTGGAGGTGGGAGCTGAAGCACCAGCTGTGGAGGAATGCTGCTTATGGGTTTGCTCCCCTGGCCCATGTCCAGCCTGCCCTCTTATATTGTATAACAGCCTACCCAGGGTGACACCACCCACAGTGGACTGGGCCCTCCCACATCACTCAATCAAGACAATACTCCACAGACATGGCCGCAGGCCAGTCCAATGGAGCCAGTTCCCCAACTGAGGCTCCCTCAACCCAGGTGTGTCAAGTTGACACTAAAGCTATCCAGCACACATCTTATTTTATGTCTGCATGTATGTGAGTGCACTTGGGTTGCTCATTGCCCACGGAGGTCAGAAAAGGGTGCCACATCCCCTGGAACTGGAGTTATGGACAGGTTTTTAGCTGCATGTGGGTGCTTGGAACTGAACTCAGGTCTTCTGCCAGAGCAGTCAGTGCTCTTAATTGCTGAGCCATCTTTTTTAGCCACCATAAAAATAAGGATTTTTTCTTTTCTTTTCTTTTTCTTTTTGAGACAGGATCTCCCTGTAGCTTCAGCTGGCCTGGAACTCACTACGTAGATCAGGCTGGCCTTGACATCACAGAGATCTGCCTGCCTCTGCATTCCAGTGCTGGGATTAAAGGTGTGCACCACCACACCTGGAACAAAAAAATAAGGATTCTTAAAAAACATGATCTTGGCCTGGTCTACATAGTGAGTTGCAGGACAGCTGGGGCTACAGGGAGACTGTCTCGAAAAGACAAAACAAAACAAAACAAACAAACAAAAAAAACCCAAACATGATCTTGGGCTAGGGTGTAGCTTAGTAGTAGAGCATTTGCTTGGCATGCACAGGCCCTAGATTTGAGTTCTAGCATTGGAAAAAAATTATAACTTTGGTTTCAGTTTTATATCTTTAAAAAAAACCCTAATAGTAATTATTAAAGTCCACTAACTACCCAGTTTTTGTGGGTTTTTTTAAATTGTCTGTCTTAAACAAATCTTGTTTTGTGCTGGGTATGATGATACAACATCATTAATTCCCAGCACTCAGGAGGTAGAGGCAGTGAGTTCAAGACCAGCTTGGTCACATTCCCAGCCAGTTAGGGCTACAGAGTGAGACCCTGTCTCCAACAACAACAAAACAGAAAACTTTAAGATTTGCTATGTGCATGATTCTGACCTCAAGACCCTCCTCGCAAGTGCTGGGATTATAGTTGTGTGCCATGACACCTGGCTCTATTTTTTTTTTTTTTTTGAGACAGGGTCTTGCTTTGTCACCCAGCCAGATTGGGCTTAAACTCAGGGTCCTCTGCTCTGCCCTCACGTGGTGGGGTGTAGATGTACACCATTATTTGGTGGGGTGTAGATGTACACCACTGTGTGGTGGGTGTAGATGTACACCACTGTGTGGTGGGTGTAGATGTACACCACTGTGTGGTGGGGTGTAGATGTACACCACTGTGTGGTGGGTGTAGATGGTACACCACTGTGTGGTGGGTGTAGATGGTACACCACTGTGTGGTGGGTGTAGATGTACATCACTATGTGGTAGATGTAGATGTACCCCACTATGTGGTGGGTGTAGATGTACCCCACTATGTGGTGGGTGTAGATGTGCACCACTATGTTGTGGGTGTAGATGTACACCACCATGTGGTAGGGTGTAGATATACCCCACTATGTGGTGGGTGTAGATGTACACCAATATGTGGTGGGTGTAGATGTACACCACCATGTGGTGGGTGTAGATGTACGCCTCTATGTGGTGGGTGTAGATGTACACCACCATGTTGTAGGGTGTAGATGTACGCCTCTATGTGGTGGGTGTAGATGTACACCACCATGTGGTGGATGTAGATATACATCACCATGTGGTGGGTGTAGATGTACATCACCGTGTGGTGGGTGTAGATGTACACCACCATGTAGTAGGTGTAGATGTACACCACCATGTGGTAGGGTGTAGATATATGCCTCTATGTGGTGGGTGTAGATGTACCCCACTATGTGGTGGGTGTAGATGTACACCACCATGTGGTGGGTGTAGATGTACACCACCATGTGGTAGGGTGTAGACGTACGCCTCTATGTGGTGGGTGTAGATGTACCCCACTATGTGGTGGGTGTAGATGGTTTTTTTGTTTGTTTGTTTGTTTGTTTTTGGTGGGTGTAGATGTACACCACCATGTGGTGAGTGTATATGTACACCACCATGCGGTAGGGTGTAGATGTACACCACCATGTGGTAGGGTGTAGATGTACACCTCTATGTGGTGGGTATAGATGTACACCACTATGTGGTGGGTGTAGATGTACCCCACTATGTGGTGGTTGTATATGTACACCACCATGTGGTGGGTGTAGATGTACACCACCATGTGGTAGGATGTAGATGTACACCTCTATGTGGTGGGTATAGATGTACACCACTATGTGGTTGGTGTAGATGTACCCCACTATGTGGTGGGTGTAGATGTACACCACTATGTGGTGGGTGTAGATGTACAGCACCATGTGGTAGGATGTAGATGTACACCTTTATGTGGTGGGTGTAGATGTACGCCTCTATGTGGTGGGTGTAGATGCACCCCACTATGTGGTGGGTGTATATGTACACTACCATGTGGTGGGTGTAGATGTACACCACCATGTGGTAGGGTGTAGATATACACCTCTATGTGGTGGGTATAGATGTACACCACTATGTGGTGGGGTGTAGATGTACGCTACTATGCCCAGCTGGCAGGCTTCTCTTTTTCTGCCTTTGGATTTGAGTCAGGATCTAAACAAGATTGCAATGTCTGAGTCTCTTTATACTGAGATTCTTTTTACTCATTTATCTTATTTTATTCTATGTTTTATTTATTTATTTTGGTCTTTTTGAGACAGGGTCTCCCTGTAGCCCCAGCTGTCCTGGAACTCACTCTGTAGACCAGGCTGGCCTTGAACTCACAAAGACCCACCTGCCTCTGCCTCCCAAGTGCTGGGATTAAAGGTGTGCTCCACCACGCCTGGCTTTATTTTTTATTTTTTTTATTATGTGTATGAATGTACTGTCTGCATGTAGGTTGGTGCACCCGTGTTGTGCAATGCCATGGAGATCAGAAGAGGGTGTCAGATTCCCCTGGGATTGGAGTTAAAGACGGATCTTAGTCGCCATGTGTGTGCTGGGAATTGAACCCAGATACTCTGCAAGAGCAGTTGGTGCTCTTAACCGCTGAGCCATCTTTACAGCCCCTCTTTTTACCCCTTTTAATTTGTTGCCTGGTAAACAAGACAGTTTATCTGCCCAGCTTCCTGCATTCTGGATTTGGCTGTGGGATCCTGAGGTGTGGTTCAGGGTGTCCCTCTGTCCCTTGTTTCATGGGTGGGCACCGCGGCTTGCTGTGAATTACTTCTTTGTTCACCATGTGGTGGTGTGTGCTTCTGCTAGCTGGCTTTGCACTCTAGTTGGTCCTCCTGCCTCAAACTCCTGAATGCAGGTGTTACTGGAGTGAGGTAGGCCCAGCTAGATCCCTTGATTTTTTTTTTTTTTTTGTTTTTTTTTGAGACAGGGTCTCCCTGTAGCTCTGGCTGTCCTGGAACTCACTCTGTAGACCAGGCTGACCTGGAACTCACATAGATCCACTGGCCTCTGTCTCCCAAGTGCTAGGACTACAGACGTGTACCACCACCTCTGATATCCCTTGATTTTTTTAAGCAGTGCCTCACAGACAGTAGAAAGACATGCTGGAAGAGAAAGGGCCTTTGTCCAGTCCTCAGCGTGGCTGCAGTGAAGCCAGAGGGCCCAGAGGTGAGTGGCTGAAGCTGCGATTTATAACTAAGATTCCAGTATATGTTTTCCAGCAGCACTTTTGCCTTTTGGCTTCTGTGTGTGCTCTGCCTGTCACTCAATTAGCTAATGGTTTCTTTTTTTTTTTTTTTTTTTTTTTTTTTTTTTTTTTTTTTTTTTTTTTTTTTTTTTTTTTTTTTTTTTTTTTTTTTTTTTTTTTTTTTTTTTTTTTTTTTTTTTTTTTTTTTTTTTTTTTTTTTATGAATGTACTGTCTGCATGCAAGTGTGTGCACCCGTGTCGTGCAGTGCCGTGGAGGTCAGAAGAGGGTGTCAGATTCCCCTGGAACTGGAGTTCTCCTGGAATTGGAGTTTCAGACAGTTCTCAGCCACCATGTGGGTGCTGGGGATCGAACCCGGGTCCTCTGTAAGAGCAGTCAGCACTCTTAACCACTAGGCCATCTCTCCAGCCCAAATAATTTATTTATTTATTTATTTTTATTTATTTATTTTTTATGTGTATTCCCCTGGAACTCGAGTTAAAGTTAGTTCTTAGCCACAATGTGGGTGCTGGGAATTGAACCCGGGTCCTCTGCAAGAGCAGTCGGTGCTCTTAACTGCTGAGCCATCTCTCTAGCCCCGCTAATGGTTTCTTTAGACCCATTATGGCGGCTAAGAACTGTCTTTAAGCTGGGGCGTGGTGGCGCATGCACTTGGGAGGCAGAGGCAGGCAGATCTCTGTGAGTTTTTTTAAATAGAATAATTGGTGTTCTATTCTCAGTGTTTTAATTTTTTAGTAGTCTTGCCAATTAAAAAAAATAAAACCCTTTTCAAACTGTTTATTACAAATTTGCAAACATACAGGAAAATTGAAAGGGTGATATAATAAACACCCAGAAGGCCTCCATCTCCATCCACATTTAACATCTCACCACATCTGTCTTCTCAGTATGTGTGAGTGTGGCTATGTGTGTTACAGGTATGGTGGACGTGTGGGGGTGTGTGTGGGAGCCCCCATGGGTGGAGGCCAGAGTGTGTCCCGCTCTTTCATGTCCACTCTACTCCTTTGAGACAGTTTCTCACTGAGCCTGGAGCTGGGTTGGGGGCCAACAAGGCCCAGTAATCTGCCTCTTCCCGCCTCTGCAGTGCTGGGGTTACAAGTGCGCTCAGGCTTTCTATGTGGGTGCTGAATCCATACTCAGACCCTCAGGCTTGTGCAACAAATACTTTTACGTGGGGGAAACCTGCACATACGGCATTTATTGATGGGCTGCACATTATCAGGAAGGAAGTCTCTCTAGGCCCTTCCAGAATACTTAATGCCAGCCTAGTTCCAGCAGTGGCCTACTGAATGCAAAGGCCACTGACTTTGGGGAGATGTGTTAGAAAGGAGATAAGACAGCTTGTCCTCATGATGGCTGTGTAGCTTGAAAGGTCTTAAAGAGTTGTTGTCTCAGAGGAAGGTAAAGAGCAATGACAATAAAAAGACTAATAGTTTAGAACAAAGGAAACCAGGACCTTGCAGCCTATGGACATGAAGGGCAATAGGTGGCTAATAACAATGGCAGACTATTAGGAGTCTTCTGGTGCCACCAGTGCTTCCCCAAGTGTCCTCTGCAGAGGTGCTGTCCTCACTTCTGTGTTACTGGTGGGGGGACTGGATGTGACTTGCTGTGTCTGTCACAGCTCATAAGTAGCAGCACTGACTTGTGGCTCCAGAGCACCTGACTGCACCCGTCTGCTCGGCCCCACGCTGTGTTGCTGGACCCTTGGGCTCCAACTCTTCCCTGCAGATAGGAGGGGTGCACTTCTGGTCTTCAAACAAAAACACAGCCCCACCTCCCACATATTGTTTCATAGTTTCAGTGGGTCAGGATGTGGAAGCAGCCTGGCCTGCAATCTCTCCCAGGGTTGTGGTGACCATGTTCTCTGGGCTGCTGTCATCAGAGGGAGGGCTCTACTGGGGCTGAAAGATCCACACCCAGGGTGGTGGACTCATGTTTGAGAAGGGATGCTGGTGGGTGAAAGGCATTGAGTTCCTCCCACCCTCTTTGGCTCTTAAAGAATTTGAAAATTGCCATTATTATTTTATAGGAACATGTGGAATTCATCAAGCTCCTCAGTGAAACTGACCAAAAATAGAGCAGAAGCCAGGCATGGTGGCACATACTTTTATTTTTTTATTTTTATTTTATTTATTTATTTATTTTTGAGACAGGGTCTCCCTTTAGTCCCAGGTGGCCTGGAGCTCGTTATGTAGACCAGGCTTGCCTTGAACTTACAGAGATCTGCCTGCCTCTGCCTCCTGAGTGCTGGGATTAAAGGTGTGCGCCACCATGCTCGGCCAAAGATGGTTCTCAGCCTCCATCTTAGGCCAAGGTGGGTACTGGGATTCGAACCTGGGTCCTGCGTAAGAGCAGTCAGTGCTCTTAATGGCTGAACCATCTTTCCAGCCCTGGTGGCACATACTTTTAATCCCAGCACTTGGGAGGCAGAGATAGGTGGAAGTCTTTGAGCCTGGGGCTAAATGGAGACCGTATCTCAACAAGAGAAAGAAAAAGAAAAAGAAAAAGAAAAGCAATGCAAAAGAATCCTGAGAGATCTAGGAGAGGACAGAAAAGGTTGTCCTCTGTCCCTTACTGTGAGAAACATGGAGTTAGTTCACTTTTTATTTTTTATTTTTTTATTAGTTTTATTTATTTCCATATGTGTATGAATGTACTGTCTGCATGCAAGTTTGTGCACCTGTGTCGTGCAATGCCGCGGAGGTCAGAAGAGGGTGTCAAAATAACCAATGGAACTGGAGTTCTCCTGGAATTGGAGTTTCAGACAGTTCTCAGCCACCATGTGGGTGCTGGGGATCGAACCCGGGTCCTCTGTAAGAGCAGTCAGCACTCTTAACCGCTAGGCCATCTCTCCAGCCCCAGACTTTAAAAAAAAATTTTTAAGAGTGTGTGCGTGTGTGTGTGTGTGTGTGTGTGTGTGTGTGTGTGTCTACGTGTAGATATAAGATATATGCATATGAATTTCAGGTGTCTGTGGTGGCCAGAAGAGGGCAACAGATCCTCTGGGCTGGAGTTTCAAGTAGTTGTGAGCTGCCTGACATGGGTTCTGGGAATAGAACTTGGGTCCTCTGCAAGAGCAGTGTGCATGTTTAAGTGATGAGCTGTTTCTCTAGCCCCTTTGGCTGAGTTCTTGAAGGACTTTTTTTTGAGACAGGGTCTCCCTGTAGCCCCAGCTGTCCTGGAACTCACTCTGTAGACCAGGCTGGCCTTGAACTCACAGAGATCTGCCTGCCTCTGCCTCCCAAGTGCATGCGCCACCACGCCCCAGCTTAAAGACGGTTCTTAGCCGCCATGTGGGTGCTGGGAATCAAACCCGGGTCCTCTGCAAGAGCAGTTGGCACTCTTAACCATTGAGCCATCTCTCCAGTCCCAAGGACTATGTTTGTATTGTAGATTTGAAGCTACATTTCTCTCTGCATTAGGATGGAGAACGATGCCTAGAAAGTGCTCAGATTTACCTTTGTGCTTGTGGAAACACTTTACCCACAGACTACCATGATTTAGAAGACAAGAAAGATAGCTTATAATAGCAAGCCGGGCATGGTAGCACATGCCTTTAATCTCAGCACTTGTGAGGCAAAGGCAGGCAGATCTTTGTGAGTTCGAGGCCAGCCTGATCTACATAGTGAGTTCCAGGACAGCTGGGACTATAGGGTCACCCTGTCTCAAAAAGATAAATAAATAATTAAGTAAATAAGTAAATAAGTAAATAAAATGCCACAGCCACTAAGACTTGAAGTGCTGGCTTGAGTGTGACACAGGTCAGAGGAAGGGCTCAGTGTTGAGTACTTCTCTAAGCTGTGGACATCTGCCTTCTGCTTCTCTCTTGGTAACTTTTTTCTTTCTTTTTTAATTTTTATTTTATGTGTTTGCGTGTTTTGCCTGGATGTAAGTGCACCTGTGTTGTACAGTGCCTGTGGAAGGTAGAAGAGGGCATCCAATTCCCTGGAACTGGAGTTAAGGCCACTTGTCAGTTGCCATGTCGGTGCTGAGAATTGAACCTGGGTCCTCTGCAAGGGCAACCATTGCTCTTAACTGTCGAGCCATCTCTCCACTGCTTCTTTAACAACTCTGAGGAATTGGAGGCTCCAATTCCTGCCTGGACCAAAGTATTCAGTGTGGACAGATACTTTCCTGGCTGGAAGCTGTTCTGCATATCCAGACTAGGGGATGTGGAGTTGGGGTGTGTCAGGAGTGTTTGCCTTGCCTGGGGTTAGGGCTTCTGGGTCAGGTCATTTTGTTCTGCCTTGGTTACACTCTTATTTCTACAGGCTGAATTGCTTCCCAGCTCAGTCCCACAGCCAGGTATTGGCTGTTACCCATGCAGGATGATGGGGCTGACTTAACCTATTTTGAGCTATGAGTGTTTTAATTTTTTTCCCTATGTTTCAATACATTGGCAGGATTAAAGTTTTTATTTGGGAGCCTGGAGAGATGGTTCAGCAGTTAAGAGTGTTTACTGTTCCTCCAGAGGACCAAGTTCAGTGCTCAGTGTCTACATTGCGTAGTTCACGAAGGCCTAGAACCCCAGCTTCAGGGGTATCCAATGCTTCTGGCCTCTGTGGGTGCCTACAGTCATATGCACATACCCACACACAGACACAGTTGTTTGTTTGTTTGTTTGTTTTTTGAGACAGGGTCTCCCTGTGGCCTCAGCTGGCCTGGAACTCACTATGAAGATCAGGCTGGCTGTGATCTCAGAGATTCACCTGCCTCTGCCTCCTGAGTGCTGGGATTAAAGGCATGCACCATCATGTTTGGCCATGCACTAAATTAAAAACATTTCTTTACAAGTCTTAAAAAATTGTTTTGGGGGGCTGGTGGAATGGCCCAGTGGATAAAGGCACTTGCCACTAAGTCTGATGACCTGAGTTCAATCCCCAGGGTCCATGTGGTGAAACATGATAACCAATTTCCCCAAATTGTCCTAGGACTTCTGCATATACCACCCCAACACAAAGAGATAAATAAATGTAATTAAATTTTTGTTTAATTTTTGAGTTGAGGGCTGGTATTGAACTTGTGATCTTCAGTCCCACCTCTTTAGTGCTGGGATTTACAGACACGTGCATCCATATCCAGTAGGATTAAGAAAATTAAAAACATCTCTTAGGGGCTGGGACTGAGGGTAGAGCTTGGGCTTGGCATGTGGTCTGGCCGTAGGTTTGATTCCCCATCACCCAAACCAAACCATATCAAAATAAAACACTTCTTTTTAAAAATTTTTTTATTTATTTATATTTTTCATGTGTATGAGTGTACTGTCTACATGTAGGTTGGTGCACCCATGTCATGCAATACCTCGGAGGTCAGAAGAGGGCGTCGAATTCCCCTGGAACTGGAGTTAAAGACAGATATTAGCCGTCATGTGGGTGCTGGGAATGAACCTGGATCCTCTGCAAGACCAGTTGGGACTCTTAACTGCTGAGCCATCTCTCCAGCCCCAATAATAAAACACTCTTTAGGGGGCTGGAGAGATGGCTCAGCGGTTGGGAGTGCCGACTATTCTTGCAGAGGACCGGGGTTTGATTCCCAGCACCCACATGGTGGCTAAGAACTGTCTTTAAACCAGGTGTGGTGGTGCACGCCTGGCTTTAAAACAAACAAACACTCTTTAACACGAAACAGAAAAAGAGTAGCGTTCCTTGCTCTGGCCCTCCATTCCTCCTCTGGGGAGGTCTCCTGTGGGCTGTTCCTTGGGGTGTTCTTCTGTGTGTGTTAGGCATGGCTTGCCACCAGCTTCTTCTTCTGTGCCCCATTGGTAGCCCTGCCTTCTCATGGGCCTGTAAGCAAACAATGGTTGGTAATGTAAAAACACCATCGCTAACAGAAGGGTATAAAACGTCTAGAGAGACAGTGCCGCTTTCCGACCTACTCAGCAGATTCCACCCTGCTCTGCTTTCTGTGCCACCAGACACACTGGACAGGGCAGGAAAGGTCAGCCAGGGAAGCCAGAATAAGTGAGAGAGGCACCTCTACTGTACAGAATTTTAACTCGGGGTCCATTTGACTTAGTCCTGTCCATGTTGCATTTTGTACCCACAGTGGAGAACACGCAACTGACCCTGAACCTGCAGACAGAGAACAAAGGCAGTGTTGTCTCAGGCGGAGAGCTGACGATTTTCCTGGACGGGCCAACTGTTGATCTGGGAAGCATGCGTAATGGCAGTGCTGTGACAGACGGTGAGTGCCTCCCTCATCCCCAGGGCTGTGCCTGGATAGGGAGGGCTGGAGGGCAGGGGGCAGGAGGTGCTGAGAGCTTGGTTCTCTACCAGGCATCTCGGAGTGCTTGTATGGCCTACCCTGGCCCAGGACTGCTCTGCCTCTTCTTAGTCTCCTCTCTCATGTTATGATCAAAATCATAACATGACTTTTCAAGGACTATGTTCTGATTAAGGACCAAGATAAGTGTCACATCTTAGTGTGTTATTGTTTGGATGAAGGGCAGACTAATGTATCTTTTCATCCCAACTAAATGTGACTTTAGTTGAAGTCTGGGGAGGTTGAGAGTGTTTCTTTCTTTCTTTTTTTTTTTTTTTCTTTTTGAGACAGGGTTTCCCTTTTGTCCCAGCTAGTCTGGAGCTCTCTCTGTAGACCAGGCTGGTCTTGAACTCACAGCAATCTGCCTGCCTCTGCCTCCCGTTGAGTGCTGGGATTACAGGCATGCGCCACCATGCCCGGATGAGAATGTTTCTTAAGAGATGGCTTTGGCTGGGGAGGAAACTGTATGCTACTCTAGAGATGCAAACTAGCAAGACAGGCGGAAGTAGGGGTATTGTAGAGGATCCCCTGCTCTGACCTGAGTGTGTTGGGTGTTGGTAGTTTGTTCCTTTTGATCTCGTCTGCAGTTAGTCACCTCTGGAACTAGCAGGAAATCATTTCATGGAGTCCAAGGTCTGGAATGGTTGGGTTTCACCCTCATTTTTCTCATTAAATGTTTTGTTAGATGTGATGTAAGATGGAACTTTTCTGGCCCCAGCAGGCTTACTCTAGCTTGAGGGGGGTGAAGCTTGAACTCTCACTCCACAGCAGGGTGGAATCTCAGTGGATGGATGGATGGACCTTGGCTGCTAACAAGAGTTCCTAAACTGGGACAGACTTTACTTGGGGTTCTTTAAGTTTGTTGTTTTGGGGGTGGTGTACTTTTGCTTGGAGAAAAGCATGCACCTCTCCCTCCTTCGACAGTTGTTCGTAGCTGAGGACTTGCTGTGCACAGGGCCCTGGTCTGGGAGCTGCCAGAGGGCACAGCAGTGTTCATGGGTTGGTGGATCAGGAAGTTCGACGGCAAATGAGTAAACACAGAGATAGTTACTGTCCCTGTGACAGGAGCTGTGACAAAAGCATAGGGTGGTTTGAGATTCCTGTTTTCTGAGGGTCTCATCTAACCTGGGAGCAGTGCTCAAGGAAGGCTCCTCTTGGAAAGCTGAGACATGGACTGTGAGTTCAGACAGTGGGAGAAAGGAGTGGCTGGGTTTGTGCTGAGAACAGAGGGTCAGGGTGGCTGGATCCTGCAAAAAAGGGGTAGTAGAGGCAAGGCTGGAGAGGAGCCCGCTCAGAGCATGCCCCCAGGAGGCTATGGGTAAGGCTGGAGAGGAGCCCGCTCAGAGCACGCCCCCAGGAGGCTATGGGTAAGGCTGGAGAGGAGCCCTCTCAGAGCATGCCCCCAGGAGGCTGTGGGTAAGGCTATAGGTAAGGCTGGAGAGGAGCCTGCTCAGAGCACGCCCCCAGGAGGCTATGGGTAAGGCTGGAGAGGAGCCTGCTCAGAGCACGCCCCCAGGAGGCTATGGGCAGGTGGCCAACTACACCCTGAGAAGGGGAAGGGCCTTATTTTTAACTTAAGGGTTCTTTTAAAAATTAATTAATTATTGTGTGTGGGTACCTGTGTGTCAGGATGTATGTGTGAAGATCAAAGGACAACTTGTCTATGGGAGTTTCTTCTCTCTTCAAGGGATCTGGGATTGAATTTACATTGTTGGGCTTGGCAGTAAGTGGCTTAATAAGCTATCTCTCTGGCTTTTTTTTTTTTAATTAAAAGAATTTTGCTTTCATCTTTGTACATTGATTTTTTTTTTGTCTTTTTTTGAGACAGGGTCTCCCTATAGCTCCGGCTGTCCTGGATCTCACTTTGTAGACCAGGCTGGCCTTGAACTCCCAAAGATCTGCCTGCCTCTGCCTCCAAAGTGCTGGATTAAAGGCATGCGCCACCACGCCCAGCTTGTACATTGATTGTATATGGTACTACACTACATAAGAGTGTTTTTACACATCTGTGTAATGTATTTTGAGCATACCCCCCATGCCCCTCCACCTTTCCCTTCTAGTCCTAGCTTGCTTGCCTTGCCTGCTTGCTTCCCTCCTCCCTCCTCCCTCCCTCCCTCTCCCCTTCTTTTTTGTTGAGACAGGGTCTCCATGTAGCCCCAGCTGACTGGAACTTATGATGTAGACCAGGCTAGCCTTGAACTCACAGAGATCCACCTGCTTCAGGTGTGTGCTACCACATCTAACTAGTTTCATTTTTTTATTTTTAATTTTTTATTTATTTATTTTATTTTTCTGTATGTGTATATGAATGTACGTATGCAGCAGGTCTGTGCACCGTGTAGTGCAAGCCGCGGAGTCAGAAGAGGGTAGTCGATTCCCTGGAACTGGGATTCTCCGGAATTGGAGTTCAGACGGTTTCTCAGCCGCCATGTGGGTGCTGGGGATCGAACCCGTCCTCTGCAGAGCGAGTTGGCTGCTCTTAACCACTGAGGCCATCTCTCTCTAGCCCCCTATTTTTTTTGTTTTTTCAGTAAGTTTAAAATTTTATTTTAATGTTATGTATTGAGCATTTGTCTGCATGGATGATAGACCATGTTGTGGAGTGCCTTCAGAGGCCAGAAGAGGTACAGATGCCCTGGACTGGAGTATAGATGGTTGTGTGCGGTGGGTGCGAAGGACTCAGGTCCTCTGCAAGACCGCAAAGTGCTGACCATTGAGCCATGTCTCTAGTCCCTAATTAGTTTTCTTTCTTCCCAGGGAGTTTCATTTCTACTTAAAAAATTTTTTATTTATTTAATCTTGTCTTTTTGAGATATCATCTCCCTGTAGCCCAGCTGGCCTGGAACTCGCTATGTAGACCATGCTGCCCATTGAACTGTCACCATGCCCAGCCTTCATTTTCCATTTGTCCTATCACACATGCATTAATTTTTGTTTTTTTTGTTTGATTTTAGATAAAGTCTCATGGTGTGGCCTAGGCTGGTCTCAAACTCACTAGAACTCGTGTCTAAGCCTGGGATTACAGATGTGTACCACACCTGGTGCTGTTTTGTTAGAGAACCTTTAGGTGAATGTTTCCGTGATTGGATTTGACTTTAGAAGTTCCATTTGCACTGTGGAAAAGGTCCCCATTCCTTGCCCTCACTTGGCATGGCTGGTGTCTGTTCTCTGTCTCACATTTGAAAGGCTGAAGCTCATTTGGTTGCAAGGCAGTCTCTGTTCCCCAGGTTTGACTCCTGTCCCTGCTTCCTAAGCCAGTGGCTATTGCTGGCAAGGTGTCTGTCCCATCACGGCTGGTAACTCTAATAGCCCCAGCGAATTCGCTGCATGGTAGCCAACTAACTCTCAGAAAGGGCCGACTTCTTAACATTTCTGTCCTCTCTTACGATTAATCCTTCTTCCAGGATCGCAGCCACCTTCAAGAGAATCCAGCGGGACAGCAGTGGCTGCAGAGACCCGGCACCCGCCCCCCAGCACCAACTGCTTTGGTGGGAGATCCCGGTAAGAGCTCTGTATTGGTGAAAAGGCCCCAGGAAGATGCTTGGAGCTTTGGAAAACACACTGGGAAGTGGCAAGAAGCAACTAATTTAGAAACCATGTGGGGATTTCCAGAGATCTTGTGACTGATTCAGTATGTTAGGGAGTTCTTGCGGAGTGAGCCCTCCAGGCACTTAGGAGGGGCAGGAGTCCTTTTCAGAGGAAGGTTGGGGTTGGCTATTGGCTTTTTGACAAAAAGCCCGATGGTCAGAGAACTTGACTGCTTCTTTTATATGTTAGAGACTGTGGTGGTCATAGTTATTCTTCTAGTTTATACATAGAAACATGTAGAAACTGGTTCTTTGGATGCAAATTTTTTTGACTCTGCATTTCCTTTTTTAGGGGGTGGCCGGTGGTTCCCATTGGAAATGCTTAAAACTGTCTACACTTATGGTCTGAGATATTTTATACATGTTAACATTTGTAATGAGTATGTAATTTTACTTATTGAACGTTCCAAATCCACCAACAAAATCTTTAATACCTGTTTCATGATCTGTTTTAGCATGGCACTGAGAATACTTGGCAAAGAAATGGGTGGTGGAAGGAGTGGGGGGCCCTGTGTTTCACACCCTGCAAAGTCCTCAGATAGTTTAAGGAAGAGAATCATGTGAATCTAGTTTGTGAATATTTTTTACTTACAGTAGATAAATTACTGATAAACATCTCAAGCAAATCCCAGAGAATAGAGACTAATGCTGTGACAAGTAGCATTTGGTTCTAGCTAGTATCCACAGGGTCTTGACAGATCCCTGAGGGCAGTGGTCGGTTCCTTATTTGGTTTATAGCTTTATGAGGTTGAGGTAACCAGAAGATGTTGGCAGCAAGAGAGAGTGGATGTTTGGACCCTTTGTCTGAGGAGTCCCTAGTTTCATTTAGAATCCGAGGTACCATTTTCCTGTCCTCATTTCTCTTAGCCTATACAAAGTACAAAGGTAGCACCTCACAATCTGAAGAACAGTCACATTTTTTGTGATTTGTTAGATGGCTTATAAGATGCAACAAATAGTTAAGCCTTAAAGGATTAGGCCTGAAAATACAGTTGGTAAGTCTTGTAGCACCAAAGAAATGATCTAGAACCAGAGAGAATAGAATCTCTTCAAAGTGACAGTGGTATTCAGAGGGGAACAGGGCACCTCAGTAACTTACCCTTCTGAGAGTGACAGTTCCTTGGCTTTGGCACTTAGTATAAACTGCTGTGTTGGTTTTCAAGCTGGACGTGGAAAGTGTGGGTCAGGCCCACTGCTGTCACTTAGTTTGGGGTGGTGATGCAGAATGTGGCTTTTAACAAGTCGGAACCTAAACCTTTTATCTCTTTCTTTTTTCTTTATTGTGTGTGTGTGTGTGTGTGTGTGTGTGTGTGTGTGCCACCTCATGCACGTGGATATCAGAGGACAACATTCATGAGTCAATTTTCTGCCTCCACCATGTGGGTCCCACAACCGAAGTCAAGTTGTCAGGCTTGGCAGTAGGTACCCTTACCAACAGCCATCTCACTGGCTGGCCCCTGAATCTAATTAAAGAAAAAACGCTTATTTTATTATTTTTTATTGGTATGAATGCATATTCTCACTGCATGTGTGTAAGGTGCCCAATAGGCCAAAGAGATTCAGATCGGATCTGGAACTGAGTTACAGATGTTCCTTAGCCTCCAGTTGGTGTTGGCAATGGAACCCTGGAGTCACATCTCTCCACCAGCTCTCCAGCCCCTAACCTAATTTTACCGAATTGTATTAGTGGTTTTATTTTAAATTTCTCTAGTTGATCGACAATGAAATCCTAGGTCCTGATAATCCTCATTTATTGTCCTTTGTGTTGAGGAGTGCTGCCTGTCTTAGATAAAGAAGCTGGGTATGGACGAGTGTGAACTGTTCTCCCAGAACTTTGGGAGGTGGATCCTGAGTATCAGTATTTACACACACAGCACAACACAACACAGTGCTGTGTACCTTGTGTTCTACATAACAAATTATTAATAAAAAGTAAAGAAAGCCACCTGGTCTATAACCTATAACCTTGTCTCTAAAAGCCATCCAAATGAACAAACAAAAAAAAGCAAGTATCACCAAGACACAGTGAAGCTCATTACTTTGTATGCTAACAACAGCAAAATATTTAAAAGAAATGAAACACTATACACTATACTTGAACATGACATGTCTCTGCTAACTGATCATTAGCTAGTTTCATTACTGATTTGTAGAGTTTCCTGCCTTCATCGCTGAAGCCATTTTAGTTCCTTCGGGAGCTTGCCCTGGGTTGCTGCTGCACACTCAGTGGTAGCCAGCCTTTGAGTTCTCAGTATCTGACATTTACAGTGATGTTCCTGTCCTTCATCAGCAGACACGTTTGAGGATATGATCCCAGGGCAGAATCTTCTCTACCTGTGAAGTTCACCCACACACAGACCCCCTGTTGGCCATGATGGGGTATGCTACCAGTGGCTTATGTAATCAGAGACAAAGAGATCAGAAATACCTGGTCTGTACATTTCGTTTTGGCTTCGTTTTGCTGCATGATAAGAGGGGAGAGGAACAACTCCGAAACCGCGTCTAGCCCATATTTTTGAGGTATGAAAGGGAACTTTCTTTTGCTGCCAACAGGTTAGTGTAGGAACTAACTGAGATGAAGTGTGGTACTCCGAGAGTGCTGAGCAACGGTGGAATGGTGATTTTACTTTGCTTATGGAGACTGTTGCATATATCAATCAATATACAACAACCCCCCTTTCTTTGGTGGCGGTGGTCTTTTTGAGACGGGTCATTCTTTTTTTTTTTTTTTTTTTTTTTTTTTTTTTTTTTTTTTGAGACAAAGGGTCTGTAGCCCCCCTCTGCTGGCACTCGATCTCGTCCAACACTAATGAGTATGACTATGAAACCTGCTGGCTTGGAATGAATCTCACAGATCCCTGCCTGCCTCTGTCTCCATCCTTCCCAGTGCCTGGGATTAAAGGTGTGTCTGCCAAATACCTGTCACATCCATCTCTTGATCCTGAGAAGTGACCCAGTGTTTGGGTCACTTTAAGATGCAGAGGCAATCCTGGGCTATTTCATTTCACCTTCTACTCCAGGGACAGGAGAAAGAGGGCAAGTTTCCCTGGGGGCTTTTCTGCTGTCCTGGCTGCTTTGTTTTGTCTGCTAGCTTCCAAAGTGTTTAGTTGCTTTCTGGCTGCAAAGGTGGGATAGTTTTTTTTGGGGTGGGTAGGTCTTTTTAAGACATATTTAAGCATGACAAATAAGGGGCTCAGTCCTGCCTGTGAAGGTGACAGCTGTGTCGTGAAGGCAGCCTTTCCCACCGTCTACCCGCCAAGCAAGGTCTTAGCCTCCATTTTTAGTGATCTTGCCCATTCTTGAAGATCAGTCAGGTGAAGGTTCTCTAATTATCTGGCCTTTTGGTCTGCCACATGGAACAGAGCTTGGGACTGTGGCAAAACTTAAAGGGCAAAATTTGTTTTCTGTCTTCTTTTCAGCTTCTGGCATAAATTTAGGTTTCTTCTTTTCCTGGCAATAAAATTTGTTTTCACACAGGCAGCTTCACAATTCAGCAGCATCTATCAGCCAGTATGTGATTTATATAGTCAGTGGACTATTTTAAAGAAGAAGAAGTAATTTGGTGCTGGAGAGATGGCCTACTATAGAGGGATTAAGAGTGGCCGCGGCTCTTGCGGAGTACCCGGGTTTGATCCCCCAACACGCCACAGGGTGGCTGAGAACCATCTTTAACAATAACTATTAACCAACCCATCTTTAAAAAAACTCCAGTTCCAGGGGAAAGCCGAAATCCGACCCCTCAATTACTCGTCCCGACCCTCTCCCTGGCTTGCATGCTGGGCGCGCAACTACCTGCAGATATAAAAGTTCATACATAAAAAAATAAATAAAAAAAAAGACCGAGTTTTAAAAAAAAAATATTTGGGGGCTGGAGAGATGGCATCAACTGCTCTGCAGAGGAATCCAGGTTCAATTCCCAACAACAATTCTTGCACCCACATGGCAGCCGAAGAGCCGTTTAGAATTTTTTAAGTTTTTTTTTTAAAATTTTTTTTAATTATGTGTATATGCATGTATATGAATAAAAATATATTTTCAACTAATGAATTTAATTAATAAAAAAGAAATAAAATATTTTAAGCCAGGTGTGGTGGGCGCATTTAGTCCTGGCTCTTGGGAGGCAGAGAGGCAGGCAGATCCTCGGTGAGTTCAAGGCCAGCCTGGTCTAGCAGAGTGAGTGTCCATTCTGCCCAGTTCGCTTCCATTCGCTGGGCTAGAGGAGAAGGGGAGAACCCTGCTCAAAAAAAAAGTATTTGTTTTGGGACTGCTGGTGCACACATTTAATCTCAGCGCTCAGAAGGCAAAAGTGGGCAAATCTCTAATCTCTATGATTGGCAGGCAGGCCAGCCAGGTCCTGCATGGTAAAGCCCATCTCAACACAAAAAACAACTAGAAAAAACACATTTTGTGGCGGACAGTAACTCAGCAGCAGCTGTCTTTAGTGTCTTTTTGCAGCCATGAGGGACCCTGAGTTCATTTCCCAGAACGCTCATAAAAATAAAAAAAAAATTCCTGAGTGTGGCCGAGCATGGTGGTAGCCCGTGCCGTGGGGCCCTGTGCCCGCCTTTAATCTAGCACTTGGAGGCAGAGGCAGAGGAGTGATCTTTGTGAGTCAAAATCAAAGGCCACAGCCTGTTCTACAAGTGAAGTTCCAGGACGCAACTGGGGCCTATACAGGGAGACCCTATCTCGAAAAGAAGACAAAAAAAAAAAAAAAAAAAAGCGTCATGAGTGTTGGTGGCGTGTGCCTTTTGTAATCCCCTCATTGCTGAGATGCAGAAAGAGGAGGATCCTCGAGGTTCGATGACCACCAGTACAGCCTAGGGGGGCACTGTGGGCCAGCAAGGGACCCTGTCTCAAAAGAGGGTGGATTATCATTCCTATTTTCCTGAAGAATTACACCCCCTGAGGTTTATTCTCGATTCTCTGGCCTTCACATGTGCACACACACACACACATATAGTACACACAGATAGGGTACAACAATCACAACACACACATTACATACAAACACACACGAGTACGTGAATTAGAGAATTAGAAAAGAAAAAGAGAGATAGATCTTGTATATTTGCTGTGGCTCCTTGCTCCTGCTGTGGAAATATGTCCTATAATAAACAATGAGTGGAAAGACCCCTGCACAGCAATCAACATGTAGAATCAATCTCAGAAACATATGAGGTTAACAGCAAAAATAATGCGCTATTTATATTCTAAAACCTAAAAATTCCATTAAATTAAACAAAAAAGAAAAAGAGCTTTTTTTTTTTTATTTCCTTTCTTTTTTTTAGTTTTCTGTAAGTTTTTTTCTTTTAACAAAGAAATCAAATAAGACAGAAACTCCAAAAACCCAACCCCCGGCTGGGTTGAACACTCAGCAGTAATGTTAGCGGAGGACAGACTTTGGTTTGGACTATTTTTTATCTTCCTCGGCTTTTGGCCGCCTTTTTTTTTCCTTTTTTTTTTTTTTTCTTTTTTTTTTTTTTTTCCTTTTTTTTTTTTTTTTTGTCTTACGAGACAGGGTCTCCCTGTAGCCCCAGCTTCCTGGAACTCATTCGCAGACCGGCTGGCCTTAGACTCACAACGATCCGCCTGCCCTCCTCTCCTCCTCGAAGATGCTAGGATAAAGGCGTGGCCACCATGCCCGGCTTTAAGACAATTTTTTATTTTTTTCTTATGACTGAAGTACAATTTCTTAGGACTTAGTATTTATTTATTTCTAATTTTATGTCTATGNTCCCCTGCTCTGACCTGAGTGTGTTGAGTGTTGGTAGTTTGTTCCTTTTGATCTCGTCTGCAGTTAGTCACCTCTGGAACTAGCAGGAAATCATTTCATGGAGTCCAAGGTCTGGAATGGTTGGGTTTCACCCTCATGTTTCTCACTGAATGTGATGTGTTAGATGTGATGTAAGATGGAGCTTTTTCTGGCCCCAGCAGGCTTACTTCCCAGCTTGAGGGGGGTGAAGCTTGAACTCTCGCTCCATAGCAGGGTGGACTCTCAGTGGATGGATGGATGGACCTGGCTGCTAACAAGAGTTCTAAACAGGGACAGACTTTACTTGGGTTCTTTAAGTTTGTTGTTTTGGGGGTGGTGTACTTTTGCTTGGAGAAAAGCATGCACCTCTCCCTCCTTCGACAGTTGTTCGTAGCTGAGGACTTGCTGTGCACAGGGCCCTGGTCGGGAGCTGCCAGAGGGCACAGCAGTGTTCATGGGTTTTCTGCTTCTGGACAGTTTATAAGCTTGGTGGATCAGAAAGTTTGATGGCAAATGAGTAAACACAGAGATAGTTACTGTCCCTGTGATAGGAGCTGTAACAAAAGCATAGGGTGGTTTGAGATTCCTGTTTTCTGAGGGTCTCATCTAACCTAGGAGCAGTGCTCAAGGAAGGCTCCTCTTGGAAAGGCTGAGACATATACTGTGAGTTCAGACAGTGGGAGAAAGCGAGTGGCTGGGTTTGTGATGAGAACAGAGGGTCAGGGTGGCTGGATCCTGCAAAAAAGGGGTAGTAGAGGCAAGGCTGGAGAGGAGCCCGCTCAGAGCACTGCCCCCAGGAAGGCTATGGGTAAGGCTGGAGAGGAGCCCTCTCAGAGCATGCCCCCAGGAGGCTGTGGGTAAGGCTTAGGTAAGTGCTGGAGAGGAGCCCTGCTCAGAGCACGCGCCCCAGCGAGGCTATGGGTAAGGCTATAGGTAAGGCTGGAGAGGAGCCCGCTCAGAGCACGCCCCCAGGAGGCTATGGGTAAGGCTGGAGAGGAGCCCTCTCAGAGCACGCCCCCAGGAGGCTATGGGTAAGGCTGGCGAGGAGCCCGCTCAGATCATGCCCCCAGGAGGCTATGGGTAAGGCTATAGGTAAGGCTGGAGAGGAGCCCGCTCAGAGCACACCCCCAGGAGGCTATGGGTAAGGCTGGAGAGGAGCCTGCTCAGAGCATGCCCCCAGGAGGCTATGGCCAGGTGGCCAACTACACCCTGAGAAGGGGAAGGGTCTTATTTTTAACTTTTAGAGGTTCTTTTTAAAAAATAATTAATTAATTATTGTGTGTGGGGCACTTGTGTGTTCAGAATGTATTGTGGAAGATCAAAGGACAACTCGTTCTATGGAAGATCTTCTTCTCTTTCAAGGGATCTTGGGATTGAATTACATTGTTGGGCTTGGCAGTAAGTGGTTTAATAAAACTATCTCTCTGGCTTTTTTTTTTTTTAATTAAAAGAATTTTTTTTTTTTTTTTTTTTTTTGTTTGATTTTTTTTTGTCTTTTTTGAGACAGGGTCTCCTCTAGTCCCAGCTGTCCTGGAACTCACTAGATCTGCTTGCTGGATCTGGCTCTTGAGCTGCTGGGTGCACACATGCACTCAAGTGCTGGGATTAAAGGCATGCGCCACCACTCCCAGCTTGTACATTGATTGTATATGGTACTACACTACATAAGGGTGTTTTTACACATCTGTGTAATGTATTTTGAGCATACCCCCCATTCCCCTCCACCTTTCCCTTCTAGTCCTAGCTTGCTTTGCTTGCTTGCTTGCCTGTGCTTTCCTTCTGTTCCTCCCTTCCCTCCTTCCCTCATCCCTCCCTCCCTCCCTCCCTCCCTCCCTCCCTCCCTACCTCTCTCCCTCCCTCTCTCCCTATGCTCCTTGGGAGCATAGGGAAATGGCTCAGGCCAATTGTAATGCACCTGGAGCCAATTTTTCAACATGACTTGCTTTGGTGCAGTGTGTGCAATGCCACCATTTACTATTGTATATTTGATTAATAAGAGTTTGTTTTTGTTGTGGGGTTAATAAGCACCAAGGGGCCCTAGCTCTTAGCAATTTTTGCATGAAGTTTAAAGTATAGTATAAGACCTATTGCCCATTTATAGTAACCCAACTATCTTTCCATTCATTATATGTTCCTGTGAAAGAAAAGGGAGGATCAGGGACTCTCTGTATGCTATTTTTTCCTAAAGGAGGAGCCCACCATCTGCCTTTAATTAAATAATGCCTTCCGTCAAACATGACTGCCACTGGAATTCCCATTTTAATAATTTTGTTTGGAACTGGAGTGGGGAGAGGCCCTTTTTGTAATGCCTTACTTTTTGCTTGATTATCTTGTTTTGGACTCTCCACAAAATAGTTTATTATTTTGTAATTGGTCTATGATATCACCCAGTGTAACGTTGTTCCATATGATCTCTGCAAGGGCTCTTAGGAAAAGGGGGGTCTTTCCCAGAAATGTTTTAATTTTTAATTTCACTTAGATTTACAGAAAGTTCCTGCTCCAAGTGTGGCCTTATGTTCGGGGGTGGCATTTGGCCATTGTTGTTATCCCTTGGAACACCTAGGCGACTTTGTTCTTTACCTATAAAGAATAATTGACTAGTTTTAGTTGAGGGCTTTGTTGTATTCAGAAAGTATATTATAACTAAGAAAGACAGCATGCCAAGCCCAGCACCAAGGAAGCGCGACATCTTAGGAGCATATTGGGAAATGGTCAAGGCCGAACACTCTGCCAGGGACCTCCAGGGGGTCAGGCCCCAAAGCTCCCCTGCCTGCCTTGAATATGACTTTCGTCATTGCTCACACAGGCGACACTGGAGTTGGTGTGGCACAGAACCTCCATAAAGGTGGGGACATGTACTTCTAGAATTTAGAACAGGGCCTGGCACACAGTAGGCATAGGGCTGTCAGCAGCAGCAAATACAAACACAAGATGCTTAAGTTTTGATTTTCAGGTAAGTGCATCCCTTGCAGTGTTAGGAACATATTTATAATTTATGCAAAATTCAGATTTAAGGGCGGCTGTTTTCCTGTATTGGACAACCCTTCTAAAGAGCTCACAAATTTGCTGACCACTGATGGGAAGGTGTTTTCTTTTTCTTTTGGTCTTTGAGACAGGGTCTCCCTGTAGCTCCAGCTGTCTTGGAACTTGCTATGTAGACCAGGCTGGCCTTGAACTCACAGAGATCCACCTGCCTCTGCCTCCCAAGTGCTAGGATTAAAGGTGTGCGTCACCATGCCAGGCTGGGAAGTTCTTTTTTTTTAATTTTTTATTTATTTCTGTATGTGTATGAATGTGCTGTCTGCATCAAGTATGTGCACCCGGGCATCAGGCCATTCTTGGAGCAGGAACTTTCTGTAAATCTTAGTAAAGTTAGTTAAAAGAAATAGTTCTAAAGACCCTCCCTTTCTAAGAGCCCTTGCTGGTGGAAAAACAACATTACATTGGGTAATATCATTAGGCCAAGTTACAAAACAGTAAATTATTTGTAGAGAGTCCAAAGCAAGACAATTAAAACAAGAATGATGTTTTCTATCATGCATGACTGTTACTGAGCAAGATGGAAATTCCAGTGGCAGTCGCGCATGGTAAAGAACATTATTTGATCAAAGGCAAGTGGTGGGCTCCTCCTTTTAGGAAAAATAGCATGTAGAGAGTCCCTAATCCTTCCCCTAACATATATTATATGGGGAGACAGGTGGGTTAATATAGATGGGTAATAGGCCCTACACTATACTTTAGACTTCATACAAAGATTGCTAAGAGCCAGGCCTCCTTGGTGCTTATTAACTTCACAGTAAAAACAAAGCATTAATCAGATAGGTAATAGCGAGTGGTGAAATTGCAGGAGTTGCTATGGAGACATGAAACAGAGCCCTAAATCTTGACTCAGGCTAAATTATAACTGAGCTAAAGTCCCCCTATGAGGGAATCTGGAGAGACCAGCCAGTCTCACACTAAAGGTTATCTTGGCATCACATTAATATTGAAACTTCAAAGAAAGGCCTTTGACTTTTAGTTCTCAAAAGTTCATTTCCTAACCTATGTTTGCGGTTTCTTTGTTCACTGTCTGTATAATCAAGTTCCCTATGTTGTATTTCGCCAACCGTGAAACATGAATAATGTACTTTGGTTAATGAGTAAATCTTGACTTCTTAGTAACTTGTTCAATTGTTATGGGAGTTTTGCCAACTCCCTCTTTCTGTTTCCTCTTGAATGTATTATAAAATCACTGCCTTAAGCTCAGTAAAATCGCAGCAGAATCAAAGCCTCTTGGGTGTCTTTTCTGTCTGTCATCGCCAACCCTGTGTTTTCCTGATTACCAAGGACTCTTCTGCCGCGGTTGCGACCCCCCGGTGGGCCAGTCGGCGGCAGGTGCACCCTCAGTTTAGGTGAAAGCTCAGTGACAATCCGGTGGGCAGACAATCTTCAGGCCGGTGATCCACACCAGCTGCCTGGGCAGGTCAGAGGTTCCCAGGCTCAGCCTAGGTGGCCCATACCTGTGAGCTCGGCCAGCCTCCTCCAGGTCAGGTGACCGCGCGCGCGTACGTGACCCGGCCCTAGTGCGAGCGCGGGAAGGCAGAAGAGGAGCTGAGTTGGGCGCCGCTGGTGTGGCCGTGGCAGGTAGGCTTCCCGGGTGCCGGGGGCTCTGCGGGGCGGGCGGCGGGCGGCGCGGGGTGGCGGGCGCCGGTGGTAGGGTGGCGCGCTGCGCGGGGCGCCGGCGGGGGAGCCGGGGGGGGGTGGATGGCAGGGGATGGGCGCGGGGGGACCGGGGGCTCCGCGGGGCGGGCGCCGGGGGTGGCCGCTTCCTGTGAAAGGGGTCTGGCGCGCGGTTCCGGCCTCCGAGGAGGGGCGTCCCGGCTGGTCCCCGGGCGGGTGGGCACTAGGTCCCCAGCTGCCCGCGCCTCCGGAAGGCGCTTGGAGCCCGTTCCGCGGTTGCGGAGGGGCGGTTGTGTAGACCTGGCCCGGACCCCAGCGAGAGTACTTGGGAGCTCCCTGGAAGGAAGGGGCTTCCTGGGAATGCGTATGGTGGAGGGAGAGGGAGAGCAGCCTGGGAGGTGCGGCCTGGACCCCCTTAGGAGTTCCTCCCTGCCATGCTCTTTGGAGATGGTGGCTACTTGAGACTTTGGTTTCGGTCGCTTCGAGTTTGTAAACTTCAGGAGGGATCACAGTCCTGATCTCTGACATGTTGTCACACCCACTTTTCCCTGTTTGGGTAGGGTTTCCACTTCTAGGGAACCTAGCCCTGCAGATCATCTTTCTGTGAGATTCTCCTTGATGGGCCCATCTTCGAGGCTCCCCCCTACCCCCGAAAAGTGTGGGTACTTTTTGCTGTGGTCACAACATGACTTTTAACTTACGCTGTGGTCAGTGACCTAGGCCAGCGTTACCCCAGCCGCGCTCTGACTGGAGGTCTTGGACAGATGAGTGCACCAAGCAAGACCTTTCCTCTTTCTTAGGCTTAAATTACGCAGCTTCTTGTACCATGTGACTACTTATCTTGACACACTGTAACTAGGTAGGGTGACCGAGTAGCCTGTGTTGTGTTCCTTAGAACGGTGACCTGGATCATATTTTTGAGGTTAAATATGCATGTTAAAATTATTCCTTTTCCAGGCCAGCCTAGACTTTATTGTTAAGTTCCAGGCTAGCTGGGTGTGTGTCAAAGCCTTAAAAATTCAAATAGAATGAAAGATCATTTTCCTTTCTCTTCATATTTTCAAGCTTTGGCAGAAGCGAAATGACTTTTTTTTTGTTCCCCATGACGCCAGTGCAACTGAGTAGAAGGTTCAGATTGGACACTGACAGGATCCAGAATCATGTGTCACTACTTTGGAGTATTTGACATTCAGAAGTTACTTTTTGTCCTAGTTTTGGGAAGCTAGTCCCCCTTCACAAGGAACAAAATAGAACTAAGTGAGTTCCTTTGACTTTTTTTTTTTTTTTTTTTTTGGTATATTTGAGACAGTGTCTCCCTTTTTTTAGTCCCAGCTGGCTTGGAGCTCACTCTGTAGACCAGGCTGGCCTTGAACTCACAGAGATCCATCTGCTTCAGGTGTGTGCTACCACTTCAGCTAGTTTCATTTTTTTTTTTTAAAGAAGGTTTTAAGATTTTATTTTAATGTTATGTATATGAGCATTTTGTCTGCATGTAAGTAGACCATGTATGTGCAGTGCCTTCAGAGGCCAGAAGAGGGTATCAGATGCCCTGGAGCTGGAGTTATAGATGGTTGTTAGGTGCCGTGTGGGTGCTGGGAACTGAACTCAGGTCCTCTGCAAGAGCAGCCAGTGCTGACCACTGAGCCATGTCTCTAGCCCCTAATTAGTTTTCTTTCTTCCCAGGGAGTTTCATTTCTACTTTAAAATTTTTTTATTTATTTATTTCTTGTCTTTTTGAGATATCATCTCCCTGTAGCCCCAGCTGGCCTGGATCTCGCTATGTAGACCATGCTGCCATTGAACTCACAGAGATCTACCTGTGTGTCACCACGCCCAGCCTTCATTTCTACTTTGTCCTACACACATGCATAATTTTGTTGGGTTTTTTGTTTGATTTTAGATAAAGTCTCATGGTGTGGCCTAGGCTGGTCTCAAACTCACTGAGAACCTCTTGTCTAAGCCTGGGATTACAGATGTGTACCACACCTGGTGCTGTTTTTGTTAGAGAACCTTTAGGTGAATAGTTCCGTGATTGGATTTGACTTTAGAAGTTCCATTTGCACTGTGGAAAAGGTCCCCATTCCTTGCCCTCACTTGGCATGGCTGGTGTCTGTTCTCTGTCTCACATTTGAAAGGCTGAAGCTCATTTGGTGTGCAAGGCAGTCTCTGTTCCCCAGGTTGGACTCCTGTCCCTGCTTCCTAAGCCATTAGGCTATTGCTGGCAAAGTGTCTGTCCCATCATGGCTGGTAACTCTAATAGCCCCAGCGAATTTGCTGCATGGTAGCCAACTAACTCTCAGAAAGGGCCGACTTCTTAACATTTCTGTCCTCTCTTACGATTAATCCTTCTTCCAGGATCGCAGCCACCTTCAAGAGAATCCAGCAGGATAGCAGTGGCTGCAGAGACCCGGCACCCGCCCCCCAGCACCAACTGCTTTGGTGGGAGATCCCGGTAAGAGCTCTGTATTGGTGAAAAGGCCCCAGGAAGATGCTTGGAGCTTTGGAAAACACACTGGGAAGTGGCAAGAAACAACTAATTTAGAAACCATTGGGGATTTCCAGAGATCTTGTGACTGATTCAGTATGTTAGGGAGTTCTTGCTGGAGTGCAGCCCTCCAGGCACTTAGGAGGGGCAGCGAGTCCTTTTCAGAGGAAGGTTGGGGTTGGCTAGGGTGGCTTTTTGGACAAAAAGCCCTGATGGTCAGAGAACTTGACTGCTTCTTTTATATGTTAGAGACTGTGATGGTCATAGTTATTCTTCTAGGATATACATAGAAACATGTAGAAACTGGTTCTTTGGATGCAAAATTTTTTGACTCTGCATTTCCTTTTTTAGGGGGTGGCTGGTGGTTCCCATTGGAAATGCTTAACACTGTCTACACTTATGGTCTGAGATATTTTATACTTGTTACATTGTCATGAGTCATGTAATTTTACTTATTGATGTTCCATCGTATTATACCTGTATTCATGATCTAAACTCTTTTGCATGGCAGCTGAATCCCTTGGCAAGAGAAATGGGTGGTGGAGGAGAGTTGGGCCTGTGTTATCACACCCTGCAAAATCCCCAGATAGTTTAAGGAAGAGAATCATGTGAATCTAGTTTGTGAATATTTTTTACTTACAGTAGATAAATTACTGATAAACATCTCAAGCAAATCCCAGAGAATAGAGACTAATGCTGTGACAAGTAGCATTTGGTTCTAGCTAGTATCCACAGGGTCTTGACAGATCCCCTGAGGGCAGTGGTCAGTTCCTTATTTGGTTTATAGCTTTATGAGGTTGAGGTAACCAGAAGATGTTGGCAGTAAGAGAGAGTGTATGTTTGGACCCTTTGTCTGAGGAGTCCCTAGTTTCATTTAGAATCCGAGGTACCATTTTCCTGTCCTCATTTCTCTTAGCCTATACAAAGTACAAAGGTAGCACCTCACAATCTGAAGAACAGTCACATTTTTTGTGATTTGTTAGATGGCTTATAAGATGCAACAAATATGTGGGTCAGGCCACCCACATTGGTGTGCTGTATAGATGTGGTCTTACCGTTGTTGTTGAGTGGTTATGGGGGGATGGTGATGCCAGAATGTGGCTTTTAAAAGTCGGAAACCTAAATCCTTTATTCTTTCTTTTTTCTTTATTTGTAGTGTGTGTGTGTGTGTGGTGTTGGTGTGTCGTGTTGCCCACCTCATGCACGTAGGATATCAAGAGGACAATATCATATGAGTCAATTTTCTGCCTCCACCAGTGTGGTCCCAAACCGAAATGTCCAAGTGGCTTGTCAGGCTTGGCAGTAGGTACCCTTACCAACAGCCATCTCACTGGCTGGCCCCTGAATCTAAATTTAAGAAAACCTTATTTATTATTTTTTAGGGTATAAGCATATTTCTCACATGCATGTGTGTAAGTGCCCAATGAGGCCAGAAGAGAGTGTCAGACCTGGAACTGGAGTTACAGATGTTCCTTAGCCTCCATGTGGGAGTTGGCAATGGAACCTGGGTCCATCTCTCCAGCCCCTGAACCTAAATTCTTGACCTATTTATTAGTGTTTTAAATTTCTCTAGTTGATCGACAATGAAATCCTAGGTCCTGATAATCCTCATTTATTGTCTTTGGTTGAGGAGTGTGCCTGTCTTAGATAAAGAAGCTTGGGTATGGAGGCGAGTTGTCGAACTGTTGTCATCTTGCCAGCACTTGGGCAGGTGGAATCAGAGGATCGGAGTTCAGGGGTCCTATTTGGCTACATAACAAATTTTAAGGCCAGCCTGGGCTACCTTGTCTCTAAAAGCCATCCAAATGAACAAACAAAAGCAAGTATCACCAAGACACAGTGAAGCTCATTACTTTGTATGCTAACAACAGCAAAATATTGAAAAGAAAATGAAACACTAGACTTGAACAGGAAATGATCTCTGCTACTGTCAGTGCTAGTTCATTACTGATGGGTAGAGTGCCTTCCATACGCTGAAGCCATGTGGGAGCCTTCGGGAGCCTTGCTGCTGCACACTCAGTGGTAGCCAGCCTTTGAGTTCTCAGTATCTGACATTTACAGTGATGTTCCTGTCCTTCATCAGCAGACACGTTTGAGGATATGATCCCAGGGCAGAATCTTCTCTACCTGTGAAGTTCACCCACACACAGACCCCCTGTTGGCCATGATGGGGTATGCTACCAGTGGCTTTGGAATCAGAGACAGAGATCAGATCCTGGCCTGTCATTCGTTTGCTGCATGATATAGGAGAGGTCACTAAACCTCTCAGAGCCCAGTATTTTGAGGTTTGAAATGGGAACTTTAGTTGCTCCACAGGTTAGTGTAGGAACTAACTGAGATGAAGTGTGGTACTCCGAGAGTGCTGAGCAACGGTGGAATGGTGATTTTACTTTGCTTATGGAGACTGTTGCATATATCACCCTTTCTTTTGGGGGAGGTGGTCTTTTTGAGACAGGGTTTATTTTCTTTTTTTTTTTTTTTTGAGACTCGGGTCTCCCTGTAGCCCCAGCTGGCCTGATCTCCCACTATGTAACCGGCTGGCCTTGAACTCACAAAGATCCACCTGCCTCTGTNCTTAAGCCTTAAAGGATTAGGCCCGAAAATACGATTGGTAAGTCTTGTAGCACCAAAGAAATTATCTAGAACTGGAGAGAATAGAATCTCTTCAAAGTGACAGTGGTATTCAGAGGGGAACAGGGCACCTGAGTAAATTACCCTTCTGAGAGTGACAGTTCCTTGGCTTTGGCACTTAGTATAAACTGCTGCATGTTTTTTTTTTTCTAAATTTATTTATTTTTTTAAACAATCTAGACCCGTGTTCCGCCCATTCCCCCACCCGCCAGAGCTCATCATTCTGCCAAACATGCTTTATCTCTTAGTCTTTCTCAAATTTCTCCATGAGGAAGTTGACTGTTTTGAGCAGAAGTTCACTGTTTCAGTCAGTTCTTTGATGCAGTCCTTTCTGTTGTTGTTGTTGTTTCCAATATGCATTACTCGACTGCTTGATAAAAGCTCAGGTGGGCCCTACACAGAAAATACTTACTGGGTAATTGGCAATAGATCCACAGATGAGGGATACCATTCTTGTTTTTTTTTCTGGGACTGTGTTACTTCACTCAGCATGATGTCCTCTAGCTCCAGCCATTTTCCTGCAAAGGTGTGATGTCTTCTTTCTTTACTTGCTGCATAGAACTCCATTGTGTAGATGTACCACATTTCTCTATCCACTCGTCAGTTGAGGCATATTTAGGTTGGTTCCAGCCCTTGTTATTGTGAGAGAGCTGCAATAACATGGCGTGCATGTATTCTGTGGTGGTGTAAGTCTTGAGGGTACATGCCCAGGAGAGGTATGGGGTTTAATTTCATTCTTCTACAAGTGGTGATCCAGTTTTGCCAACACCACTTGCTGAAGATGCTGTCTTTTCTCCATTGTGGCTTCTTGGCCCCCTTGTCAAATATAAGATGGCTGAATTTGTATTGTACTCAGATTTGGATCTTCGTTTTGTTCCTTGGTCAACAGGTCTGTTTTTGTGCCATTACCGGGCTGTTTTCATGACTATAGCCCTGTTGTTTACGTCATGGAAGGTTTTTCTCTCTCCTTCAACTATAATTGACATTTTTCCTGGGTATAGTAACCTGCGTTGGCATCTATAGTCCTTTAATACTGGTTATGCTTTGCTCCATGTTCTTCTTGCTTTCATAGTTTGAACTGAGAAGTCAGTTGTAATTCTGATAGGTTTCCCCTTAAATGTAACTTGTTTTTCTCTTGTGGCTTTCAGAATTTTGTCTTTGTTTTGGGCATCTAGCATTTTAACTCTGATATGGTGTGGAGAGTTTCTTTTCTGATCTTGTCTGTTTGGAGTTCTATATACTTCTTGTATTTGTGTTGGGTTGTCTTTTTCTAGTTTGGGGAAATTTTCATCTATTATTCTGTTGAAGATCTGATCAATACCATTCTCCTGGGATTCTTCTCCTTCTTCTCTCCCTGTGATGCAGAGGTTTGATCTTTTCATAGTGTCCCACAATTCCTGGTTGTTCCACTCTTTTTTTTTTTTTTTTTTTGGTCTTTTCGAGTCAGGGTCTCCCTGTAGCCCCAGCTGGCCTGAACTCACTATGTAGACCAGGCTGGCCTTGAACTCACAAAGATCCACCTGCCTCTGCCTCCCAAGTGCTAGGATTAAATGTGTGTGCCACCACGCCCAGCAGATTGTTCCACTTTTGTGTATTTTTATATTTTTCATAATTTTTACTTGAGGTTTTTAGTTGTTCTGTGTTATCTTCCAGGTCTAATTTCTTTGTTTCTGCTTCCTCCATTCTATTCTGAGGTTTTTCCATTCCTTTCCTCTTGATTGGATGAGTGTTCTATTTCCTTTTTCATTTCATCATGTGATTTCTTTAGTATTTCCACTCACTTTTGGAGCTTCTCAATCTCTTCCTGTAGCTCTTTACTTCGCTGGTTGGTTTCCTTTTCTTTTTCAACATGGGATCTTTTCAGCGTTCCCACTTCCTTCTGGAGTTTGTCATTTTCTTTTTTCTTTTTTTCTTTTTCCTTTTATTATTTTTTATGTGTATGCAAATACTGTCTGCATGTAGGTTGGTGCACCCGTGTCATGCCGTGCTGCAGAGGTCAGAAGAGGGTGTCGGATTCCCCTGGAACTGGAGTTAAAGACGGTTCTTAGCTGCCATGCGGGTGCTGGCAGTCGAACCTGGGTCCTCTGCAAGAGCAGTTGGTGCTCTTAACTGCTGAGCCATCTCTCCAGCCCCAGGTTGTCATTATTGAAACAAGCACTGCTTTCCACCATGGTGAAAGCTCCCTGAGGTCTGGGACTGTTTTGTTAGCAGTCCTAGAACAAGGTTTAGCACTCAGGAGATAATGGTTGAGTACAATTCAGTGATCTTTATGAAGGATGAGCCAAGATGTCCCGAGGCATCCGCAGCTGTGATGGTCAGGGCACAGCTCGGGAGTGAGACTCGGGCTGTGCCAGTGAAGTTTCAGTATCAAGATGAAGCCAAGAGCTCTTGCCTGGGACCTCCTCTGCATCAAAACCACTTGGGAAGAGTGTAGAGAAAGTCCCCGGACCTTGGCCTTGATTGGCATTCCTTGGTGGTTTGGTTCTTGAAGGAGGAGCTTGGGTCCCGACGTGCCAACATTCAGAGAAGGACATGCAACAAAGGGAGCTGAGTTTCTGTAACTGGATGACTGGAAACCTTGTGGATTTGGCCCAACTGGCATGGCTGTTCAGCCCTCTTCTCTCTGCCTCGGGGTCTACCTAATTCCTCCCTGCCTGCAGTTGTGGATGAGGTTGAGGCCAAGTTGAAAGTCATTGGCAGAAGCTGAAGGCCAGGCTACGGCTGTCTGTGGTGGAGGCCAGCTCATCTCCTTCCACCTAGCCCCACATTTGTCCTAGTGCTATTTTGGCCTGTGGTATGTGGTTTCAGCAAGTGGGCCAGTTTGTAATCATGACACAGTCACATCTCCTAAGGGTTGAGTGAGCATACCGGAGAGGAAACTGCTGAGAGATTTATCCTCAACTCAGAGGCCTTGTCTTCCCTATGTCTTGCAAGAGCATAAAAGGGAAAGTGTAAGTTTGATGTACTGCGGTCATGCAGGTGTGCGTTGGTTGGTTGTGGTTATTTGGTGTGTCTTTGGGATTTGCAGTTGGCCCTGGCAGGAGAGCAATTCATTGTACTGCGCGGGGGTATGCATGTGTGGTGTGGTGTGTGTTGGTGTGTGTTGTTTATGGTGTCTTTGGGAGTTGTGGCAGTTGGCCCTGGCAGAGAGGCAGCAATTCATACCGCGTGCGGGGTCATGCAGGGTGTGTGTGTGTGTGTGTGTGTGTGTGTGTGTTAGGCAGGTGTGAAGTCAGGTCTCCACCAGGACCTGCTTCACATTGCGTGTGGGGATGCCATTGGAGTTGCTAGTAAGGTTCCACCAGGACCTGCAGTCAGCATTGCCTGTGTGGAGCCATTAGAGGTGTGAAGTCAGGTCTCCACCAGGCCTGCTGTCAGCATTCGTGTGGACGCCATTGGAGGTGTGAAGTCAGTCTCCACCAGGACCTGCTGTCAGCATTGCTGTGTGGACCCATTGGAGGTGTGAAGTCAGGTCTCCACCGGACCTGCTGTCAGCATTGCTGTGTGGAAGCCTATTGGAGTGTGTGAAGTCAGGTCTCCACCAGACCTGCTGTCAGCATTGCTGTGTGGAGCCATTGGAGGTGTGAAGTCAGGTTCACCAGGACACCTGTGTCAGCTGCTGTGTGGGACGCCCTTGGATTGTGAGTCAGGTCTCCACCAGGACCTGCTGTCTAGCATTGCGTGTGGACGCACCTTGGAGGTGTGAAGTCAGGTCCCACCGGACCTGCTGTCAGCATGCTGTGGACACCATTGGAGTGTGAAGTGGTCTCCACCAGGACCTGCTGTCAGCATTGCTGTGTGGACAGCCATTGGAGTGTGAAGTCAGGTCTCCACCAGGACCTGCTGTCAGCATTGCAGTGTGGACGCCATTGGAGGTGTGAAGTCAAGGTCTCCACCAGGACCTGCTTCGTCAGCATTGCTGTGTGGACCCATTAGAGGTTGAAGTCAGGTCTCCACCAGACCTGCTGTCAGCATTGCTGTGTGGACGCCCTTGGGTGTGAAGTCAGGTCTCCATCAGGACCTGCTGTCAGCATTGCTGTGTGACGCCATTGGAGTGTTGAGTCAGGTCTCCACCACGGACCTGCTGTCAGCATTGCTGTGTGGACGCATTGGAGGTGTGAAGTCAGTTCCACCAGGACCTGCTGTCAGATATTGCTGTGTGGACGCCATTGGGGTGTGAAGTCAGGTCTCCACCAGGACATGCTGTCAGCATTGCTGTGTGGACGCCATTGGAGGTGTGAAGTCAGGTCCCACCAGGACCTGCTGTGAGCATTGCTGTGTGGAGCCATTGGAGGTGTGAAGTCAGGTCTCCACAGGACCTGCTGTCAGCATGCTGTGTGGACGCCATTGGAGGTTGTGAAGTCAGGTCTCCACAGGACCTGCTGTCAATTGCGTGTGGACGCCATTGGAGGTTGAAGTCAGGTCTCCACCAGGACCTGCTATCAGCATTGCTGTGTGGACGCCATTGGAGGTGTGAAGTCAGGTCTCCACCAGGACCTGCTGTCAGCATTGCGTGTGGACGCCATTGGAGGTGTGAAGTCAGTCTCACAGGACCTGCTGTCACCTTGCATTGGACGCCATGAGTCTGAAGTCAGGTCTCCACAGGACTGCTGTAGCATTGCCGTGTGGACGCCATTGGAGGTGTGAAGTCAGGTCTCCACCAGGAACTGCTGTCAGCATTGCTGTGTGGACGCCATTGGAGGAGAGACAGTCCACGTCCAAGCACTTTTCTTTTGGTCTGCTCCTCTGTTCTCATAAAAAAGTCATTTTTATCATCTCTGCTCATTGAGACTTGTTAGACAAATAAACATTTTCTTAAGTTCCTGAAGATTGTCAAATCTTTAGTGACCACAGGTCACGGGGCCTTTGTCTTTGTTTGGGCAGATGGGAGGAAACATAGGCGTTTGCTTCACACACTACTGAGGTACAGTCAGTCAGGAGGATGCTCACAATCCGATGTCTTGTAGGGTCGGATCAAGTGATGGTCTAGCATGTCACCTGCGTTGGAGTGTATGCATGTCGTAGCAACTGTTTAGGGTGGAGAATGCTGAATGTGTATCGAGACGCAGTCAAGTCATAGTCAAGGTCTAGAAGCATATTTTGCTATTGTATGTGTATACATAGTATTGTGACAGTAGTTCGGTCAACGTTCATGCCTGTGTGCGACACATTTACTAAGTAGAGCTCTCCTTGGGTGCTTGTCATAGCTCTCAGTTCTTTGGAAGCAGTGTGTGTGGTGGGTGCATTAGAGCCCTCTGGTGGCTTATGTTGCCTGCTCACCTTCTTGTGTCAAGGGATGGTAGGTGGAGTAGCCTTGTGCAGCAGGCTGCTGTGAGCCCGGTGGCATGACTTGACTTCCTTCCTGGAGCTGGGGACTTGCCTGAAGGAGGTGAGTTAACCAGCTGGAACCTCGGAGATGAGGATGAATTGCAGGTATAGACAGCAGCTGCTGTCTCTGCCTGCCTAGTGCTCACGTGCTGACCACTCTGTCCATGTGCTAGAACTTTCTCATCTGCATGAAGGGACAGCAAGACAGCTACAAAGAACCAAATAGAGCTTTATGAGCCAGCAAATGTGCTTTTCTTAGAAAAAAGAGGAGGTTTGTGGACGAGCTTCTAGTAGCCTTGCTGGACACAGGCCACTCCACCCTGTACCTCTTGCACACAGTCGGATGGCCAGGTAACAGCTGGAACCAGTATCCCAGGTGCACCGTACCCTTCCGGGTCTCGGTGTTACTGTGATGGTAGCTGCCTCAGCCATCTTTTATAAAGCTGTGGCTAAGTTGACTTTATGGAGTGATAGTCACTGAGCCAATCTTCTTGGATAGTGAAAGATTATTTTTTTAAGCTGGGCATGGTGGTGCACGTCTTTAATCCAAGCCTTTGGGAGGCAGAGGGCAGGTGGATCTCTGTGAGTTCAAGGGCCAGCTAGGTCTACATAGCAAAGTTCCAAGACAGCTGGGCTACGGGAGACCTGTCTGAAAAGACAAAAACAGAAAAACAACAAAAAAAACGCACACACACACACACACACACACCACACACAAACCCACATAGAGTGTATGGCATGGTGCCTGGCACATAGCTTGTATCTTTATAAATAATTATAGTATTAAGTGTTGCATGATATATTACATTTGTTTACTTCATTTTTTAAAATATTTTATGTGTATGGTGTATTTCTGCATGTTGTGGTGTACCTGTGTTTGTAACAGTGCTTCTGAAAGTCAAAAGAGGGTGTCATATTCCCATGAAACTGAGGTTAAGGACTGTTCTTTTTAATTATTTTTTTATTTTTATTTTTTATTTTATTTTTATGTGTTATATATCTGTCTGCATGCAAGTTTGTGTACCATGTAGTGCAATGCCGCGGAGGTCAGAACAGGGTGTCGGATTCCCTGAAACTGGAGTTCTCCTGGAATTGGAGTTTCACGATGGTTCTTGGCCACCGTGTGGTGCTGGGGAGAACCGGGTCTCTGAAGAGCAATCAGTGCTCTTTAACCATGAGCCATTATTTTTATTGTTATAATTAAACTTTCTCATCATCATCATTTCTTATCCAATTTAGATCATTTCCTTTTCCATGCCCCCCACCCCACCTGAGTTCATTACTCTGCATACATGTCTTGGATCTTTTTCTTAGTCTTTCCAGAGTTCTTTTCAAAGCAGAGGCTATTGTTTTGGGGAGAATTTCACTGTTCAGTCGGTTTTTTTTTTTTTTTCCAGTTCTTTTTGTTGTTGTTTTTTTCCAATCTTTTTACTTCAATAATATGTATATACATATGTGAAAATGGACACAGGGCAGTAGGCTGCCTTGCCGTGAACACGGTACACAGGAGCTAGGCTACCCTGCCGTGAACACGGTACACAGGAGCTAGGCTGCCTTGCCGTGAACACGGTACACAGGAGCTAGGCTACCTTGCTGATACACTTCTGACTCTCAGGAAACCAACTGTAAACATCCCTACAGAGGAAGGGAATCTACTGTTCATGTGGAATTCATGAAATCTTGTGGGTGGGGGGGTGGAGAGATTTGGTTGCAGAGCTTCTTTATAATGAGAAAGAGGGGGAAAATCGTCTGTTTTTTTCCTCCCTCCTCCTCCATTCTCTTGATATAGGGTCTTACTATGTAGCCCAGGATGCCTTGAACTTGTCCTCTTGCCTCAGCTTCCCTATTTAGGTATGCCCGACCCAGCCCGCCTCCATCTTCCCAGTGCTGGGATTAAAGGTGTGTGCTGCCATACCTGTCACATCCATCTCTTGATCCTGAGAAGTGACCCAGTGTTTGGGTCACTTTAAGATGCAGAGGCAATCCTGGGCTATTTCTACTCCAGGGACAGAGAGGAAGATGGGCATTTGTCTGCTGCTTCCAAAGTGTTTAGTTCTTTCTGTCTGCAAGGTGGATATTTTTGGGTGTGGGTGCTGTTTTATCATGATCAAATAAAGGGGCTCAGTCCTGCCTGTGAAGGTGACAGCTGTGACGTGAAGGCAGCCTTTCCCACCGTCTACCCGCCAAGCAAGGTCTTAGCCTCCACTCTTAAAGATCTTGCCCATTCTTGAAGACCAGTCAGGTGAAGGTTCTCTAATTATCTGGCCTTCTGGTCTGCCACATGGAAGCCAGCTTAGGACTATGGCACACTTAGAATGGCATAAATTTGTTTTCAGCCAGATTGTGATAGTATACAGTCAGTGGAGCTATTTAAGAAGTAATTTGGGGGCTGGAGAGATGGCCTAGCGGTAAAGAGCGCCGACTGCTCTTGGAGAGGCCCGGGATCGATCCCCAGCACCCACATGGTGGCTGAGAACCATCTGTAACTCCAGTTCCACGGGAATCCGATGCTGTCTTCTGATCTCCCTGGCATTGCACGACATGGGTGCTCAAATCTACATGCAGACAGTACATTTATACACATAAAAAAATAAAATAAAAAAAAGACTGAGTTGTAAAAAAAAAGTAATTTGGGGGCTGGAGAGGTGGCTCAGTGGGTAAGAGCACTAACTGCTCTTGCAAAGAATCCAGGTTCAATTCTCAGCACCCACATGGCGGCTTAGAACCGTCTTTAAGCCAGGTGTGGTGGCACACGCCTTTAATCCTAGCACTTGGGAGGCAGAGGCAGGCGGATCTCTGTGAGTTCAAGCCAGCCTGGTCTATAGAGTGAGTTCCAGGTCAGCTGGGTCTATAGGGAGACCCTGTCTCAAAAAAAAAGTAATTTGGTTGGACTTGCTGGTGCACACCTTTAATCTCAGTGCTCAGAAGGCAAAAGTGGGCAAATCTCTATGAGTTGCAGGCCAGCCAGGTCTGCATGGTAAGAGCCTATCTCAACAACAACTAGAAAAAGATAATTTGGTGCTGGGACAGTAACTCAGCCAGCAGGTGTCTTGCAGCCATGGGGACCTGAGTTCATTTCCCAGAACACTCATAAAAATTCTGAGTGTGGCCGGGCATGGTGGTGCCCGCCTTTAATCCTAGCATTTAGGAGGCAGAGGCAGGGGGATCTTTGTGAGTTCAAAGCCAGCCAGCCTGGTCTACAGAGTGAGTTCCAGGACAGCTGGGGCTACAGGGAGACCCTGTCTCGAAAAGAAAAAAAAAAAAAAAATTCTGAGTGTGGTGGCATGTGCTTGTAATCTCAGTGCTGGAGAGGCAGAAAGAGGAGGATCCTCGAGGCTCGATGACCACCAGTACAGCCTAGGGGGGCACTGTGGGCCAGCAAGGGACCCTGTCTCAAAGGAGGTGGATGTCATTCCTGAAGATGACACCTGAGGTTATTCTCTGGCCTTCACACGTGCACACACACACACATAGTACATACATATAGGTACAATCACACACACAGTGTACCTACACACACATGCTACATGAATTAGAAAAAAAAAAGAGGGGATAATAGTGTAACTTGCTGTGTGCTCCTGCTGTGGAATATGTCCTATAATAAACATGAGTGAAAGACCTTCATCAGCATCAACATGGTAGAATCTCAGAAACATAATGAGGTTACAGAAAAAATAATGATGCTATTTATATAAACCTAAAAATTCCTGAATTAAGGCCTTTTTAAAAAATTTTTTTTAGTTTCTGTAATTTTTTCTTTTAAAGACAGAATCTCATAAAACCCAGGCTGGGTTGAACTCAGTATGTAGCTGAGGAAGATTTTGGACTCCTTTTTTAACAAATGTATTTATTATTTCTATTTTATGTATATGAATATAATGCCTGCATGTATATAAGTGCACCCGTGTCCTGGAGTGCCCATGAAGGTCAGAGGAGGGTGTTGGATCCCTTGGAACTGGAGTTACAGATTGTTAGCCACCATATGGGTGCTGGGAATCAAACCCAGGTCCTTTGAAGAGCATCCAGGGCTCTTAACTGCTGTGCCATTTCTCCGGCAACTCAAACTCATAGTACTTTTTAATTAAAGTATTCATACTGTTTTGCTACATGTATGTAAGTCTACCATGTGTGTTCTGTGCCTGTAGAGGCCAGAAAAGGGCATGTTTCCTCTAGAATTGGAGTAATGGACTGTTGTTAGCTGCCTGACCCTCCGCAAGAACAGCCAGTGCTTGGAACCATTGAGCCAGATCTTGAGCTTAAGCCCCTCCTACATTTACTTCCCAGTTGCTGAAATTATAAGCAGGAATTGGGCTGGAGACATGGCCTAGTGGTTAAGAGCAGCGACTGCTCTTGCAGAGGACCTGGGTTTGATTCCCAGCACCCACATCGCGGCTGAGAACCATCTTTAACTCCAGTTCCAGGGGAATCTGACTCCCTCTTCTGACCTCCGTGGCATTGCACGACATGGGTGCACAAACCTACATGCAGACAGTACATTCATAGACATAAAAAATAAATAAAAGGAAAATAAATAAATAAAAGAAATTATAAGCAGGAATCTACCATATCTGGCTTAAACAGTACATTTATTATTTATTTATTTATTTATTTATTTATTTATTTATTTATTTATTTATTTATCTTTTTGAGACAGGATCTCCCTATAGCCCCAGCTGGCCTGGAACTTGCTGTATAGACCAGGCTGGCCTTGAACTCACAGAGATCCACCTGCCTCTGCCTCTGCCTCCTGAGTGCTGGGATTAAAGGAGTGTGCCACCATGCCGAGCACAGTACCTTTTTATATTAAAAAAAAATTACATTTGTCTGGTTGGTTGGTTATTTATTATTATTTATTTCTTACTGTTCAAGTACACATGTCTATGTCATGTGAGTGCTGTGGAGTGAGTGGGGAGGTCCAAGGACAGCTGACTGGAGTTATTTCTCTTCTTCTACCATATAGGTTCCAGGGATTGAACTCAGGTCATCAGGCTCAGGAAGGTGCTTTAACCCACTGAACCATCTTGCCAACCCTGTCAATACCTTTCTTTTTCTTTTTCTTTTTTTTTTTTTTTTTTTTTTTTGGTCTTTCAAGACGGGCTCCCTCTCCCTGTAGCCCACCTGTCCTGGAACCACTCGGCAGACCAGGCTGGCCTTTGAACTAAGCGAAAAAGGGATCCACCTGCCGCGTAGCCTCATCGGATACCTTCATATGGCAAAACTATATATATAAAAAAAGGGGTGAAGGATCTGGGTACAGTGGTATGGACTTATAGTCCCAGCTACTTAGGAGACTGAGGCAGGAAGATTGAACCCAGAAGTTTTGGGACTAGCCTGAGCAACATACCAAGCCTATGTTTCAGTGAAGACAAAACAAATAAAATGAATAGGAACAATTAATCCTGAATACAAGAGAATGGTTATCTTTGTAGAGAGGAAACAGACTAGAGAAAGCAAGGCTACAAAGAAAGCGTTTCACGGAAGCTGGAGAGATGGCTCAGGAGCAATGAGAGCATTGACTGCTCTTACAAAGGACAAGAGTTTGGTTCCCAACACCCACATGGTGGCTAACAACCTTCCATAACTCCAGTTTCAGGGGATCCAACACCCTCTTCTTGGCACTGTATGACACAGATGCACTTACATACATGTAGGTATAACACTCAAACAGATAAAATAAAAATTTTTAGGGCTGGAGAGATGGCCTAGCGGTTAAGAGCGCCGACTGCTCTTGCAGAAGACCCGGGTTTGATCCCCAGCACCCACATGGCGGCTGAGAACAGTCTGTAACTCCAATGCCAGGAGAACTCCAGTTCCAGGGGAATCTGACACCCTCTTCTGATGTCGGCGGCATTGCACGACATGGGTGCGCGGACCTACATGCAGACAGCACATTCACACATATACAGAAATTAAAAAAAAAAAAAGTTAAAAAAATTTTTTTTAAAAAAGTATTTCTTAGCCTGCTTTGTAGTTCCAGTGGTCCTCTTTTAAGCTATGTTTAGTATATTCCTGTATTTACTGACATACTTAACAATAAAAAATTAAAAGAGCAGTAGAACTAGGTTGGAGAATTACTGTCAACTTTTTTTTTTTTTTTTGGTCTTTTTGAGATAGGGCCCAGCAGGCCTAGAACTTGTTCTGTACACCAGGCTTGAACTCACAGACATCTACTTGCCTCTGCCTGGGATTACAGGCCTGTGCTGGATACAATGCCCTGCTATTTTCCACTTTTGTCTCCAACCTTAGGATTCCCCTGGGTTTGATAATGTCCACTTTGCTTTTGTGCCGCCCAGTTGACATATATAACAGGGCAGCTGGCCAGTTCTGAGTTGATCCTCCATGCTGGCATCTTAGGCTGCCCTGGTATCACTTACATGGATTTAGGACCTGAGAATTTATTTGGGAACTTGGAAAACTGGGTCCATCTGAAAGCTGGCTTCCTCCAGGTGATGTATCAGAACACCCCTCATCTCAGTGGCTGGAGGGGGCTGGTCTCAGGATGTTCAGTGTTAGATGGGATGGGGACAAGTATGGCTATCCCCTAGGCTGGCACCTGTGATGTGACCTCCTGCACTGTCCCTTCCCCCAGTGGCGGCACCTCGTTGACGATGGAGCTCCTTGGAGAGTGCGTGCTTGCCCACACATACACAGAGATCACCTCCCATCCCCTGTAAGAATCCATGTTTGAGTTAGTTCATCCGTCCGTCCATCCATCTATCATCTATCTATCTATCTATCTATCTATCTATCTATCTATCTATCTATCATCTATCTATCTATCTATCTATCATCTATCTATCTTGTCTACTACCTACTTATCTAGTGTGTGTGAATGTGTGTGTGTGTGTGTGTGTGTGTGTGTGTGTGTGTAATGCATGCTCACATGCTCAGAGGTCAGATGACAACTTTTGGAGTCTGCTCTCTTCCTCGACTATGTGGGGCCCTGGGATGGACCTCAAGTTCTTAGTCTTGGTAGCAGTCACCTCCCCTGCTGATATATCTCATTGGCCCTCGTGCTTTTTCTGGAATAAAGGCAGTTTTGGCCCCTTCCTAGGTCAGTTTTGGGGAGAGTTCCCATGTACCTGGCGCTCTGCACACATCACAGGAACCTCTCCTCCCAGTGAGGTCAGTCCTGATGATATAAGAGAGCTTTCTAGAACAGGCAAATGTAAGTATAGGAAAAGAAAGCAGTGTGTGGGGAGGACTGGGATGAGCAGAATGGGTTGGAAGTTTGGTCTTTTGTCTGGCAGTTCCAGGTTGTGCCTTGGGGCCATCTGGTCTTGAGAACTAAGGGGACTCAGTGGGGCTTGTGTGTAAGGAAAAGAACCCAGTTGAAGGGCCATACAGGTGCTAACAGCCATCGTTGGAGCTTCCTATAGGTTAGAAATGGTTACGAAATTCAGGCAGAGAGTGGGCAGCCAGGCTTCTGAGTCCCTTTGTGGTTTGCCGATTCTTGGTCAGCTGTAATTTCTTCCTCCTTCGTGGTGGGTGAGGTGAGGGACTGAAATCTGGCCGGCAGGAGAGCAGCACCGCTCCTCCAAGCCCAGCCGTGAGCAGCCTCCACCCGGAGTGCTGGCTCCGCTGTAGGACACTGAAGGGTCCATAGTCAGACAGGGAAATGGAATTTTAAAAAAGGAAGAGCATACTTATTTAAAAATTTTTTTGGATTTTTTTTTCTTAAGAGATAGGATCTCCCTGTAGCTCCAACTGTCCTGGCCTCTCTGTGTGGACCAGGCTGGCCTCAAACTCACAGAGATCCACCTGTCTCTGCCTCCAGAGTGCCGGGATTAAAGGCGTGAAACCCCACGTGCAGCTTATTTATTTTTATTTTATTTCTTTCATTTTATGTGTATGAGTGCACTCATATCATGCAGTGCTCATGGAGGACAGAAGAAGGCATCAGATTCCCTGGGACTGGAGGTACAAACAGTCGTTAGCTGCCATTTGGGTGCTGGGATTTGAACCTGGGTTCTCTGCAAGAGGAGCCAGTGCTCTTAACTGATCACTGAGGCATCTCTCAAGCCCCCAAGAGTATTTTTATTTACTCAGTTTTAGCTTCATGAAGGTTCCCCACCCCCACCCCCAGTGCTGAGGACTGAAACAAATATCTTACATATTCTGTGTAGGCAGTCTACCTTGAGCCGTATCGATCACTAGCCCTCTTTGTTTTATTTATTTATTTAATAAGAAAATAATTCACTGCACTTTAATGCAGTTATTTTAGTATCTTGTGCAACACCTCCTAATTTTATTTACACCCCCCTACTGCCACACCAACTCCAGTGTCGTCTGTGTGAGCAATGACGAAAGTCAGCATAGAGGCAGACGGGGGAGCAAAGTCCTACTGTGCCGAGCCCCCTGGAGGTCCCTGGCAGAATGCTCGGCCTTGGTCACCACTAAGATCTCGATGTACTCCTAAGATGTTACGCTTCCTTGATGCTGGACTTGGTGTCCTGTCTTTCTTGGCAATAATATTTTTCCTGAGTACAACAAAGTCCTTAATTAAACTTGATCAATTATTCTTTGGAGACAAGGAACAAGGGCGCCTAGATGCCCCAGGAGATGGCAATAATAGCCAAATACCTCCCCCGGGCACCAGGCAATTCTTGGAGCAGGAACTTTCTGTAAATCTTAGTAAAGTTAGTTAAAAGAAATAGTTCTAAAGACCCTCCCTTTCTAAGAGCCCTTGCTGGTGGAAAAACAACATTACATTGGGTGATATCATTAGGCCAAGTTACAAAACAGTAAATTATTCATAGAGAGTCCAAAGCAGGACAATTAAACAAGAATGATGTTTTCTATCATGCATGACTGTTACTGAGTAAGATGGAAATTCCAGTGGCAGTTGTGCACGGTGAAGAATAATATTTGGTCAAAGGCAAGTGGTGGGCTCCTCCTTTTAGGAAAAGTAGCATGTAGAGAGTCCCTAATCCTTCCCCTAACATAATATTATATGGGGAGACAGGTGGGTTAATATAGATGGGCAATAGGCCCTACACTATACTTTAGACTTCATACAAAGATTGCTAAGAGCCAGGCCTCCTTGGTGCTTATTAACCTCACAGTAAAAACAAAGCATTAATCTGATAGGTAATATCGAGTGGTGAAATTGCAGGAGTTGCTATGGAGACATGAAACAAAGCCCTGAACCTTGACTCAGGCTAAATTATAACTGAGCTAAAGTCCCCCTGTGAGGGAGTCTGGAGAGACCAGCCAGTCTCAAACTAAAGGTTATCTTGGCATCACATTAATATTGAAAATTCAAAGAAAAAACCTTTGACTTTTAGTTCTCAAAAGTTCATTTCCTAACCAATGTTTGCGGTTTCTTTGTTCACTGTCTGTATAATCAAGCTCCCTATGTTGTATCTCGCCAACCGTGAAACATGAATAATGTACTTTGGTTAATGTGTAAATCTTGACTTCTTAGTAACTTGTTCAATTGTTATGGGAGTTTTGCCAACTCCCTTTTTCTGTTTCCTCTTGAATGTACTATAAAATCACTGCCTTAAGCTCAGTAAAAATGCAGCAGATTCAAAGCCTCTTGGGTGTTGTTTCTGACTCTCATTGCCGACCCTGTATTTTCCTGATTACCAAGGACCCTGCTCTCCCGTGGTTGAGACCCCCAGTGGGCCAGTCTGTGGCAGTTGGCGCCCGAACAGGGACACTTGGACAGGTAATTTCTCTCCTTTCTTTCTTTTTCAAAACACAGGAAGGCTCTCGCCAGGGAACTGCAGTCCCGCTGATAAAGGCTGATCGGTTAAGTGCGAGCAAGCATTTGAAGTCATGGGGCATGGTGAGTCAAAACAAGAAAAAATGTTCCTTTCTGTATTTAAGCATATGATGGCAGGGAGAGGATTAAAGGTCTCAGAAAAGGCTTTAAAGGATTTCTTAGATTTTATTAAAAAGGTCAGCCCTTGGTTTCCAGAGGAAGGCACTCTGACTCTGCCAGATTGGAAAAGAGTTGGCAGGGAAATGAGAAGGCATGTTCAAACTCATGGTGAGGGGGAACTCCCTAAGTATGCTTATCCTCTCTGGTTACAAATGAGGGAATTGTTAACGGGTGAGTCAGACTTTGAAGGGCTTGTACATGAAACTTTGTCAGAAGATGGGGGACAAGAAGGGGAGCCGCTCCATAAGCCACAATGGTCGTATGGCACTAGTGGAGGAGACTACAGTTCTGATTTTGAACTTATAGATGGGGATGATAAGGACAGGAATAGAAATGAGGATAATAACAGAGAAGATGACTTTGATTTAGATAGTGAAAATGAGAAGTATGGCCCTCCTGAAGATAGGGATCATTGGAGCAAATGGAATTATTGTCCATCTACTCCCCCAGGGTGGCCATCCTCAAATAACAAACCATCTGCGCTAGGCTGGCCTCCTGTCCCCCAGCCTCTCTGGAGCACAGGATGGATGCGTGCTGGGGACAATTGTCTCCCACCTATGATGGTTTTTCCTGCAAAGAGAGCCAAAGATAAAAATAAAGAAGAAAATAGGAGGAGGCAACCTTTAGTCCCTCCACCTTTAGGCTTTTATGGAGCCATGGAAGAGGCAAAAAGAATTGGCGATTGTTATGTGTTATGGAGAACTGACTATGAGGCTAGATCTAAACAAACTGTAACTCAATTTTTGAAAAGGAGAGGCTCCAAGCCAGGTATGGATGTGCTCTTAGGAGCAGGGGATTATGCCTCCCAACAGTCTCAAATCAATATTCCTAGAGAAGTCTTGGAAGCAATTACTCAGAATGCTATCCAAGCTTGGAGGGGATTGCCACCTCCTGGAACCAAGGGAACTACCCTGTCAGGAATAAAGCAAGGAAATGAAGAAGCTTATCAGGAGTTTGTTTCTAGGCTTGAGGAAGCTATTCATAGAATGTTACCGCCATCAGAAGGAACAGAAATTTTGCTTAAACAGTTAGCATGGGAGAATGCTAATACCCTGTGTCAGGAACTTATAAGGCCCATAAGAAAGACAGGAACTATACAGGACTTTATAGAAGCCTGTGTTGATGCCTCACCAGCAGTAGTGCAAGGGATGGCATATGCTGCAGCAATGAAAGGACAGACTTATAGCGCCTATGTAAAAAAGATTTATGGAGGAGGACGAGGATCCTCAGATCCCACATGCTTTAAATGTGGAAAAACAGGACACATGCAAAGGGCATGCCCTAATGAAGGAAGGAAGGATAGGAATCCTAAAAGGGGACCACCTCCTGGGTTATGCCCTAGATGCCAAAAAGGCAAACATTGGAAAAATGAATGTAAATCAAAATTTCATAAAGATGGGACCCCTCTTACAAAAGTAAAAAAGGAAAAGGAGACAAAAAACTCAGCCCCCCTCCAGAAAGAGAGGAAAATGAAGGAGCCGATCAAAGATTAAATCCTATTCATGAGTTGCCCAGGGCAACAACAGGAAGCGCAGGACTGGACTTCTCTGTCTGCCAGGATGTAATCTTATCCTCGGGGGATGGAGTAACATTAGTCCCCACTTCCACACTGGGCACTCTTCCACAGGGCACTGTAGGTTTAATAATTGGCTGAAGCTCAAATTAGAAGAAAAATTTTGAGGTCCTTCCAGGTGTCATAGATTCTGATTTTACTGGAGAGATAAAAATTATGGTCAGACCCTTAAAAGAGACAATTCTACTACATAAAGGACAGAGAATTGCACAATTGTTGTTATTACCTTATGTAAATTTACCAAACCCAATTTTAAAACAAGAAAGGGACCAAGGTCAATTCGGGTCCTCTGATGTGATAGCTTGGATCCAAGACTTAGGTAAAGATCGACCCTTTAAAATTATAAAGATAAATGGAAAATGTTTGCAAGGCCTTTTAGACACTGGAGCAGATAAAACTTGCATAGCAGGAAAAGATTGGCCATCTTCCTGGTCTTCTCAAAAGACTTTTTCCTCTTTGGTAGGATTAGGTATGGCCTCAAATGTAGCTCAAAGTTCTCAATTGCTAAAATGGGAACTCAATGGAAAGACAGGATTATTTCAACCTTACATTATTCCTTCCTTGCCCTTTTCCTTGTGGGACAGGGATATAATGAGTGAAATGGATCTTAAGTTAGTGACTTCAGATAATTTGAATGAACAGTGTTTTTCATAGGGGCCACAGGGAACTCTTTACATGCAGATAAAATAGATTGGAAATCAGAAGAGCCTGTATGGCTTAACCAATGGCCCCTGACAGAAGAAAAAATACAGGCTATTGAACAATTAGTACAAGAGCAGCTTCAAAAAGGACATATAGAGTAAAGTAATAGTCCTTGGAACACCCCAATATTTGTCATTAAAAAGAAATCAGGGAAATGGAGACTGTTACAAGACCTCAGAGCTGTAAATGCCACTATGATAGATATGGGAGCCTTGCAACCAGGACTCCCATCTCCAGTTGGTATCCCAAAAGGATGGGATATAATCATAATAGATTTACAGGATTGCTTCTTTACAATCCAATTATATCCAGAGGATTGTAAACGATTTGCATTTAGCATACCCTCAGTAAATTTTAAAAGGCCTTACAGGAGATATCAATGGAAGGTTTTACCCCAAGGAATGAAAAACAGCGCAACTTTATGTCAAAAATTTGTGGACCAGGCTTTACTGGCCACAAGAATGCAATATCCTGATGCATATATTCTCCATTATATGGATGATATATATTTAGCTCATCCCTCAAGTTATACTAATCAGCAATTATTACAATTTACCTTACAACAGTTAACCTCATTCAGATTGGTAGTGGCTCCGGATAAAATACAAAAGAATAAGCCTTTAAGTTATTTAGGACAATATATATATAATGATTATATTAGTAATCAAAAAATGTCAACAAGACTTGATAAATTGTGCACCTTAAATGATTTTCAGAAATTATCAGGCAGTATCAATTGGATCAGGCCTTATTTAAAAATCACTACAGGAGAACTTAGCCCTCTGTTTCAGATATTGCATGGGGACTCAGATCCGAGGTCTCCCAGGAACATGATGCCTGAAGCCTTAAAAGCCCTGGCTCAAGTTGAAAATCACCTTAATCAAGCTAAAGTAAAACAATTATCCTACTCAGTCAGATCCTTGGGACCTGATAATCTTTTAAACCCCTTATACCCCAACAGGATGCTTATGACAATCAGGAATATTGGAATGGATACATTTACCACATGTACAGTCAAGAATGTTGGCATCTTATCCATATATGTGCTCCCTATTGATAAATAAGGGTAGACAAAGATCAAAGGAACTCTTTGGAAAAGAGATGCATAATATTATAATTCCTTATAATAAAAAACAATTTAAAGTATTATTGACAGAGAATAAAGATTGGGGAATAGCCTTGCAAGGATATGCAGGACAAATAAAGTATCATTATCCTAAACATCCTCTTATGGAATTCTATAAAGAGGTAGAAATAATATTCCCCACTAAGTGTACTCAACAACCTTTAGAGGCAGCTGTCTGTATCTTCACAGATGGATCATCTAATGGAAAATTTGCAGTCTATGTACAAGATCATAAGCCTCTGGTAGGTCAGGTAAAGGAAAAAACTTCTGCACAGCAAGCAGAAATAAAAGCAGTAATTTTGGCCTTTCAAACATATACAGAAAAATTTAACCTTTTTACAGATTCAAAGTATGTAGTTAGTCTATTTCCAGCCATAGAGACAGCACTGCTGTCCGGAAATTCGCACATCCTGCCTCAGCTACAGACACTGCAAGAATTAATCAGAAATAGAACAGAAAAATGTTATATAGGCCACATACGTGGACATTCAAATTTACCAGGACCTTTAAGCAAATTATATAGCAGATGATTTGACTAAAAGTTTAGTTATGAATATAACAGAAGCTCAAGAAAGTCATCATTTACATCATCAAAATGCATTGGCATTAAAAAGAATGTTTAACATCTTAAAAACTGTTCAACGTCACTAATAATTATGGAAATGCAAATTAAGACCACTCTAAGATATCACCTCACCCCGATAAGACTGGCCAGGATCAAGAAAACAAATGATACCAAGTGCTGGAGAGGTTGTGGGGAAAGGGGAACACTCATCCATTGCTGGTGGGAATGTAAATTTAGCAGCCACTATGGAAAGCAAGTGTGGAGAACCCGTGGAACGACTCAAAATGAGCTTGCCATTTGACCCAGTCAGACCACTCCTAGCTATATACCCAAGACTTCATCTTCTATCTTAAACTGCAGAAATACATGCACAGCTATATTTATGCAGCGCTGTGTTCACAATAGCAAAAGGCTAGAACCAACCCAAAGGCCCCTCAAACTAACTGATAGATAGAAAAAATGTGGTATATGTACACAGTGGATTCGATGCAAGCAATAAAGAAAGATGCTATCAGGAAATGTGCAGGTAATGGATGGAGCTGGAGGATATTATATTAAGAAGTAATACAATCACACGAAAACAAACGACAATGGTATCCCTCATATGTGGTGCTTAGCAAATAACACAGTTATTAATTTTCTTTGTGAAGAGGGACGCATATTAAAAGAACAACAACAGAAGACTTGCATCAAAACTGACTGAAATGGTGGAACGGAGGGGGGGGGATGGGAGAGGGACATGGGTCTATATTCTATTAAATGTATATTTAATTGAAAATTACATAGTATTTTACTCAAAATTATATATAACAATAATTGGGATTAACATATACAAATGTTCTCTATATTGTTCTGTGTTACGCAATACATCTTGTAAACATCCTCTTTTATCTTTAGGATGATTTAACTTAAGGAGTTAAGTTTGCTTTCCCAATTAACAACATGCAGTCATCCCCCCAAAAAAAAAAAAAACCATGGACAAATTTAATGAAAATTTAACAAAAACCTTGATCCCTGCCAATAGGTATTTGTACTACAACTGCCTTTTTTGAGTCTCATGGGTCAAAAAATAAAATGAATTAAAAAAGGGAGAGATAAAGTACATATGAAACCTTTTGGTCAAAAACCTTTCAATTAATCTTAAGACTAACTATGGGAAAATGATTTGTATGTTCCCACAGTCAAAACGTCACCAACTTCAAGGCTGAGAAGAAAAGGATACAGCCTTCCATCAAGTAGGTTGTACCAAGAAATAAACCACAGAGAGTTCACCCATCTTAACACTCAAAGGAAGAAAAGCCTCAAACGGCTACAGGAATCAAACATCTCTGAGGACCATAGGCGTAACAACTGTTAACAAACACTGAAATCCTAATGAACTTTACATTCTAGGTGTAGCACAGTTTCAATATGAATGACCTCCTTACCTGTTTTTCATAGAACAAAGAAAACAGGGTGGTAATGAAGTCATCCTCCCTAACTGTAAAAATTAGAGCTGACTGTTATAAAAGTAATTTCTTATAAAACTGAAAAACTGCTTTCTTTAATTGGATAATATACATAGAACTGTAAAAAGGATTATTTGCTATTCTCAGAAACAAATATAATACGAAAGTCTCTTTAAGTAGTTCAAATAATTAAGAGAGCACACTGATTGCAAGCAATGGATTTTTCCTTTGCCAAGAGATGCTACCAGGGGATCCAAACCCCCTCAAAAGGTTAAGGCTTATTGCCTGTAAACTGGGATATCTATCTGCAAGAAAGAGGTGGGTAAGGTCCGCCCTGCTGTCAATGTCTTGATGTAACCATGGGAGGATGGTATCGAGATCGTACTTACAAGTATAACAGTAGTGGTCTCTGGAATACCAGAGAGTGGTGCCAAAGGCCACTAAACCAAAATAAAGCAAATGTTGGTCTCCGTTGAGTCAGCAAAACTCCTCCACTACATCAGCTACACCTCACTTGCCTCGAATACTGTGCAGCAGTGGCACCCATATGTCTGTATTCCCCAACTTTATTTTATTATTAGTTCTCGCCTTGGAGGAATAACTCGTGGATGTTGCCACAAGCTTAGACCTTCTAGTGGATTAGGAGATTTATATTCCACAGTAAGGCCTTGGCATTATTAGGGAAAAAAAAAAAGTAATCCAGGGATTAACACACAAACATCTGTGTCTATAAAAAAGTAAACCTACCATAGTAACTAGCAAGGTTTAAATACGTATATATCTATCGCATGTGCTGTGCATTAGTAGGATTGAAGCCTATCCCGGGGCAAATCGGTCAGCCCACTAAAGAAACAGCCAGAAAAACGGATCAGAGTCCAAAACGACATCTCCAGACAAAGTAGACGGTTGTGCTTCTTGTCCACCTGTGCCCCATCTCTAGCCCTAAGGAACAATCTGTGGAAGAGGGGGAGTGGTATTTGTAGGGGCTGCGATTGGGATGAATGTAAAACTTAAACGACAATAATGTAACCTGGACACTTATTTGATCAATTTGATTGAACATACAAGCTCCCGCAGCTGGATGGTGGGAGCCTTGGGCTCTGTGGGCTGGGGCACACTGCTTGCAAATTGGTGTTTATAATGAAGTATTTCTTTGCTAGAAAAAAAAAAAAAGACTAGATACTGACATTTGAACTAACTGGAATATAAATGCTAGCTGTTTTATTTATAATTTGTATTGGTTAAGGTACACAAATGGCATCTAGATTTTTCTGAATTATACAACATCACAGTGTAACACGTTCTTTTACTTGTAGACATTTTAAGGAATTAAGCTTAAATTTTTGCTTCCCAAATAAGTAGAAGTCTTAGTCCAGTCATAGAGCGTTAAAGAGCAAAGTGTGTATATTGGGTTAAATTTACTTAGCAGGTACGAACCACTCTGCCCAAGTTTTATCCATCAAGTATAGGATATTTTAAGAAGGCTTAGTGAATTGTTTTAGATTAGTTAAATTGAGGTGTAGGTTTTGGTGGAAATGTAATACAATTGAACAATTGGGAATATAAAATGTTAATTGTTTGTAATCTGTATTGAATTACCAACAATAACTTTGGGGTTAACGTATACAAATGGCATATATATTTTTTTCTGAATTTCACAACATCACATTATAACAACTTTCTTTATATATGTAGGACAATTTAAAGGAACAAGCTTAAATTTCCTTCCCAAATAAGTAAGCATACAGTCAATGGGAACGAGTTTGGGTACATGGGTAAATGAAGCTTATGCTTTTGGGCTCCCTGTTTAGGGTTGTGGTAATACACTTAGGCAGCTATAGGTCAAAACATAAAAAACCAAAAAAAAGAGGGAGGTGGGAGGGTGGGGGTACTATCCTTTCTGGGATACAAATGGAAAACTCGGTGTTCCAATCCTATTGATAAAATTTTCAATTTTTCTGATCTTAAACTAAAAGGGAGGAGAATTTTAATGTTCCCCAGGTAAAAATCACACCAATCTATATGCCTGAAAACATACAACTAATGGCTGGGCCCATCATAAACGGGAAAATGCCAGCCAAAGGTTGGACCCATCTGATCATTACGGAATGAGGAACCTCAGACTGCCTGAATCACGGACCACTGAGCATCTCTCTGAATATATTTGGGTTGACTGTTTATAATGGGCCCGAATGAAGTTTACCTGCCAGATGCTGAGAAACCTGCCTACCTCTCCCCGTTTATAGGAAAAAGAAAAACAATGATGTAATGAAAACCACTTCCTAATGGTAAACGAGAGCCAATTTGTTACAGTGGTAATTTCCTATAAAAACAGGCACAACGTATTAAACTGATTGATAGGCATAGGAACCGTGAAAAAGAAGCTATTTAGCTAGAGCCAAATTCAATAGTAAAGTGTTTTATAAGCTGTGAGGTAATTAAAAGCAAAATATATTACTACAACAGGAAAGCTCTGACATCACAATGAATTAATTCCTGCCTAGGAAGATGTTGGCTAGGGATTCAAACCTGCCCCCCCCCTTTTTTTAAAAAAAATTATAAAGTTCTTTTGCCTATAAGTGGGAATATATGCAAGGAGAAAGGCAGTAAGTCCCTGTTTTTGTCGAAGACTGGGTGTGAGCATGAAAAATGTTATGAGACTCACTTGCTAGCATACACTGGCCTCTGAAATGCAGAGAGCGTTACCAAAGTCCACTAAGGCAATACAGCAAAATATGGTCCTTCCTGCCTGAGACAAGCAAGACTCCTCCCTCATCACCAGCTACACACCTCAACAAGCCTGGAGATACTGTGCAACAGTGGCAGCCAAGTGTTCTATATATATCCAAGATCTATTTGGCTATTAGCTCCTCCTCTCCTTGGAGGAATAACGCAACAGTGGGATGCCACAAGCTTTATGTCCTCTAGTGGTTAGGAGATGTTATGGGCCACAATAAGAACTTGTCACCCTTTAATAGAGAAACCACAGTTCGCGGATTAGCACACCATCCAAACAATCTGTGTCTATGCTCACAGCTTAGCTTGACATAATAATTGGTACTGTTTAAATGCCTGTACATCCAATAGCTTGTGCTTTGTTAGTATGACTAAAAAGGGTATCACTGGGAAAGCTGTCAATCCATGAAGGGAAACAACCTGAACAGACTGGAGTCCAAAATGACAACTCCAAAGAAATTAGACTGTTTTCTACTCACCCACTTGTGCCCCTTTCCCAACGCCCAGGGAACAAACTGCGGAAGAGGAGGCATGGTAGATTGTAAGGCCTGCGGAGAGATAGGGGTGAATCATGAGACTACAGGAATATAGTCTGGACTCCTGATTGATCAACGTGCCTGTTCATACAAGCTTTTCCAACTGGACTATGGGAACCTTGGGTTGTTCAAAATTTGGACATAGACACTTGCAAAATGCACCAATTACCTAATTGTATGACATACTGAGTAACATCAATGTTATCTGCAAACAACTGTGTCATTGTAGAATCCCTTAAAAATAAAAAAATTTAAACAAATGAATGCAAAAAAAAAAAAAAAGAATGTTTAACATAACTAGAAAACAGGTCAGACAAATAGTTAAAAATTGTGGGACATGTCTTCCTGTTTACCATCCTCAAAAAATGGGAGTCAACCCATGAGGACTTAAGACTCTTGCCTTATGGCAGAGGATTATAGGCCTGGCAGACATCTTTATCCACAAACCTGGTAACTGTATGTGGGATCTTGCTAATTGTATATGAGATGATTACTGAGTAGCGAGGATTATAGGCCTGGCAGATGTCTTCATCCACAAACCTGGTAACTGTGTGTGAGATCTTGGTAACTGTATATGAGATCTGATTACTGAGTAGCGAGGATTATAGGCCTGGCAGACGTCTTCATCCACAGACCTGGTAACTGTATTTGAGATCTTGGCCAAGAAGTTGTATGTATGGGCCCAGTTTCTTCCATTACATGTACACATATTTGATTTATTTAAGAGTGGATGTGAATGTTTTTTGATACTGGGCACTGAACCTAGAGTCTTGAATATTCCAGGCAAGCATTCTACCATTGAGCTGTATTTCTAGCCCTTCGCACTCACAGGTATGTGGTATATGAAGATTGGAAGGCCTTGCGTTTCCCTGGTTCCTCACCAGCTGGGCTCGGGCAGTTCACACCTAGAATTTTACATGCTCCCTCTGGGGGTCATTTTTACTTGGGAAGTGTCAGCACTTCTGATGATAGGGTCTCTTTCTCTTTACTCATCTTTTTTGTCCTGTTCTGACAAAAACTCATTCAATTTATCGGCTCCCTTGCCCAGGCATTAATGACCTCGGAAGGTTTGAAGAGCTGTGTTCTGGGAACTTTATAAAGCCCCAAGGTCTCTGGTGAGCTCTAAATAGCTCATTGGCTGTGTCTGCAGACAGCCTATCCCAGAAAGGAAAGAAAAATAAACTCGGGTGGGTGTGAGTCTGCTGGGAACACTTCAGGAAGTCCTGGGTGGGCCCGGGGAGAATTGGGAAGGAAAGCTGACAGGGAAACAGGGACTTTGGGGTCCAAGCCTTTGGGCACTGGGCCATTCTTTCAGTCATTGCTGGCCATGTCCAGTCCTTCCATGGAGCTGACCAAAAGCTGCTGGACTTGGACATGTCCTGTCAGCCTTATTAGTGTTTTGGGGAAAAAAGGAATACAGATTATTCCATTTAGTCCTTCAGTGGTGAGAGAGACACAGTCCCTATTCTCAGGGAGTCTGGAGGCTGTCTTCTGAGCAGGTGATAGGGGTGAAATAAATGAAGATTGTAGACAAGGGTCCACTATATTCCCAAAATGTGAACATAGAGACTAATCCCAGCTTAGTATGTATATTGATGCGCTGATTATGTATTAATAAAAATGATGTCATTGTACATTCACTTGCTCATAGAGGTTTATTTCATAGCTAGCTGTTTGGCATTTCCTCCATAGGAGCCAAGGGAGATATGGTATGTACCAGAAAGCTGAGAACTAAAGAAAGGAAGCTGGGTATCTACAGAATGCTCTGAGCCAGGCTCTGTACGAGATCATGGCCACAAAAAGGATGGAAAGTTACAATCCCTCATACCAAGGACTCTGTATCAGAAGTCGAGACACTTGGGTGACAGTCATAAGGTAGTGTGCTGGTGTATACTCAGACAGGAAGGGGATTTAAAGGTGACTTTCCACATATGAGCTGTATTTTGAAGGAGTTTGCTGATCCAGTGAAGTGGGAGTCAGGGACACCCCTACAGGCAGAGAATACTGCATGGACAAAGGCAGGGGAGCAGCAGAGCTTGGCCAGCTGGAGAACAGCAGTCACCTGGCCATGCTGACATGTAATGTACTAGATGGTCACTGTAGCACACTCTGCTTTGCAGGCCAAATTCAGCTGCCACCTGCCTTTTTTTTTTTTTGAGACTGGGTCTCCTTATAGCCCCAGCTGGCCTGGAACTCACTATGTAGACCACCCTGATCTTGAGCTCACAGAGATGGGACAACCTCTGTCTCTCATGTGTTGGGATTAAAGGTATGTGCCACCACAGCTGACCCTGTAAGAGCAGTTTTAAGTTCAGAATGAGTAACAAATGGAGCAGCACACAGCAGTGCGCAGGCAGCTCCATGGCCTCCCTCAGGATCAGCCTTTGCTGGAACAGGACCTATGTTGACATGTCGTTGGCACTCACAGGCTATTGATTTATGTTAGGGTCTGGCTTGGTGGTGTCCTTTCTGTGGGTTTTAGCAAATGTGTGCCATGTACCTACTGTCACCGTCTCAAGTCTCATGCAGAGTGGTCTCGATGCTCTGTGCTTCATCTTTTGGACTACCTAGGAGATGTACCATGTAGCAGGTTAAAGGATGAGGAGGAATAGAAGGGGCTCCCAGGCTCTTGGACAGTGATGTCATTCATTGAGAAAAGAGATGCGGGAGGGTGAGGATTAAGGGTGTGTCCAGAACATCACGTGCAGGGTCAGCTTTGATGTGAAGCAGGCTCTCTGAACCAGGTTACTGCTTGGAATTGGGAAAGTCATTTTTCTGAAAGTATGTTGGTGGAGGAACGAAAAACAAACTGCAGAGACACAGAGCCAAACACTGTGTTCTTGGTCGTGGCCAGAAGGGCCAAGATATCTTACAGGGTAACCACGACTTAGAATGCAGGACTGCTGTTCTAGGACTCAGACCTAGAAATTTGTGGCTGAAAGGGAGAGGGTCTAGAAAAAAGCCAATGAAAAGAGCGTGGGTCTCAGAGGAGTAGTTCTTGGGAGAAGGAAACAGAACTGTCTACAAATGCTTTGAGCAGATGTGCATGGCAGTGAGAGCAGTTGTGCAGGACATGGTGCTGGTGGCTGTGGTTTGGTGTGATGAGGTCAGACTGTGCCTTTAGGTTGTATTGAAGATGCATGGCTCCTCTAGAGAGTGCCAGGGTTAATGGAGGTAGGGATTTGGGGCTTGGGTTGGTAACTGTGATGGCAAACTCAAGAGCTTAAAGAGACTCTAGGGGGCTGGAGAGATGGCTCATCGGTTAAGAGCACTGACTGCTCTTGCAGAAGACCCGGATTCGATTCTCAGCACCCACATGGTGGCTAAGAACCATCTTTGACTCCAGTTCCAGGGGAATCTGACACCCTCTTCTGACCTCCGCGGCATTGCACGATATGGGTGCACCAACGTACATGCAGACGTTATATTCATACACATCAAAATAAATAAGTAAATAAATAAATAAATAAATGTAAAAAAAAGAAAGACTGACTCTAGACACTGAAGTAATGCTATATAGCTAAGGTTTTCTTTTTTTCCATTTTGTATTAGATAAAAAACTAAAACCTAGAATTTATTTTGCTTTTTCCCGAAGTTCTGTACCCTCATTAGAAATTCAGCAAAGATACTGGTCTCATTATTCTTTGGGCCTCCCACCACTTGTTTATTAGTTCATCTCACTGTGGCATCTGCCCCTAGCATTCTGCCAAAATTATAGCCACAAAAGCCCACCTGTGCTATATGCAAGTTTAACACCATGATTTAGTTCTTTCTAGAAACATTCCATGTCTCGGATTATATGATGGGAATCTCAGAGTGCTTCTATTTTTTTTTTTTCCTCATTTCATTGAACTTAATAAAGCCAAGCTTGGGTGGGGCATGATGGTATATGCTTGTAACCCCAGTGCCTGGGCTGCCTAGTCAGACTCTTGTCTTATTGACTGTCCTTAAAATTTTAATTCATGCATGCCGGGCGTGGTGGCACACACCTTTAATCCTAGCACTTGGGAGGCAGAGGCAGGCAGATCTTTGTGAGTTCAAGGCCAGCCTGGTCTACAGAGTGAGTTCAAGACAGCTGGGACTACAGGGAGATCCTTTCTTGAAAAGACCAAAAAAAAATTAATTCGTGCAAAAAAATATAAATGTGTTCCTTAAAAACAAGTGGCAGTAGTAAATAGAGCATTCAAGAGAGGCATCGTGGAGAATAACAGTCTGAGAAAGCAAGCGATTGACTCCAAGAAATCTGGGGAAAGAGTGCTGGGCCTCGCAGTTGGCTCTTGTAGAGGATAGCGGGAGCAGTGTGAGAGAGGCTGGCCTAGCTGAACAGCAGGAGATGATAGTGGTCTCTGTGTGTGTGTGTGTGTGTGTGTGTGTGTGCGCGCACGCATGGTGTGGACATACATGCTCACTTTTTCCTTCTACCATGTGGTTCAGGGGCTCAGACTCAGGCCATCAGGCTTCATGGCAAGCACCTTGACACCTTTTGGGTGGTTATATTTGTGGATATATTTAACTGATAGCTGTGATCATTTCCGTCTTTGTACAGTCCATTTGTGTTTCGTGTGATTCTTGGTGTCTGTAGAGTAATTTTCTAATCCTTTTTGCTTGTTATTTCTGTCTGTCCTGCCTGTGGTTTCCCTCCGCACTTCACTTGTGGTGAGTCTACCCGAGTGATGGTGTGCTCCTGTAATCCCCTGGGGGGCCACAACAGGAGCGCGAACTTGAAGCAGCCTGGAATTCATAGTGAGACCCTATGTCAAAAAAAGAAGATGGGGAAGGGTTGGGGGGAGGGGGGCTGGCAGGCATGGTGGTGCATGTCTTTAGTCCCAGCACTTAGGCAGGTGGATCTCTGTGAGATTGAGGCCAGCCAGGTTTGCATAGCAATTTCCAGGCCAGCTGAGGCTATAGGGCAAACCTGACTTGAAGAGGAAAAAAAAAGGGGGGAACTTCCACAAAAGGGCACCCTATCTCCAAAATCAGACAGACAAAGGGAAGGAATCTTGGTGAGTTGAAGATTTTTTTTTTTTTTTTGAGATAGTCTCTCTGTAGCCCCAGATGGCCTGGAACTCCCTATGCAGACTTAGCTGGTCTTGAACTCACAGAGATCCTCCCACCTCGGCCTCCCAAGTGCTGAGATTAAAGGTGTATGCCAACATCCCCAGCTGTTTTTGATTCACTTATTACTTGATAATTGGATGTCAAATTACCGGCATCTGGTGGTATGAAGAAACAAGACCCTTCCATGGACTCCCTGTATGCAAATTTCCTGTTTGTCTTTTTACTGACTGTGGACCCTATGTGCTTTGGATCTACTTTGTGTGTTCACAGATGACCTTTGCTTTTTGTTTGTTTGTTCTTTTTGAGATAGGGTCTCCATGTAGCTCCAGCTGTTCTGGAACTGACTATGTAGACCAGGCTGGTCTTGAACTGAGATCCATCTGCCTCTCCCTCTTGAGTGCTGGGATTAAAGGTATGTGTCACTACACGCAGTGGCCTTTGAAGATCCCAATTTTAATGACAAAATGGGAAAGAAAACAAATGAAAATAATGAAGACCTAAAGTAGCATATCGGGCAAATACTTGCTTCGTGGGAGAGAAAAGATTAGGATCAGATTTTGCTCTTTTTCTTAAAGATTTTAATGCTTAAAATTTTTTTTTTTTTTTGAGACAGGGTCTGTAGCCCTGTAACCCCAGCTGGCCTAAAACTCACTATGTAGACCAGGTTAGCCTTGAACTTATAGAAATCCATCTATCTCTGCTTTCCGAGTGCTGGAAGCTGCCTTGTGGGTTCTGGGAATTGAACCCCCTGGTCCTCTGCAAGAGCAGTCAGTGCTCTTGACTGCTGAGCCATCTCTCCAGCCCCTAAATTTTTTTTTCCTCTTCATTTATTTATTTGGGATGCGTGTGTGTGTGTGTGTGTGTGTGTGTGTGTGTGTGGTGCACGCACAGATGCTTGTGTGTTCAGAAGTCAAAAGACAACTTGTGGGAGTTGATTCTTCCCACTGTGGGTTCCTGGGCCCTGGGATCAAGCTCAGGTCCTTGGACTTGGCAGCAGGTGCCTTTGTCTACTAAGCCACTTAAAGACTACACGTTTTCCCTTTAAGAGTTCTTGCTCATTCACTAGCTGTGTTTTGTGTGTTTCGGTCCTGGAGATCAAGCCTGGGCCTTGGTTGAGCACGACAAGGCAGATGCTCTTTTGCTGAGTTACAGTTTCAGCCTCTCAGCCCTCTCCCCTCCTAAGTCCTTAAATCAAATCCTACATCTTTTTCTTTACAGTTAAAGAATGATGAGGGGCTGAGAAGATGGCCTAGCGGTTAGAGCGCCGACCGCTCTTGCAGAGGACCCTGGTTTGATCCCCAGGCACCCACATTGCGGCCCGAGAACCGTCTGAAACTCCAATCCAGGAGAACCCAGTTCCAGGGGAATCCGACGCCCTCTTCTGACCTCCGCGGCATTGCACGACACGGGTGCACAAACTTGCATGCAGACAGTACATTCACACATACAGAAATAAATAAAATTAATCAAAAAAAAGAATGATGAAAACAAAAAAGAATGATGAACTGGAGAGTCTAGTGGAATGCCTTCTTCCTCTTCCATAATCTGTTGGGATTTTTGCAAAGAGGTGTGTAGGAGAGGGGACTGAGACTCTGCAGAATGCCCCGTCAAGGGCTGTTTGCACCTCATTCATCTTTGTGTCCCTGGTGGAACCTAGAGTAGTGCCTTGCTGCACATAGCTGCAGCTTAGTCCATATTTGCTGAGCTGAAAGAGTCTTGTATTCCTGCACTTCACTTGCCAGAACTTGGCGTTGCATCTTGCCTCTGAGTTTACATTCCTTGGCGCCTTGATTCTTGAGGTGTGATGGCTCAGGAGGAACACAGGCAGAGAGGGGACTTTTGTTTTATTTTAATTTTTTAAAACTTCTTGGTCCTTTCCTAGGGTTCGCCTTCCTTCTCCAGTGTCCTGGGGCCCCGTTGCCTACTCTGTTCCCCTGTTTCATCTGGTGCTTTTTTTTCCCTATGATTGTATGGTTGATATTTCCATATGGAATACTTTCCTGTTTGTTTTTGTTTTTTTGAGACAGGATCTTCCTGTAGTTCCAGCTGTCCTGGAACTCACTGTGTAGACCAGGATGGCCTTGAACTTACAGAGATCTATCTGCCTGCCTCTGCCTCCTGAGTGCTGGGATTAAGGGTGTGTGCCACCACACCTGGCCCATAGTAAATACTTTTCATCGACTATTTTTTTCAAATCCTTGCATCCTTTAAGACTGACTCTAGAATTGATACATTACTAAATGATACATTACTAAATCTGTGTATTCCTGAGTCTACCAGAAAAGAATGCTTTTGACCGTTGAAGAACAGCCAGATCTGGTGTGTAGGTGTTCAAATTCCCAAGTGATTGCTGAATCTGGCAACCGTGTGTCTCACAAAAACAACCATTTCAGTGCTGCCCTTAACCACGGGCAGCGGATTCCACAGAGTGATGCCCCAGTGAAGGAGGAAGCCCTGGAATGAGTGAGGTGGTGTGCCAAGATCGTGCTGCTGCCGCCACCAGCCATATGTCTGCAAACCGGACCTTTCTTTGTGATCCTCTGCTCTTGGTCTTCAAGCCCAGAAGGATCTGCCAGGCCTTCGGGGTGAAGCTCTCTGACTCTCTCTCCTGCCACCTGCTGGAAAAAGTGCTTTCTTCATAGACAGTCGAATCAGATGGGGCCTGATTTGCTCCATTTTATAAATGAGTGCAGAAACTACCCATGTAAATCATGAGACATAGACTTATGAGTAACTTATTCACACAAGGAAAATCTTACCACCTATGACCTTACCAAAGTCAGTCAGGAACACATACCGTATGAGAGAGCTGGGCATGGTTGCTCATGGCTGTAATCCTAACACTTGGGATGGAAGCAGGAGGATCAGGAGTTCAAGGCCAGCCTTAGATACATAAGGAGTGTCAGGTAAGCCTGGGCTACTTTATACCCTACTTCAAAACAAAAACATAGCATTAGACAAATCAGGCTGATGAACTTATCAAGTACACCAGACCAATGAAGGATGCAACTCCCTCACTTGGACCACTTAAAAGAAAGAGACCCTGAGATTTAAAGGTAGTAGGCACACTGATGTGTTACCTGGTCATTTGTCATGAGCCTGTTCAGGAAAATTGTCACAGCAAAAGGCCTCTGCCTTGTTCCCCAACCTCCAGCTCAATTGCTGTTTCTCTTGCCTGTGATACATACCCCACTTGTAACTATCCTCAGACAGCTTGCCACCCCGCCTGCATTTAGCTACTCTGCACTTTGAACAACTGCAACTGCCCTGAAACTTTTTATCTAGTTCCTTATGGAAACTTTCTATTGTGTCCAGATCATCTCTCTGTCTCTGCCTTCAACATAGCCTCTCTCACCCCTACAGCCTTGTTAAACCTTTCCTAACCATTTTGTCCCCCCCATGGATACATACATACATACATACATATACACATACATATCACACATATACACACATCACACATAAAACTGTAAAATATAGGGACTGGAGAGATGACCTAGTGGTTAAGAGCACCAACTGCTCTTGCAGAGGACCTGGGTTCGATCCCCAGCACCCACATGATGGCTGAGTTCATCTTTAACTCCAGTTCCAGGGGAATCCAACGCCCTCTTCTGACCTCTGTGGCATTGCAGGACACAGGTGCACAGACCTACATGCAGACAGTACATTCATACACATAAAAAACTAAATACAAAAAATTAAAAAATTAATAAAAATTTAAAAAGCCGGTAAAATGTAGTGGAGAGTTAGCATCTATAATTAAGATCAGAAGAAAAGAAGCTGTGACTGAATGGCCACACTGCCAAGTAGAATCAGGTTGACTTGGTGAAGTACAATAAAAAAACCATATGATGCCATACATTTAATATATTCTGATATCATGGAGAGATATGAACATGCCTGTGATTCTCATGTAGTATGCTCACAGCATTCATGATAGCACAGACAGAGTTTAGGCATTAGGGTAACTTATTAGAAGGAAAGGTCATTTTTGAAATTTCATCTACCACAGAAAGCCCTTTCTTGATTCTGGTTTGATCATTTGCTAGTCCTTCCTTTTGGAGCATCCCTGAAAGTTAAAGCTAGAGAAAAATGACAAATCTACTTGGATTTAGAGGTGAGTCTAATTAAATAATTTCTATTTCTGGGTCTTGATACTGGAAGATTTTTTTCCCTATGGTGTTAGGTTGGCGTTTGTGGACACTAGAGCACACATAGCAGACTGTGAAACTCTGTCCTTCTGCAGAGTCTGCCTTTTTTATCTTTCTTCAAAGATCGGGTTTCACTAGTATCTTAACTCCTGAGTTCAAGTGTCCTTCCCACCCCCCCCCTAGTAGCTAGGCTACCTTGTGGCCAGATTTTAATCTCTAAAGATATGGAGGAGGCAGTAAGTGATTGAGTTGGTGAGACTATAGAGTCCTGGAGATTACAGCCTGAGAGTGCGTCTGAAGCCCATGGCCTGCTGCTTTCATTCAGTGAACAACCTTTCTTTAATGCCCCTAGATATCCAAAGACACAGAAACAGATAGGGTCTCTCTTTCATGGATCTTATTGGAGACAACTGTTAAACAAACATAGAAACAAACGGATGCTTGTAAACAAAAGTACCATTGTGGGATTGGTTAGGACTTAGGGTGCTGTGTGAAAATGAAAGGGCAGTTTTCTGTAGATAAAGATAAAGGGCAGTTAGACCCGAGGTGCGGCTCAGAGTCCAGGTGGGTCAGGAGTCCATGGAAGAGTCTAAGTAGATCAGCAAAGGCCTGGGCATTCTCAGTAGGAGTACACAGCTAGAACAGAGCTTCCCTCCTTCCTCCTTTTGTGGTATGTCATGACAGAGCATGTAGAAATACTGTACTGTGGTCCCCAGCACAACTGCCTCTCACTGTGCGGACTGACATCAGGATCTTACTTAGATTCTACAACCCAAGGACATGCAAATCCCATAGACAAAGTGGCGTAGTCTACCTGCTCCCACATGCAAATCCCATAGACAAAGTGGTGTAGCCCTGTGCATGTGCCCTACCTGCTCCCACATGCAAATCCCATAGGTAAAGTGGTGTAGTCCTGTGCATGTGCCACTACCCTCTCCCACATGGAAATCCCATAAGCAAAGTGGTGTAGTCCTGTGCATGTGCCCATCACCCTACATTAATTATAACACCTATTAAATGCTATGATCACCCTACATTAATTATAACACCTATTAAATGCTATGTAAGTGGTTAGGAGACTAATGCCAAGAAAAGAATGTCTGTACATGTTCAATACAGGTGCCATTTTTTTCTGCCAATTATTTTTATTCCTCAGGTGGCTGAATCTGTGGAAGTGGAACCCAACAGATGCAGAGTGCAAGGCCCTGGTTGATTCCTTCAGGCCTAGAGCTGTAGTACAGGGAGGCTGTGAGAGACCAGGTTAAAACAAGTTTGCTACCAGAAGGAAGAAGTGGGCTTCCCTAATGATGCTTTGCTGGTCCACCTTAACAAGTCAGTGCTTTAATTCCCTTTCTGGGCCAGCTCCCTGCTGAATCCTTCTATATGTTAGCAGAAGTGGATGGTCCACAGGACCTTGTAGTTCAGGTTCAGATAGTCTCAGAACATAAGACAAGTTGCATGCTACCATCTCTGTTTTTAGCTGCTCTGCTGAGTAGCTTGAACAGTCCCTTCTGAACTTGAGCTGTCTTTCAGGGTTGGGAGGGTGGTGGTCTTTTCAGTGAAGCCCAACATGCAACCTGGAATTAAAGTAGATGAGTCACATTTATTCTCTCAAGATGAATTTCTTAGTTCAGTAAAGCTTCTGCCATTGAGAGGATTGCCCACACTCCAGGTTGAGAAGACAGACTGTCTTACTGTCATTTAGAATGTTCTTGGCAGCAGTTATTTTTACCTTCCCTGTCATTTCTGAGGCTGGCAGCCTAGAAGTAGGGTGTGGGATGGAGCCATAAATTACTCTGAGAATGACACAAATGGTCTTATTTTAACCATAATTGTGCCTTTCCCAGTTTACTTCTCCCCTTCTCCCCTGCCTTTCTTTCTTTCTTCTTTCTTTCTTTCTTTCTTTCTTTCTTTCTTTCTTTCTTTCATTCATTATTTTCCATTTATTATTATTTATTTATTTATTATTTATTATTAATTTGATACAGTCTCCCGCTAGCCAGTGATCTGGAATGCTTATATAGACCAGCTGGCCTCAAACCCACAAAAATCCTCCTGCCCCCGCCTCCCAAGTACTGGGACTAAAAAGTGTGAGCCACCACAACCAGCATATATATATATATAAAAAAATAATAATAATATATAATATATATAATATATATATATATATGCACCCGTGCTGTGCAGTGTTGTGGAGAACGATAGCGCGCATCCAGTACCTATGAACTGCGTAGTTATTACAGTCATTTTGTGCACAAATATGTGCTCGCCTGGGAATCAACTCTCAGTCTTCTGCAAGAACAACAGCGCTCTTAATGCTGAGCATCTCTCCAGCCCTCCATTTTTTAAAATTCTATGCTTGAGGGGCTGGAGAAGGCCTAGTGGTTAAGAACGCCGACCGCTTTTACAGGGTACTCCGTGTTCTATCCCCAGCACCCAAACCCATAGGGCCTCGAAACCTTCTGAACTCCAATTCCAGTGAGAGAACTCCATTCCAGGGGAATCCGACACCCTCTTCTGACCTCCGCCGGCATTGCACGACACGTGGTGCACAACACTTGCATGCAACAGTACATATCACACATTACAGAAAAAAATAAATAATTCCGGGTGTTGTGGCGCACGCCTTTAATCCTAGGCACTGGCTACAGAGGCCATCACGTTATCATGTGAGTCAGAGGCCACCTGGTTTACAGAATGAAGTTCACAGGACACCGAACTTACAGGGAGACCTGTCTCAAAAAAAACAAACAAAACAAACAAAAAACAAAACAACCTCAAAATAAAAACAAAAAACACAACAAAAAAATTCATGCCTTGAAGTGAGAAGCACTATGGAGGATACAGGTGGTGTAGGCTTATAGCTGGCCTGTGGCCACCTCTCTGCATAGAGGGGAGGTTTCCTTCCCATTGCCATTTGTCTCTCTCTCCTCCTCTCCCCTTATACGATTCATTTTAAGTGATCTGCTTTCTTTTCTGTTTTNATATATATATATATATATGCACCCGTGCTGTGCAGTGTCTGTGGAGAACAGAAGAGCGCATCAGTTACCCTAGAACTGGAGTTATGGACAGTCATTTGCTGCCATGTGGCTGCTGAGAATCGGACTCCAGTCTTCTGCAAGAACAGCCAGGGCTCTTAACTGCTGAGCCATCTCTCCAGCCCCTCCATTTTTTAAAAATTCATGCTTGAGGGGCTGGAGAGATGGCCTAGTGGTTAAGAGCGCCGACCGCTCTTACAGAGGACCCGGGTTCTATCCCCAGCACCCACATGGTGGCTGAGAACTGTCTGAGACTCCAATTCCGGGAGAACTCCAGTTCCAGGGGAATCCGACACCCTCTTCTGACCTCCGCGGCATTGCACGACATGGGTGCACAAACTTGCATGCAGACAATACAATCATACACATACAGAAATAAATAAATAAATGCCGGGTGTGGTGGCGCACGCCTTTAATCCTAGCACTTGGGAGGCAGAGGCACACGGATATCTGTGAGTTCGAGGCCAGCCTGGTCTACAGAGTGAGTTCCAGGACAGCCGGAACTACAGGGAGACCCTGTCTCAAAAAAAAACAAAACAAAACAAAACAAAAAACAAAACAACCTCAAAATAAAAACAAAAACAACAACAAAAAAATTCATGCTTGAGTGAGAAGCACTGAGGAGGATACAGGTGGTGTAGGCTTATAGCTGGCCTGTGGCCACCTCTCTGCATAGAGGGGAGGTTTCCTTCCCATTGCCATTTGTCTCTCTCTCTCTCTCTCTCCCCCCTATACTTCTATTTTAAGTGCTGCTTTCTTTCTGGTTCTGTATTGCTGGAAACTGGCCCAGCTCCATGTAGTTTTCTATTCTCCTTTCTTTCCCATGCTGCTATTAAAAGCCAAAGCTAAGAGTCCCCGAGAACGGGCAGGGTGGAGGACACGAGCCCTTTTGGTTCCAGTCATCTTGAAATATTGATTCTGATTGCACAGATTGGAATGGAATAGGTTTATGGGGCAGTTTTAATTTCTGTGCTTGTTTTATTAACATTGAGGAGACTATCAGACATAAGCCCCTTAAACTTCTCTGTCTTGAGCTTGAACACGAGTGGGCAGATTAGAGGTCTAAGAACTTCCCTTTGTATTCTGAGTCTCTTTTACCGCAACAGGCAAGTATGCTTGGCATCTGGAATTCAGCCAACTATGAATTCTTGGTATCTAGAAGTGATCTGTTCCTCAGCTTTAAAGAATCCTCACATTTACTTTTTTTTTTTCATTTTTTAAAAATTTATTTTCTATGTGTATGAATGTACTGTCTGCATGTGGGTTTGTGCACCCATGTCGTGCAATGCCTCAGAGGTCAGAAGAGGGTGTTGGATTCCCCTGGAACTGGAGTTCTCCTGGAATTGGAGTTACAGATGGTTCTCAGCCGCCATGTGGGTGCTGGGGATCGAACCTGGGTCCTCTGCAAGAGCAGTCGGCACTCTTAACCACTAGGCTATCTCTCCATCCCATAAGAATCCTCACATTTACTAAGAGATGTTTGTGTAGTCTTGGGTTTTGCTTAAATCACAGTCAACTCGAAGTTCTTCCTGTTTCTTGTACACACTCTGTAAGTTACCTGACTTCTAAAACTCACACTTTTCCCCTTCTCAGTTGGCAAGATGTTTCTGTAGTGGTTAAAATATGCAAATTATGTGGGGTTTTGTTTCGTTTTGTTTTGAATTATAAAGTGAGGAGCTGGAGAGATGGCTCAAAGGTTAAGAGCACTGATTGGCCTTGCAGAGGACCTGAGTTCAATTCCCAGCACCCACATGGTAGCCAAGAACCATCTGTAACTCCAGTTTCAGGGGAATCTGACGGCTTCTTCTGTCTCTATGCACATTGCACAACATGGGTACATTTACACACATGCAGGCAATACATCCATACACTAAAATAAAAATAATAAATAAAATATATTTTAAATTATGAATTGAGGTGTGTGGGCATGGTGTTGTATGTCTTTAATGACAGCACCCAGGAGGCAGAGACAGGCAGATCTATGTGAGTTCAAGGCCAGCCAGTTCTACATGATGAGTTCCCTGCCAGTCTTGTCTCAGAAAGAAAGAAAGAAAGATTCAGATCAGGAGTGATGCTCAAATTTTCATCGATGCCTGTTTATGACTGCAAATATGGTACGAAGGTCAGGAGAATCATAGTGGCATAGTTTGTTGTCATAGCAACGTTCACCTGTGTGCGACACATTTACTAAGTAGAGCTCTCCTTGGGGTGCTTGTCATAGCTTTCAGTTCTTTGGAAGCAGTGTGTGTGTGTGGGTGCATTAGAGCCCCTCTGGTGGCTTATGTTGCCTGCTCACCTTCTTGTGTACAAGGGATGGTATGGTGGAGTAGCCTGTGTGCAGCAAGGCTGCTGTGAGCCCGGTGGCATGACTTGACTTCCTTCCTGGAGCTGGGGACTTGCCTGAAGGAGGTGAGTTAACCAGCTGGAACCTTGGAGATGAGGATGAATTGCAGGTATAGACAGCAGCTGCTGTCTCTGCCTGCCTAGTGCTCATGTGCTGACCACTCTGTCCATGTGCTAGAACTTTCTCATCTGCATGAAGGGACAGCAAGACAGCTACAAAGAACCATATAGAGCTTTATGAGTCCAGCAAATGTGCTTTTCTTAGAAAAAAGAGGAGGTTTGTGGACGAGCTTCTAGTAGCCTTGCTGGACACAGGCCACTCCACCCTGTACCTCTTGCACACAGTCGGATGGCCAGGTAAGAGCTGGAACCAGTATCCCAGGTGCACTGTACCCTTCCGGGTCTCAGTGTTACTGTGATGGTAGCTGCCCTCAGCCATCTTTTATAAAAGCTGTGGCTAAGTTGACTTTATGGAGTGATAGTCACTGAGCCAATCTTCTTGGATAGTGAAAGATTTATTTATTTATTTTAATTTTTTAAAATTTTATTTATTTCTGTATGTGTATCAATATACTGTCTGCATGCAGGTCTGTGCACCCATGTCGTGCAATGCTGCGGAGGTCAGAAGAGGGTTTCGGATTCCCCTGGAACTGGAGTTTCAGACGGTTCTCGGCCGCCATGTGGGTGCTGGGGATCAAACCCGGGTCCTCTGTAAGAGGGGTCAGCGCTCTTAAGCGCCAGGCCATCTCTCCAGCCCTGAAAGATTTATTTTTAAGCTGGTCATGGTGGTGCACGTCTTTAATCTCAGCACTTGGGAGGCAGAGGCAGGTGGATCTCTGTGAGTTCAAGGCCAGCCTGGTCTACAGAATGAGTTTCAGGCCAGCTGGGGGTACAGGGAGACCCTGAAGATTATTTTTAACTTTTAAATTGCATGTGTGTGAGCTCAAGTGCCTGTTCCTGTGCGTGTGAATACAGGTGCTATGGAGGCATCAGCCCCCTGGAGTTGTGACCAAGACCAAGCTCAGTTCCCAGCACCAACATGGTTGCTGGTCTGCTAGAACAGTACCTGCTCTTTATTGTTGATCCATCTCTCTGGCCCTTTTTGGATATTTAAACAGGTCTTTATTTGTCTTGTATTTAGTTTTAGGTACCCTTCCATCTTGCCCTTATCTCCAGGAACATTATGTTCCAGCCCATGAGGTAGGTGCCAGCCATGTCTTTGGAAAGCCAAGTGTGTCTAGCTTCAGACTGCCTGCCTTGGAAGTGCTTTATGGTGGTATGTCTGAGTGCCCAAACTGTTCCTAAAACCCGTCTGTGAAGGGTAGTAGTTGAGCTTCAGGGATTCCTGGCCACTAAAACATGAAAGCCTTGGCTTCTCCCTCCCCTCTTTGTGCTGTGATGATGGTTCATCTTGACAGAGGCTCCCTGTTTGACTGTTTAGGATGTGGATGGTGATGTCTCGATCCTTCCCTTTTGGGCCTGTGGGGACCAATTCCCAGATGGTGGTGTAGGAGCCATGCCTCCTGACAGGGTTTTCATAGGCATGCAGGAGCAGTTTAGCAGCCACCCTTTTGGCTGTGCAGTGTATTATGCATGCAAAAGACATTTGGGGCAAAACCAGAGCCCAGTTCCAGGTGGTTTTTTCATGTTGTTACAAGTATAAAGTATTCACTTTTATAAAATGAGAGTGAATGACAACCCGTCTATATAAATTTACTGTATCTAAGTTTTAGAAGTGGTAGAATTGAGAAGTAGACTAATGGTATAGCACTTCACTGAGATGTGTGGAATGATGATTTACTTTCTAAGTACATCTGTCATTGTTCCTTTAAAAATACTTTCCTGCAGGTGTGGTGGCACACGCCTTTGATCCCAGCACTCAGGAGACAGAGGCAGGTGGATCTCTGTGAGTTCAATGCCACCCTGGTCTACATAGTGAGTTCCAGGACAGCTGGGGCTACAGCAGACCCTGTCTCAAAAACACACAAAAGGCTGGGCGTGGTGGTGCACGCCTTTAATCCTAGCACTTGGGAGGCAGAGGCAGGATCTTTGTGAGTTCGAGGCCAGCTTAGTCTACAGAGTGAGTTCCAGGACAGCTGGGGCTATAGGGAGACCCTGTCTCGAAAAGACCAAAACACACACACACACACACACACACACACACACAAACCCACATAGAGTGTGTGGCATGGTGCCTGGCACATAGCTTGTATCTTTATAAATAATATAGTATTAAGTATGTTGCATGGATATACATTTGTTTTACTTCATTTTTAAAATATTTTATGTGTATGAGTGTATTTCCTGCATGTTTGTGAGTGTACCTGTGTTGTACAGTGCTTCTGAAGTCAAAAGAGGGTGTCATATTCCCCATGAACTGAGGTTAAGGATGGTTCCTTTTTTAATTATTTTTTTATTTTATTTTTTATTTATTCTTGTATGTGTATAAATGTACTGTCTGCATGCAAGTTTGTGTACCCATGTAGTGCAATGCCGCGGAGGTCAGAACAGGGTGTCGGATTCCCCTGGAACTGGAGTTCTCCTGGAATTGGAGTTTCAGACGGTTCTCAGCCACCATGTGGGTGCTGGGGATTGAACCTGGGTCCTCTGTAAGAGCAATCAGTGCTCTTAACCACTGAGCCATATTTTTTATTGTTATTAAACTTTCTCATACATCATCATTTCTCAATCCCATTTAGAGTCATTTCCTTTTCCATGCCCCCCACCCCACTGAGTTCATAGACTCTGCCATACATGTCTTGCATCTTTTTCTGAGTCTTTCCAGAGTTTCTTTCAAAGCAGGGCTTATTGTTTTGGGGAGAACTTCACTGTTTCAGTCGGTTTTTTTCCAGTTCTTTTGTTGTTGTTTTTTCCAACTTGTATTACTTCAATATATATGTATATACATATATGTGCATATACACATAAATAAATACATACATATATCACCTGAATTGGAGGGTTTTCTTCTCTTTTTATTTTCTTTCCTTCTTTTTTTTTTTTTTGGCTAAGAGATGTCATGTTTTCCTTAAGGAAATATTTAAAGGCTCCTCCTTGGCATGCCCAAACAACCATTAATCCTGCCCTTGTGCTCCACACTGGGGTCTTTCCTTCCCATGGTCACCCAAATGAGGTCCAGTAAGCACCACGTTCTGTCTTGATCTTCTTGTACTGGCCTCCATGATACAACCTGGGTAGTCCAGCAATGGCAGTCTATACTCTGAATGGGCTGAAACCCCAGTAGCGTCTCAGTCCACAAGTTGGATGTCTCAGCAGTCCTCATCTGGCATTGAAGGTTTGGAGGGTTCTTGGAGACATGAGTCTTCAGAACATATTGGAGGGTTAAAAAGCCGTGTCTCGAGACCCTGACTCGAAAAGACCAAAAAATAAAAATAAAAAAAATAAAAATAAAAAACCGTGTCTCATGTCTTTGAAGGATGGCAAAAGCAGTGGCAGCCAGAGTAGATGCACTTGCCAATAAGAATTGAAGACAGGCAAAACAACGGTTGTTTTTTTTTTTTTTTTTTTGGTCTTTTTGTCTTTTTACTAAGATCTCAAGTTTTATATCTGAAATATAATTTCTCAGGCCTTACCGATTATTTATTTCTGGTTATACTTTCCTTTTGGATGCTTAAGGCCACACAGTTAGCCCAGATTAACCAAGGTTTTTGTTTTCTCAAGGTCAGTTGAGGATCTGGTCCTCAGGGGTCACTTGGTTTTTTTTTTTTTTCTTTTTTGGGGGTCGGGGAGAGGGAGCCCATGGCTCCTTTTGGCTTTTCATTTACCAGTTCCATCTACTTGAGAACAAAGTCAGGTCTTGCTAGACCAGGCTTCCCTTTTTGAAGCATGAGCAGACTTTCCTCTTTATGGACTGGACACTGGGCTGAAGTCCCATTAGTGGATCTTCAAGACCTCCCTACACAGGAAAACTGGTGACTCACATTTGCAGGACATTTCAAGAGATGCCCCCATGCATAGTCCCCTGGGTCTTAGTTGACCTCTGAGGGCAAGCACCCAGAAAGGCCAAGTTACACCAGCCTGATACATCACACCTATACTAAAATTATGTCGTTCCAGGGACTGATGTCCGCTTTTGATTTCCAAGGTATACTTAAATGCATACTGGCAATACACTCATACACGTAAAGTAAAAATTATTTTTAAAATGTGTATTTACACTGGGCGTGGTGGCACATGCCTTTAATCCCAGCACTTGAGAGGCAGTCATGTGTCACATAGGGTAAACTATGTTCTAAGAAAGTAATTGTTGGGGATTTTTGTCACGTGAATATCATAGACCCAAAGTAAGATGTGTATATGTTGTCACTAGCATTATGACTTTACATGACCACCATTACATGTGCCATCATCTTTGACAGGAATGTGGTTATGTAATGTGTCTGTATATACAATAGATCACACACACACAACACACACACACACACATACACACATACAGACACACACGCGCGCGCAGCGAGCATAAGCCAAGGACAAGGAAATTTATCAGTGCTAAGATACTAGGTGTATTGTTCTATTTCCAGATCTGAACTCAGGTGTGTGTGTGTCAGAAAACTTTTGGACAAATGAGCTTCTCTGGTGATTAAAGTACCCTTTGGAGGGTGTATAGACAGATGCAGACCCACCATGAGCCCTTCTAACTAGATTTCCAGCTGTGAGAGCAATCAGATCCAGCAGTACTGGCTGGAGATGGTTCTCCGTTGGCAAGCCCTGTGCTTTGTTCTTTCTCCAGGTGTCAATCTCACAGTTACTACTAATTAAAATTTTTTTTGTGTATAAGTGTTTGGCCTGCATGTATGTAAGCGCACCTTTCCCTTTCAGTGCCCGTGGAGTCAAGAGAGGGCTGGAGTTATGGATGGTTGTGAGCCACTATGTGGGTGCTAGGACCTGAGCTTCAGTCCTCTGCAAGAGCATCCAGTGCTCTTACCACTGAGCCATGTGTCCAGTTCCCTCATAATTATTTTTAATAACATATGTACTTTCTTCAAACTTTAGAAGCGTAGAAGCTGAAGCATTCACAGTCAGCCACTGCTGGGTTTCTCGTGATTCCTCTAGACAGTCTTCAAGTGTACAAGAGTAGCATCTATGTTCTTCGGGGGAAAATGCACATTCCATGCACGCACATATGATAACAGTGTACACACTGTTCTGCACTTTTCCACTTAATTATCTTAGAGTTTTTCCATAGAACTTAAAGCCAACTTAAAGAGCTTTGTCTCCCTCTCTCCTTGCCGACCAAAGAAAGAGAGATTTTAATATCAACGAGGGCATTAACACAGAGACTGAAATGTTTAATCCAACAACTCAGTGAGTTTTTTCACCAACATTTTAAAAAAAGATTTATTTTTTATGTGAGTGTGTACAAGAGTCAAAAGTGTGGGTGACTGGGGCGGCCAGAGGCATGGGATTCCCTGCAGCTGGGTTACTGGCAGTTTTGAGTGGCCAGACGTGAGCAGTGGCCAGACATGAGTGCTGAGAACTGAACTCGGCTCCTTGGAAGAGCAGCATGTGCTCTTAACTGCTGAGTCATCTCCTCAGCCCACCTCAGTAGCCTTGGAAGAAAGTAAAACCCCATGTTCATTTTCAGATGATGCAAGGACATCAGCTCATCATTCTGAAAACTGGCAGAGGGAAGGAACAGAGCTTTTCTCCTGGTCTTTCCTTTGCAGGCCAAACCTCAGGGAAGCCAAGTCTTTGATAAAGGCAGTCCTTTATTTTTATTAGAAGTATTCCAGCCAGTAAACAGAGTAGACACCAGGGGAATTGGAATCTTACCATTTTGCAGCCTCATTGATTTTTTACAATTATTTAACCATTCTTTGACTTCTTACATCAGCACTGTATCATTATAGGCTTAGTACATTGGAGAAAAAGTCCTTTACATAAAACATATTCTTCTTCTTTAGACTTTAATGTCCATTCTTATGTATTTAGTTTTCTTACAGATTTTACAACAAATATTTATAGCACTGGAAAAATTCATGATGGAGTTTTTTTTTAATTGGAATTGCATAAAATGTATAGATTTTCATAAAGAAAAATACCATCTGTTGTTTGTTACTAGCTTGGCTCAGATGTAGTAAGGAATATGAATATAAAGTCCTTTATGTTGGGGTGACTGTCATTGTAAAAGACTTAGTTATTTATTTGGTTGTTAGCCTTAGCCTTTAATGGCTGTGCTATCCCTCCAGCCCAAGATTTAGTTATTTATTAAACAACTAGTTTAAGCTGGGCGTGGTGGCACGCACCTTTAATCCCAGCACTCGGGAGGCAGAGGTAGGTGGATCTCTGTGAGTTCAAGGCCAGCCTGGTCTACAGAGCGAACTCCAGGACAGCTGGTACTAAAAGGGAGACCCTGCCTCAAAAATACAAAAATAAATAAATAAATAAATAAATAAATAAATAAAATAAGAAATAAACAACTAGTTTAGCCTCTGTGCCAGATAGTAGTTATACTGGGAAGAAAGCAAGTGGATCACAGGCTAGGGATGCAGCTCAGTGACATAGTGCCTGCCCAGGTTGTGCAAGGCTCTGAGTTTGCTCCCCAGCATTGCAAGATAAACAGAATCAAAAGAAATGAAGGAAATCCATCAGAGGCATTCCCTCGCCCAAGCTCAGATCCATTTGTTACAGTCTAGCTTGGTTTCCCATCATGTGTAGACATTTTAGGTTTTGTAGTGTTAGCTACTAGGATTCAGTAGTTGCTCAGAATTCTGTATTATCTTGGCTCACATTAAAGAATGTACAGAGAAGCAAAGTAGAATGAGAGAGGGAGGGTGTGAATTCGATGCCCTGTGACCCTGGCAGGGTTTTTTTTTTTTTTTTTGGCTCTCTTATATTTTGTTTCCTTAATGTAAAATTGGGGTTGTCCAAGCTCCCTAACTGGTGGGGTGTGTGTGAGGGATGAAAGACATAACCCAAGGAAAGAACTTAGAATAGCCCCCCTTCATAAATGTTAACAGATTCCCACTTAAATGTATTGTCTGGCTCTCTTGGTCGCATGGCATATGTCTTACTGTGATCAGGTCCTGGTATTTCATAGGAGAGGTAGCAGGAAAGGAAAGATCAGGCCGGAAACACTGGGGAAGAGCAGCCTTTGTGCTGGGGAAAAGACTCCCAAGAAGCATAAACTACACCAGATAATCTGAATTGTTTTGGGGGTGGAGCACTCAGTCCAGCTGGTGGGATTTAGCTGAACTTTCCTCAGTTGCATCTGCTCAACAATGTGCTGTAACTGTAGTAAACTCCTGTCAGAGAAATGTTCAGGGAGCAAAACAAATTTCTGAATTAGAACGATGAGACTAAAAGAGGACTAAGACATTTTCTAATGAAATTCCAATATAAATGTAAACATATGCAATCACATATATAAAATTCTCTGCATATGGCTCATCTACTTTCAAAGAATTACAGCTCTTGGAAACTGTATGTGATCCTTTTTCTGAGTTAGAGCATATTGCAGTGCCTTGGGGTCCTTGTGGACATAAGTAGTCATCAAGGACAGGAACAAATGATGAAGTGAGGAGCCTGGGGCACTGGTTTGTTCACTCCTTTCTCTGTTATTGACCTGGGAGACAAGGCTTTAGTGTTCACGCACTATCCATGAGTCTATAAAAGAAGTCTTCTAGCTTTTATGTGTAGAGGTTTTTCGAAGTAAAGTGCTACCATGTCTAGTAGACAGATGGCAGCTTTAAAGAAACGGATGCGACTTTGGTCTTGACCTTGGTCTTGCTTCATTAACACCAACATTTTTCTCTTTTCATTACAGCCAATACAACTATGATATATTAGAAAACCGTAATAAAGTTATATTTAGTTAATTAATTTAAGATGTATTTTCTAGGGTTGGAGAGATAGTAGGTAAGGGTGCTTGTTCTGTGAGCATGGGGACCTGACTTTGGATCCCCAGCACCCACATAGAAAGCTAGGCATAGGCCAGGCATGGTGGCCCTCGCCTCAAGTCCCAGCAGAGCCAGGCAAATCTCTGTGAGTTAGAGGCCAGCCTGGTGTACATAGCGAGTTCCAGGCCAGCCTAGGGTATATATACGGGAAGACCCTATCTCAAAAAACCACATACATGCAGAAAAAGCCAGACCTGGTTCCATGTTCCTCTAACCCCAACACCATGAGACAGAAACGAGTGGATCTTTTTTTTTTTTTTTGGTATGTATATGAATGTACTATCTGCATGTAGTTTGTGCGCCCGTGTCATGCAATGCTGCGGATGTCAGAAGAGGGTGTCGGATTCCCCTGGAACTGGAGTTTGATGCTGGGGATTGAACCTGGGTCCTCTGCAAGAGCAGTCGGCGCTCCCAGCCACTTGGCCATCTCTCCAGCCCAAGGAGATCTTAAGACTCACTGGTCAGCCAAAATAGAGAGCTTCTCATCCAGTGAGAGACGGGGTCTTAAGGCCGTAATGTGGAGAGGAATGGAGGAAGACACCTGACACATCCTGCTCTGGCCTCCACATGTACACGCATGGATGCACATACTGGCTCACTCTTGTACATACACCGCATACCACATAGACATGCACGTACATGAAATTCACTACCTGATTTCCTTTGGACAGACGTTAACTTTCTGTCATTTGCATAGTTAAACTTTTGTTGTTGGTGATTTGTTTGCTTTTTTTGAGATAGGGTCTCACTATGTAATCCTGGCTGGCTGGCTGGCCAGTTGGCTGGCTGGCCTGGAACTTAACTATATATCCCTGTAACCAGAAAACCAGGGGTTTGATTTGCTTGTCACCAAAACACCAAGGAGGGGAGAAAGGAACTGAATCTTTTTGGTCTTTTGTTTTTGTTTTGGGGGGGAGATAGGGTCTCCCTGTAGCCCCAGCTGGCCTGGAACTTGCTATGTAGACCAGGCTGGCCTTGAGATCCACCTGCCTCTGGAGTGCTGGGATAAAAGGCATGCTCCACTATGCCGGGCTTGGAACTGAATCTTTAAGCTGTGCTTTATTCAGAGAGCAAGCAATCTGTGGAGACAGTGATTAACATCCAGAGCAATCTATCATCCCCCACCTTCTGCTGGTAAACTTTATAGGGAAGGGCAAAGACAGCCAATCATTCTAAAGTCTCAGTCATGTGGCCAGCCTTGTCTCTGAGATGCGTGTTGTAGGTTCCTGGCCCTCCTCATCATTGGTACTTTTACTATCAAATCTATCCCAAGGCCACTGGGAGTTGCATTCTTCCTGAGGGACCACCTGGGGAGAAGATTAGCTCAGAACAAACTTTTTTTGGTGTTTTTGAGACAGAGTCTCCCTGTAGCCCCAGCTGTCCTGGAACTCACGATGTAGACCAGGCTGGCCTTGAACTCCCAGAGATCCGCCTGTCTCTACCTCTCTAGTGCTGGGATTATAGACATGTGCCACTATGACTGGCTCAGAACTCTTAGCAGTATGCCTGTGCTGACTATGATTATGATTATCATATAATATACATGGTAGATTCCTTTTTACAGTGTGAAGTACAGATGTGCTTACATTATAGAACATAAAAGTGCCTCTATCAGCCAAGTGTGGTGGCGCACACCTTTAATCCAAGCACTCGGGAGGCAGAGGCAGGCAGATCTTTGTGAGTTCAAGGCCAGCCTGGTCTACAGAGTGAGTTCCAGGACAGCTGGGGCTACAGGGAGATCCTGTCTCGAAAAAGAGAACAACAAAAAAAGTGCCTCTATCAGTCCTTCTTGTCTGCTGTCAGACATGGTTGGCATGAAACTCACGGTGCTGACCAGGCTGGCTTCACACCCAGGTCTTCTTTCTGCTTCTGCCTTCTTTTTTTTTTTTTGGTCTTTTCGAGACAGGGTCTCCCTGTAGCCCCAGCTGTCCTGGAACTCACTCTGTAGACCAGGCTGGCCTTGAACTCACAAAGATCTGCCTGCCTCTGCCTCCCAAGTGCTAGGATTAAAGGCGTGCGCCACCACACCCGGCTGCTTCTGCCTTCTGAAGGCTGGGATTACTGGTGTGCACTACCATGCCTGGATTTGGAAAACTTGTTGCTTTTGCACAATCCATGTAGGGTACTGTCATAGACAAGTGTTAGTGTATTAAGTGAGAAACCTAGTAAAAGGAAACAGAATCCTTAGTGTTGATTAATAATTTAAGTATGGTTTGTGCATTTTCATTTTCAGTGAATGAGGATCCCACTGCAGCCAGTGATCCTGAAGGACCTTCTATCGTTGGTGTGACATCCCCGCCTGCCACAGCCTTGAGTGGAACTCCAAACCCCAACACAACATCTCTTCCTACACCCACTGTGCCAGCTGAGGGAGAGGAGCCCAGTACTTCAGGGACACAGCAGCTCTCATCTGCTGCCCAGGCCCCAGATGCTCTCCCTGCTGGGTGAGTAGCCTTGTGTCCCATGGCTGTGCTGTCCTCCTCCAGGACTGAGGTCAGAGGTAATGTGGCTCCATATTACCTAGCAGCCAGTAGTCTCTAGAGGCTGCTGTACATAGAATCAAGAGAGGTGTGGAAGAACGGCTTGTTCTACATAAATCTGAAAAAGAACCTAAATCATCTCGGCAAAATCAATGCTGCCTTATGCTGGACCTGAACAGCCTCACCGAGACAAGACTGGCTTCCGTGCAACAAGAGGCTCATTTTGCCTTCTTGGATCACATCAGGGTGTTTGTCTAGATCCTGCCTAGAAAACAGCTTTTTCTGTCCTGAATTTTATTTACCTTGTCAGCCTATGGAGGACCCAGGTTTTAGGTGCTGAATGAATGTGACTGTTAATTCCCATAACTGTGGCCTGGGTTAACATGGCTCCTAGTTTTCTTGCTGTCCTTTATCCTTTAGTTTGGATAGTGATGACCTCTGCTGAGAAGATGGCAGCCCTAGTAAGCCAGAGGGGCTGTTTTTTTCCTTTTTTCAAAGCCAATTTTTTTGGGGGTTCTTTTCAAGACAGTGTATCCCTGTAGCCCCAGCTGTCCTAGAACTCACTCTGTAGACCAGGATGGCCTTGAACTCAGAAAGATCTGCCTGCCTCTGCCTCCCGAGTGCTAGGATTAAAGTTGTGCACCACCGTATTAGCCAAAGCCAATTTTTTATTGAAGCTTTGTGCAGTTCTTACAAAGAGGCTGTTTTGACTGCATAGTGAGTGCAGAATGTGGATTCTGCCAGACATGGTGGCACACACCTTTAGCTTCAGCACTCAGGAGACAAAGACAGGCTGATCCCTATGAGTTTGAGGCCAGACTGGTTTACATAATGAGTTCCAGTCCCAGGCCAGCCAGGGCTGCAGTTTGTCTTTTGACCTCCACATGCTCCACAACACACACACAGACACACACACACAGACACACACACACACACACACAGAGACACACACACACACAAATGTATAATAAATTTTAAAAATAGTGTGGATTCGTGGGGGGGTGTTCAAATAATCAAGGGTTGAATTCACCACTCTGCTGCTGTGACCTTGGCCAGTGACTCACATGTTGGTGAGGTAGTAATAATAACCATCTACAGGTATCTTAGGGACTTGGGTGAAATGGTATGTGTGAAACTCTTGGTGACAGACAGGCAAGGGACGATTTTGAAGTGGTTGTGAAGGAGCCACAAAGGCAAAGAGTGCTTCTGACTGGAAAACCAAGTCTTACCTTAGGGAAGTCTGATGACATAGTCAGGGCCGATCCCATCCAGATTATCAGTTTGTCACCCCCCCCACACACACACTGTCCTAGGCTGGTGAGGTGGCCAGGTAAAGGTATTAGCCCGATAACCTGAATTTGATCTTTGGGAGCCTCTAATGTGGAGGGAGAGAACCCACTCTTGCAGGTTGTCCTCTGACCTCCATATCTGCCCTGTGCCATGTACATCTCTCCTTCCCTCCCCTAATAAATGACCGTTAAGAAAGATTGTCTTAAAGAAACCGGTGTGTGGACTGCTATAGTCACTGGTGATCTGGTTGAAGTAGGTTTGCTGGTGGTGTGTTCTCTGAACATTCATAATTTGTAACAGAATCAGAAAGAAGTCTCTTGCTTGATGGAGAATGTGCTACATTGTCGTAAAGCTATTTCTGAAATCCCAGTTGTTAAGAATCCTGTATCTGAAAGCCTATGCAATTTGCCATATCCTTGGCACACTTACCTAACTTCTCTTTTTCTTAATAATACAGTATGTTGATCAAATGAAAACTATTTTGTGGGTAATTCTTACTGCCTTAAACCTGAAGAGAATTGGGGGTGTCGAGAGGGAGTTCTAAAGTCTTGTTCTGTGTATGTCAAGTTTTGGATTTTGTGAAAAGATTATTCCCAGTTGCCGATGCCTGCTGTCTGCAGAGGCACTCTTCTCTTTTGTATGTGGTATCGACTACTCGAAAGACCTTTGTCTGGTTTGCAATTTCAAATCTGTATGCCATAATTTGGGGGGACCAGGGCAGAATCATTTTGGCTGAAAGGAGAGAAAATGGCTGCCTGTGTCCCCAGTGAGCTGTTTGTTTTCTTTCCACTGAGTGAATGCCTGGAAGGCCAGCCTCACTCCTGTGTCAGTCACAGGCAATTAGAGCTAATGGCTCAACATGTCTTTATGTAGGGCATGTGTGAGGGTTACTGTTCTCTGGTATTGGGCACTTCCTGTTTCCAAGCAGCTGGAAAACTCCAGCCTTGAAAACTCCAGCCTTGAAAACCCTCTTTATTCTCAGTCTGGTGATTGAGCAGCCCAGGGAAGTCTCTCCCTGCCCCTCTTCCTCTGGCCAGAGGCTGAAACACTTCTGAGGGAGAGTTTGAACAGGATCTTTCCCTGAGAGCATTTAGATTGTGACAAGGCCCATGTAGGTATCTAGGGTACTGCTATCCATTTTATATGTAGAATGTTCCAGAGACGGGTGTTAGAGTTCTAGTTTTCTAGTTTCAGATGGCCTTCTAAGTACCCATCTCTTAGACTCCCAGGAGTAGTTAGTACCTAGAGGACATGGCACCTAGTGTCATGGCCCAGAGATGGTCAGCTACCAAACTGGAAGTGGCCATCAGCACCACTGGGTGACAGTGGTGGGGACAGCAGGTGCTGTGATCAGTACTTCAGTGTTGGAAGCCAGAAAGGGCATCCACAATGTCTTCAGTGACCCTCCATAGGCCTGGTCCCCTCGCTACCAGCGCATTTACAAGTTGAGGAGGCTTGGGCAAGAAGATTATTGACCTATTTGACTGTAGGAATCAGTGAGAGGATGAAAGCTGCCATTCTTTTATGTCAGATACCAGTAGAGTAGATGTTGTGGCAGAGAGATTAAAGTGCAGCCACATAGGAAAGCACTGGTGGAATATGCATCAGGTTGTCACGTAAGGAGGACATGCAGATGCAGCGTCTGCATTTGAGTGTCTGCTGCTGTCCAAGATACAGACAGCAATGACTTGACATCATGCATTTTTTCTTTAAAATTTTCTTATTTAACTTTCATTTTAATTAATTAATTAATTAATTTATTAATTAATTTATTTATTTTTGGTCTTTTTGAGACAGGGTCTCCCTGTAGCCCCAGCTGTCCTGGAACTCACTCTTTAGACCAGGCTGGCCTTGAACTCACAAAGATCCGCGTGCCTCTGCCTCCCGAGTACTAGGATTAAAGGCATGTGCCACCACGCCCGGCTTTAACTTTCATTTTAATTTTATGTGCATGAGTGTTCTGCCTACATGTGTGTAAGTGAACCATATACCACATACATGCATGTGTGTAAGTGAACCATATTCCACATACATGCATGTGTGTAAGTGAATCATATTCCACATACATGCATGTGTGTAAGTGCACCATATACCACATACATGCATGTGTGTAAGTGAACCATATTCCACATACATGCAGTGGCCACAGAGGCTGGGAGAGAATAGCAGATTTCTTGGAGCTGGAGTTACACACAGTTGTTGGCTGCCCTGTGGTCCCTGCGAACCAAATCCAGTGCTCTTAATGCTGTGCCATCTCTCCAGCCCTTCTTTTTTAAAAGTTTTTTTTTGTTGTTGTTGTTTGTTTGTTTTGTGTTGTTGTTGTTTTTGTTTTGTCTTTTTTGAGACAGGGTCTCCCTGAAGCCCCAGCTGTCCTGGAAGTCACCAGGTAGACCAGGCTGGCACTGAACTCACAGAGATCTGCCTGCCTCTGCCTCCCAAGTGCTGGGATCTCTGTCCTGAAAAATAGGACTACCATCAGCCCAGGTGATCATCAGACCGCCCATCTTTATTTTTATTTATTTAGGTTTTTTTAAAAAATAATGCCAGGCATGTTGGCACACACCTTTAATTCTAGCACTTGGGAGGCAGAGGCAGATGGATCTCTGTGAGTTAGAGGCCAGCCTGGTCTATATAGTGAGTTGTAGGCCAGCTGGGGCTACAGGGAGATGCTGTCTCAAAAAGACCCCACAAAATTATTTATTTATTTGTTTATTATGTATATATGTGTATGTCTATATAAGTGTATACCATATATGCTCCAGTTGCCTGTGGAGGAGAGAAGATGATGTTGGATTTCCTGGAATAACAGGCAGTTGAGCTGCTTGATGTGTGTCTTGGGTCCTCTGAAAGAGTAACATGTACTGTATTTTTTTTTCTTTTATTTCTGTATGTGTATGAGTGTACTGTCTACATGTAGGTGTGTGCACCCGTGTCGTGCAATGCCGCGGAGGTCAGAAGAGGGTGTCGGATTCCCCTGGAACTGGAGTTCTCCTGGTATTGGAGTTTCACGGTTCTCGGCCGCCATGTGGGTGCTGGGGATCGAACCCAGGTCCTCTGTAAGAGCGGTCGGCACTCTTAACCACTAGGCCATCTCTCCAGCCCACAAGTGCTCTTTTTTTAAAAAAAATTTTTAGACAGTGTTCGTAGCCACCATGTGGCTGCTGGGAATCAATCCCAGGTCCTCTGGTAGAGCAGTCAGTGCTCTTAACCACTGAGCCATCTTTCCAGCCCTGGCAAGTGCTCTTAAACACTGAACTTTCTCTTCAGTCTTATTTTTCTATTTATTTATTTTAAAATTTTATTAATTTGTTTATTATTTACATGGATGAATGTATTGCCTGCATGTGTATGTAAGTGCACCCATGTCATACAATGCCCACAAAGGCCAGAAGAACTAGAATTATGCATAGTTGTTAACCACTATGTGGGTGCTGGGATCCAAACCCAGGTCCTCTGGAGGAGAGAGCAGTAAGTGTTCTTAACCACTGTGCCATCTTTCTAGGCCCATCTTTATTTTAACATTTTAGGCTAGAACTCTGAGCATGGCTTTCACCACTTTGGATTGCTGCTGCAGACTCCTATTGTTCTTTAGGGATAAATTCCCCAACCCTTAGGTAAACCTAAAATCCCTGACTAGTGGGCCTTCCATGGAAGCCACTCCCTCTGTTTTTTGCCCCTTTGATAAATGATACATGATATTAGTTTGACCCATCCACCACCCTCTCTCCAGACAGGATCCTGCCCCATGATGGCTGTTATTCCTCAAAGCTTCCCCTATGTTTTGTCAGTTAATTCTGTACGTCCTAAGTTTCTGCTTAATTGTACTTTACTGGGCAGTCCTCCAACCCCTGGTAGACAAGGTTAAACCGCCACATGTAAGCCTGTAACTTTTCTCACACTTGTAAGTTGCTTGTCGACATCCCTCTGCCTTGCTGAGCTGTGGATAACTAGGGGCCTGGCATAAACAAGGCCCCAGGACCCACTTGTAATGAATAAACGAATGCACCTAAGTGAAAGCTCCCGCCTTTTCTTTTTTCTCATCATTCCACATGAATGAATGTTTTTATTCCCCCTGGATGACTTATTTTCCACTTCTCTGATACTTTAAAGAAAGAGCAACTGTGGCAGTGATACTACATGTTCTTCCTGAGGCCAAGACGGCTAAGCCTAATGCCATCACTCGCTGGGTTGACATCTGGGGTTCAGCTAGGTGTCTGTCACAGATCAGAATGCTATCCTTATTTGCAAGGGCCTTCAGCGCTGGGCTGCTGGGGAGTTGGATTCTAGTGACTCATGTACTTTTTTTTTGTATTTCTTGAGACAGGGTCTCCCTTTAGTCTCATGTACTTCTGAGCCAGACTATAGTGCTTCCTTGCTGAGGCTGCCTCTGTCTCCAGCTTTACTTCTCAAGTCCCCCATCCTCTTTATTGAGTGATAGGAGATGGTTCACTTGGGGACCCCAAGAGTCACATTGGTCCTCTGCCATTTACAGCAGAAGAGACTAGGCATAGAGAAGTTGTGCACAGTGTGTGCTTTTGGGTCTGAAGGCTACTGTAACCTGTATTGCTAAGGGCCAGATACAACATTCTTCATTGAATTTTCTCTCCTAGTCTAGAAACCTTTTTTTTTTTTCCCCCTGGAGATTTTTGTTGTAAAAAAAAAAAAAAAAAAAAAATTTAATTAGCCCCAAAGAAAACACTGGAAGGGTGTGGAGTTTCTAGGTTGCAAGTGTCTATTGGAAGGAGGGCTGCGGATGCATGTGAGGTAGTGGTCCAAGCAGGGGGCAAGGGAAGTGGGGCCACTTGGGTCAGCTGGTCCTGTATCTGGTTTTTGTCGGCGCCAAGCTCACTTTGGGGACCAAATGCTCATTAACAGACCGTGTGCACATGGCTTTGATAAGCCTCCAGCATGCCCGGGCTCTGCAGCTCCCGAGTCCCTCGCACACAGAGGCACATTATATTACGCCGGCAGCCGGCACGCGGCTGTGGTTTCTTACATAAGGGAGGCGTTGTGTTTGGACCGCCTGCTTACCTCAGCTCTGCGTCTCACACCATCCTTGTTCTCCTGCAACCATTGGCTGTCCTGTTTCCTGCCTCAGAGAAGAATTATTTGAGGGAGGTTTTCCAGCCTTTCAGGCGTCTGCCCTCCCCCCATGCCTGATTCTGGAGACCCAGAGATAACTTCTCTAGCTGGACCTTGAGGTCCTGTCAAGGATCTCGGCCTTGGGAGAGTTCTGTGGTGTTTTGTTTGTAGAAATGGTAGAAAAGATACTGGAGTTTGGAGCTCTCTGCTAAGCTAGAAACCAGGCTGTGCCATCAACTCTTGTTCCACACTTGCAGCTTTAACCACAGTGTGTCCTTGCTGAAGGAGCTTTAAAACAGTCTTCTCAAAGTCTTTGTGAAGAGCCCACCTTTCTTTGGTTGCTATTGTTATTTCTAAATTTTCAGCCAGTGGCAAGTCTGTACTTTTGTTCTGTTCAACCACATTATACTTGGATGCTGCGGTGTCAGCGAACACAAATTTTCTAAATGCTGAGAAACTTCTCTATGTTTCTGGTCACAAAACTGTTAACAGTTTGGACCATGGACTGCATTTTGGTAGTTTGGGATTAAAGGGGATTATAAATTCTCTGCCCTTTCCCCAGCTTGTGTTATTGTGAATATGGTTTAGTTTTTGACTCTGAAAGGATTATTAGATGCTTAGATAACTCAAATAATGCGTATTTGGATTCCTCATTATTTGTTTTTAGGCATTGTTTTTGTTTTTTGGGGGGTTGGTCTTTTTGAGACAGGGTCTCGTAGTCCCACTGACTATTGTTACGGCCTTGAATAAGAATTCTCTTAGCCTGCATCTGTGCTAGATGAGTCCCCACGCCCTCTCATTTGCATAGTCGAGTCCATGTCATCATCAGAGACAAGGTGTTCCAGTCTTTATATGCATTGGCATTGTTTCTTTTCTGTCTTCTTTTTTTTTCTTTTCTTCTGTCTTTTTTTTTTTATTTTTCCAGTTGGTATTGTATGCCATGCAGGTGTGCACCCGTTCGTGCACGCCCGGGAGTTAGAAAAAGGGTGTGATTCCCCTGCTGGAGTTCTCCTGGAATTGGAGTTTCAGACGGTTCTTCTGGCCAGCCATGTGGTGCGGGGGATTCGAACCCGGGTCTCCTGCAAAGCAGTCGCGCTCTTAACGTTTAGCCATCCTCTCCTAGCCCCTCCTTCTTCTCTTCTTCTTTTTTCTTCTCTTTCTTTTTCTCTCATTTTTTATCAAATCTACACCGATGTCCCCCCCCATTCCCCCACCCCACCAGACTCATGCATTCTGCCAAACATGCTTTTCATCTCTTTCTCAGTCTTTCTCATATTTCTCCATGTGGAAGTTGACTGCTTTGAGCAGAAGTTCAACTTTTTCTTCAGTTCTTTGATGCAGTCCTTTCTGTTGTTGTTGTGTGGTTTTCCAATATGTATCACTCCCACCTCTTGGAAAAAAGCTCAAGGGGCCATGCACAAAGAAATACTTACAACTAGGTAATTGGCACAGCATCCACAGAAGGGATACCATTCGTCTGTTTTTTCTGGGACTGTGTTACTTCACTCACATGATGTCCTCTAGCTCCAGCCATTCCTCCTGCAAGTCAAGAGATCATCTTTTTTTACTGCTGCATAGAACTCCATTATGAGATGTCCAACATTTTCTCTATCCACTCATCAGTGAGGGGCATTTGGGTTTGTTCCAGCTCTTGCTATTGTGAAGAGAGCTGAAAAAACTGACCTGTGCATGTAGATTAATTCATTTTAATATACTTTCTTGAGAGCTCTTCAAAAATAAGCATTATGGTACCTTTCTTGACATCACCAAACCCACTACCATAGAAAGGAGGATGGGTGGCCTGTATTTGTTGAGTGATGAATAAGTGATTTCACATTCTTTGTTGCCCTTAATATTTGAATTACCTTTTGATCTTATAAAAGACCATTGAGCTGTCATCACCATGACCATAGCCAGTGATCATACCCAGCACTTAGGGAGGCTGAGGCAAAAGATAAGCCAGCCTGTGCTACATAGTGAGTTCTAGACCACCCTGGACTATAGAGTGAGAGACCCAGCACAAAAGGAAAAACAAAAACAAGCCCCCAAATCAACCAAAAACAAAACAGACAGGATTGATTTAAAAAAAATGAAGAAACAGAAGAAAAAAGAAAATCAAAGCCCCTCCTAGACTTAACTGTTGGCACTTTTATACATCTTGTATTTTTTTTCCCAACTATTAATAGTACCTGTTGTGTGTTTGTACTGTGTTGGATCATTTTCTGAGGTCTTCACAACAATACAAGGTTCTACTTTTGTCTTCATCTTGCAAGTATGGAGATTTTAAGCAATTTGCTTTAAGCAACAAACACTGATAAACATCTGTCTACCAGACTGGTAGTCTCATAGTGTTAGCGACTATTTTTGCAAGATCCTATAAGCATAGAAATACAAATGTGACTAGGGCCAGCAAGATGGCTAAGCCAGTAAAGGTGCTTGATACCATGTCTGAGTACCTGAGTTTAATCCCCAGAACCCACAGTTGGAAGGAGAACACTGACTCCTACATGTGTACACCCTGACCTCCACATGTGTGTACACACACACACACCACAAATAAATATAGTGAAAAATTGATAAATAATAAAAGAAATTCCTGTAACATACCAGCCAGGTTTATCATGGTGCTACACTTGCTAGATGTCCTCATCATTTTTCAAAATTTCCTTGATTTTTTAGTGGGTCAGGCACTTGCTGCCAAGCCTGATACCCGAGTTCAGCCAGGATCAGCACAGTGGGAGAGCACAGACTTAAAGGGTCCTTTGACTGCTGTACAGTGCTGGTGTCACTCCCCCCCACAGAAAAAATAAATAATTTTTTTTTTTCCAAAAAGCTCTTGATGTATAAAGCCTTACCAGTACATTTGAAAGTCGTAACGAACACTTCTCTGATCTCTGTCTGTTTGTACAGGGTTGCACAGGGCACTTAGAGCTGCTGTGTATTTTTCTGTTGCATGAATGAGCAGAAGCCTGAGTGGGCTCGTGTCTCTGCTTGTAAACAGTGAAGAGTGAGGTCTCCTATGCATGCTTTCTTGTGTACTTCTTTATTTCTTTATGAGGTATCCTGGAACTGTCTGGGGTTGTAATGCAGTGAAAAACATTTACTAACATATACAAGGCCTGGGTTAATTCTCAGCACTTTCTAAAAAATGAGGAAAAATTCCAAGTAATATCCAATAAATATTATTTATTGAGACATGGTAGTCTATGCTTAAACCACAGGACTCATGAGGCAGAACTCAAGAGGACGTCATAAATTTGAGGCAGCCGGTCCACGAAGTGAGACTCTGTCTTCAAAATAACATAAAAACAAAAAGGTGACAACACATCTTTAAATCCCAGCACTTGGGAGGCAGAGGCAGGTGGATTTCGGAGTTCAAAGCCAGCCGGGTCTACCAGAGCTAGTTCCAGGCCAGCTGGGGCCTTACAGGAAGACCCTGTCTAAAAAAAAAAAAAAAAAAAAAAGTGTCTTCCCTGGAACGGGAATTCCTGCTCTCAGTCCACATGAATGAATAGGTTATAACTCTCAAATTGCTTTCTCAAGTCAGCTTCTGAGTCACACTTCTGTGAGCATACAGGAGCATTCTGGCTGGACAGTGTTGTCTCATCCTTTTTTTTTCTTTTTTTTTTTTTTCCCCAGTCTAGGAGTTTGAATGGTACTTATGTGTGTATGTTTTAATTTGAATTTCTTTGATTGCCATTGAACCTCTTTTTTTTCCTATTTTTGTTTCTGTAAAATGAATTATCTTTTATTTTTGGTCCCTTTTTCAAATGGTATTTGTGCTTTTCTCCTTAACCTTTGTTTTTGTGACAGGAGCTCATGTAGCTCAGGCTGACCTTGAACTTGCTCCATGCCCAGGAGCATGGTCAAGAGTTCCTTATTCTCCTCCTTCCATCTCCTGAGAACAGGGATTTCAGGTGTGGTCAGGATTCTTAATATCTTCTGGTTAATGTGGAATTATTTATATTGCCAATATTTTCTCCCAGGCAATAGCTTTGTCTTTTTACTTTGTTTAAGCGCCTTAAAAAATTTGTGATCCAGGTGTGGTGGTGCACACCTTATATCTCAGCACTTGAGAGCAGAGGAGGTGAATCTCTGTGAGTCAGTGGCCACCCTGGTCTATCATACGAGTTCCAGGCCAGCTGAGGACTACTGGGAGATGCTGTCCAAAAAGACCAAAGGAAAAAAAATTATGTGTGTGTGCATACGTGTTTGCAAGGCAGAGGATACTGTGTGTTCTGCTCTAAACTCTCCACTGAATTACCTTGAGATGTAGTCTCACCAAAACCCAAACTTGGTGTTTTTAGCTAGCCTGGCTGGTTAGCAGGTCCCAGGAAGCCTCTTGTCTCTGCTTGACACCCCTTCCCACCCCGACCCTGACAGGGATGGGGTTATAATGTGTATATGTGTTTGCGTGTATATGTGCACATGAATGCAGGTGCCCAAGGAGAGCAGAGGGATCCAGTCTCCCTGGAGCTAGAGTTACAGTGATTGGAGCCACCCGTGGATCTGAGGTCCTCTGCAAGAGGATCTAGTGCTCTTAACTGCTAAGCATTCTCTCTAGCACAAGGCAGCTTTTTGTAAATTGGTTTTACATTTTTTATTTGTTTATTTGTTGGGAGGAGGGGGGTGTGTGTTGTATGGGGTGTTTGCACATGGGGGAGGAGAGGAGCTCAATTAGGTAGTTCTCTCCACTAGCACCGGTCCTAGTACAAACCAGGTTTGGAGGCACAGAATGTTTTGTGTGGTGTGTGTGTGTGTGTGTGTGGTGTGTGTTTTGTTATGGGGAGGAGAGAGAGCTCAGTTTATGGTAGTTACTCTCCACTACCACGCGGTGCTAGGACATAACCCAGTTTGGGAGGCAACAGCAGTTTGTGGTGTGTGTGTGTGTGTGTGTGTGTGTGTGTGTGTATGGGGAGGAGAGAGCTAAGTTTATGGTAGTGTACTCCCACTACCAGGGTCCTAGGACATAACCCGGTTGGAGGCAAAGCATATGCCGTGTGTTGTGTGTGTGTGGTGTGTGTGTGTTGTAATGGGGGGAGGAGAGAGCTCAGTTTTTGGTAGTTACTCTCCCTACCACGCGGTCCTAGGCAAAACCGAGGTTTGGGGGCACAGCGTGTTTGTGTGTGGTGTGTGGGTGTGTGTGTGTGTGGTGTTGTTTGTAGGGGGGGAGGAGAGAGAGTCAGTTTATGGTAGTTACTCCCACTACCAGGGGCTAGGACATAACCCAGGTTTGGAGGCAAAGCATATGCGTGTGTGTGTGTGTGTGTGTGTGTGTGGTGTGTGTGTATGGGGGGAGGAGAGAGCTCAGTTTATGGTAGTTACTCTCCACTACCACGCGGTCCTAGGACATAAACCAGGTTTGGAGGCACAGCGTGTTTGTGTGTGTGTGTGTGTGTGTGTGGTGTGTGTGTTTGTATGGGGGGAGAGAGAGCTCAGTTTATGGTAGTTACTCTCCACTACCACGCGGTCCTAGGACATAACCGAGGTTTGGAGGCACAGCGTGTTTTGTGTGTGTGTGTGTGTGTGTGTGTGTGTGTGGTGTTTTGTATGGGGGAGAGAGAGCTCAGTTTATGGTAGTTACTCTCCACTAGCACACGGGTCCTAGGACATAACCGTTGTGGGGCAAAGCATTGCGTGTGTGTGTGGTGTGTGTTGTGTGTGTGTGTGTGTGTGTGTGTGTGCGGGGGGGGAGAGAGAGCTCAGTTTGTGGTAGTTACTCTCCACTACCACGCGGTCCTAGGACATAACCGAGGTTTGGAGGCACAGCGTGTTTGTTGTGTGTGTGTGTGTGTGGTGTGTGTGTTTGTATGGGGGGAGGAGAGAGCTCAGTTTATGGTAGTTACTCTCCACTAGCACACGGGTCCTAGGACATAACCCAGGTTTGGAGGCAAAGCATATGCGTGTATGTGTGTGTGTGTGTGTGTGTGTGTTTGTATGGGGGGAGGAGAGAGCTCAGTTTATGGTAGTTACTCTCCACTACCACGCGGTCCTAGGACATAACCGAGGTTTGGAGGCACAGCGGTTTGTGTGTGTGTGTGTGTGTGTGTGTGTTTGTTTGGGGGGAGGAGAGAGCTCAGTTTATGGTAGTTACTCTCCACTACCATCGCGGTCCTAGGACATAACCCAGGTTTGGAGGCAAGCATTGTTGTGTGTTGTGTGTGTGGTGTGTTGTGGTGGTGTGGGTTTGTAGGGGGGAGGAGAGAGAGCTCAGTTTTGGAGTTACTCTCCACTACCATGCGGTCCTAGGACATAACCCAGGTTTGGAGGCACAGCGTGTTTTTGTGTGTGTGTGTGTGTGTTGTGTGTGTGTGTTTGTATGGGGGGAGGAGAGAGAGCTCAGTTTATGGTAGTTACTCCACTACCACGCGGTCCTAGGACATAACCAGGTTTGGAGGCACAGCATGTTTGTGTGTGGTGGTGTGTGTGTGTGTATGGGGGGAGAGAGAGCTCAGTTTGTGGTAGTTACTCTCCACTACCACGGGTCCTAGGACATAACCCAGGTTTGGAGGCACAGCGTGTTGTGTGTGTGTGTGTGTGTGTGTGTGTGTGTGTGTTTGTATGGGGGGAGGAGAGAGCTCAGTTTATGGTAGTTACTCTCCACTACCACGCGGTCCTAGGACATAACCCAGGTTTGGAGGCACAGCATGTGTGTGTGTGTGTGTGTGTATGGGGGGAGGAGAGAGAGCTCAGTTTGTGGTAGTTACTCTCCACTACCACGCGGTCCTAGGACATAACCCAGGTTTGGAGGCACAGCATGTGTGTGTGTGGTGTGTGTGTGTGTTTGTATGGGGGGAGGAGAGAGAGCTCAGTTTGTGGTAGTTACTCTCCACTACCACGCGGTCCTAGGACATAACCCAGGTTTGGAGGCACAGCATGTTTGTGTGTGTGTGTGTGTGTGTGTTGTGTGTGTGTGTGTTATGGGGGGAGGAGAGAGAGCTCAGTTTGTGGTAGTTACTCTCCACTACCACGCGGTCCTAGGACATAACCCAGGTTTGGAGGCACAGCAGTGTGTGTGTGTGTGTGTGTGTGTGTGTTTTATGGGGGAGGAGAGAGAGCTCAGTTTGTGGTAGTTACTCTCCACTACCACGCGTCCTATACATAACCCAGGTTTGGAGGCACAGCATGTTGTGTGTGTGTGTGTGTGTGTGTGTGTTTGTATGGGGGGAGGAGAGAGAGCTCAGTTTGTGTGTAGTACTCCCACTACCAGCGGTCCTAGGACATAACCAGGTTTTGGAGCAGAGCTGTGTGTGGTGTGGTGTGTGGTGTGTGTGTGTGTGTGGTATGGGGGGAGGAGAGAGAGCTCAGTTTGTGGTGTTACTCTCCACTAGCACGCGGTCCTAGGACATAACCCAGGTTTGGAGGCACAGCATGGTGTGTTGTGTGTGTGTGTGTGTGTGTGTTGTATGGGGGGAGGAGAGAGAGCTCAGTTTGTGGTAGTTACTCTCCACTACCACGCGGTCCTAGGACATAACCCAGGTTTGGAGGCACAGCATGTTTGTGTGTGTGTGTGTGTGTGTGTGTGTGTGTATGGGGGGAGGAGAGAGAGCTCAGTTTGTGGTAGTTACTCTCCACTACCACGCGGTCCTAGGACATAACCCAGGTTTGGAGGCACAGCGTGTTTTGTGTGTGTGTGTGTGTGTGTGTTGTTTGTATGGGGGGAGGAGAGAGAGCTCAGTTTGTGGTAGTTACTCTCCACTACCACGCGGTCCTAGGACATAACCCAGGTTGGAGGCACGTGTTTGTGTGTGTGTGTGTGTGGTGTGTTTGATGGGGAGGAGAGAGAGACTCAGTTTTGTGGTAGTTACTCCCACTACCACGGTCCTAGGACATAACCCAGGTTTGGAGGCACAGCATTTGTGTGTGTGTGTGTGTGTGTGTGTGGTGTGTGTGTGTATGGGGGAGGAGAGAGAGCTCAGTTTATGGTAGTTACTCTCCACTACCACGCGGTCCTAGGACATAACCCAGGTTTGGAGGCACAGCGTGTTTGTGTGTGTGTGGTGTGTGTGTGTGTGTGTTTGTATGGGGGGGAGAAGAGCTCAGTTTGTGGTAGTTACTCTCCCCTACCACGCGGTCCTAGGACATAACCCAGGTTTGGAGGCACAGCGTGTTTGTGTGTGTGTGTGTGTGTGTGTTTGTATGGGGGAGGAGAGAGAGCTCAGTTTGTGGTAGTTACTCTCCACTACCATGCGGTCCTAGGACATAACCAGGTTTGGAGGCACAGCATGTTGTGTGTGTGTGTGTGTGTGTGTGTGTTGTGTTTGTATGGGGGGAGGAGAGAGAGCTCAGTTTATGGTAGTTACTCTCCACTACCACGCGGTCCTAGGACATAACCCAGGTTTGGGAGGCCAACAGCTGTGTGTGTGGTGTGTGTGTGTGTGTGTGTGTGTGTGTATGGGGGGAGGAGAGAGAGCTCAGTTTGTGTGTTACTCTCCACTACCACGCGGTCCTAGGACATAACCCAGGTTTGGAGGCCACAGCGTGTTTGTGTGTGTGGTTTGTGTGTGTGTTGTATGGGGGGAGGAGAGAGAGCTCAGTTTGTGGTAGTTACTCCCCACTACCACGCGGTCCTAGGACATAACCAGGTTTGGAGCCAGCGTGTTTGTGTGTTGTGTGTGTGTGTGTGTGTGTTGTGTGTGTTGTATGGGGGGAGGAGAGAGAGCTCAGTTTGTGTAGTTACTCCACTACACGCGGTCCTAGGACATAACCAGGTTTGGAGGCAAGCAGTGTTGGTGTGTGTGTGTGTGTGTGTTTGTATGGGGGAGGAGAGAGAGCTCAGTTTGTGGTAGTTACTCCCCACTACCACGCGGTCCTAGGACATAACCCAGGTTTGGACGCACAGCGTGTGTGTGTGTGTGTGTTTGTATGGGGGAGGAGAGAGAGAGCTCAGTTTGTGGTAGTTACTCCCCACTACCACGCGGTCCTAGGACATAACCCAGGTTTGGAGGCCACAGCGATGTGTGTGTGTGTGTGTGTGTGGGTGTGTTGTGTGTATGGGAGGGGGAGGAGAGAGAGCTCAGTTTTGTGGTAGTTACTCTCCACTACCAGCGGTCCTAGGACATAACCAGGTTTGGGCACAGCAAATGTTTGTGTGTGTGTGTGTGTGTGTGTGTGTTGTGTTTGTATGGGGGGAGGAGAGAGAGCTCAGTTTGTGGTAGTACCTCCCACTACCACGCGTCCTAGGACATAACCCAGGTTGGAGGCCCACGTTTGGGGTTGTGTGTGTGTGTGTGTGTGTGTGTGTGTGTGTGTTGTATGGGGGAGGAGAGAGCTCAGTTTGTGGTAGTTACTCTCCACTACCACGCGGTCCTAGGACATAACCCAGGTTTGGAGGCACAGCGTGTTTGTGTGTGTGTGTGTGTGTATGTGTGTGTGTTGTGATGGGGGAGGAGAGAGAGCTCAGTTTATGGTAGTTACTCTCCACTACCATGCGGTCCTAGGACATAACCAAGGTTTGGAGGCACAGCATGTTTGTGTGTGTGTGTGTGTTGTGTGTTGGATGGGGGGAGGAGAGAGAGCTCAGTTTTGTGGTAGTTACTCTCCACTAGCACGCGGCCTAGGACTAACCCAGGTTTGGAGCCACAGCGTGTGTGTGTGTGTAGTGTGGTGGGTGTGTGTTTGTATGGGGAGGAGAGGAGAGCTCAGTTTGTGAGTTACTCTCCACTACCATGCGGTCCTAGGACATAACCCAGGTTTGGAGGCACAGCGTGTTTGTGTGTGTGTGGGTGTGTGTGTGTGTGTGTGTGTGTGTGTGGTGTATGGGGGAGGAGAGAGAGCTCAGTTTGTGGTAGTTACTCTCCACTACCACGCGGTCCTAGGACATAACCCAGGTTTGGAGGCCCAGCGTGTTTGTGTGTGTGTGTGTTTGTGTGTGTGTGTGTTGTATGGGGGGAGGAGAGAGAGCTCAGTTTATGGTAGTTACTCTCCACTACGATGCGGGTCCTAGGACATAACCAAGGTTTGGAGGCACAGCATGTTTGTTGTGTGTGTGTGTGTGTGTGTGGTGTTATGGGGGGAGGAGAGAGAGCTCAGTTTGTGGTAGTTACTCTCCACTACCACGCGGGTCCTAGGACATAACCCAGGTTTGGAGGCACAGCGTGTTTGTGTGTGTGTGTGTGTGTATGTATGGTATGGGGGGAGGAGAGACAGCTTATCAGGTTGGGGTAGTTAACAAGGGGTCTCCGCACTAACCCACGCGAAAAAAAAAAGAGGGGGAAAAAAAAAAGGGGGGAGAGAGAAGGGGGGAAAAGAAAAAAATCCTAAAATGTGACATACACACCAAAAGGGTTTGGAGGCACCGCATAGAATATTTGTTGTGTGTGTGTGTGTGTGTGTGTGGTGTGAATAGAAGTGAGGTGTGTTTGTATGGGGGGCGGCGAGAGAGCTCAGTTTATGGTAATCACTCCCCACTACCACCCAGTGCGGAAATCCTCGGAACCTCGATCTAGCGACCCTCACCCCAAGGTTTGTGGCCGGTGGTTGTGTGTGTGTGTGATTGTTGTGTGTGTGTGTGTAATATGTANTTGGATTCTAGTGACTCATGTACTTTTTTTTTGTATTTCTTGAGACAGGGTCTCCCTTTAGTCTCATGTACTTCTGAGCCAGACTATAGTGCTTCCTTGCTGAGGCTGCCTCTGTCTCCAGCTTTATCTTCTCAAGTCCCCCATCCTCTTTATTGAGTGATAGGAGATGGTTCACTTGGGGACCCCAAGAGTCACATTGGTCCTCTGACATTTACAGAGACTAGGCATAGAGAAGTTGTGCACAGTGTGTGCTTTTGGGTCTGAAGGCTACTGTAACCTGTATTGCTAAGGGCCAGATACAACATTCTTCATTCAATTTTTCTCTCCTAGTCTAGAAACCTTTTTTTTTCCCCCCTTGGAGCTTTTAACTTAATTAGCCCCAAAGAAAACACTGGAAGGGTGTGGAGTTTCTAGGTTGCAAGTGTCTATTGGAAGGAGGGCTGCAGGATGCATGTGAGGTAGTGGTCCAAGCAGGGGGCAAGGGAAGTGGGGCCACTTGGGTCAGCTGGTCCTGTATCTGGTTTTTGTCGGCGCCAAGCTCACTTTGGGGACCAAATGCTCATTAACAGACCGTGTGCACATGGCTTTGATAAGCCTCCAGCATGCCCGGGCTCTGCAGCTCCCGAGTCCCTCGCACACAGAGGCACATTATATTACGCCGGCAGCCGGCACGCGGCTGTGGTTTCTTACATAAGGGAGGCGTTGTGTTTGGACCGCCTGCTTACCTCAGCTCTGCGTCTCACACCATCCTTGTTCTCCTGCAACCATTGGCTGTCCTGTTTCCTGCCTCAGAGAAGAATTATTTGAGGGAGGTTTTCCAGCCCTTTCAGGCGTCTGCCCTCCCCCCATGCCTGATTCTGGAGACCCAGAGATAACTTCTCTAGCTGGACCTTGAGGTCCTGTCAAGGATCTCGGCCTTGGGAGAGTTCTGTGGTGTTTTGTTTGTAGAAATGGTAGAAAAGATACTGGAGTTTGGAGCTCTCTGCTAAGCTAGAAACCAGGCTGTGCCATCAACTCTTGTTCCACACTTGCAGCTTTAACCACAGTGTGTCCTTGCTGAAGGAGCTTTAAAACAGTCTTCTCAAAGTCTTTGTGAAGAGCCCACCTTTCTTTGGTTGCTATTGTTATTTCTAAATTTTCAGCCAGTGGCAAGTCTGTACTTTTGTTCTGTTCAACCACATATACTTGGATGCTGCGGTGTCAGCAACACAAATTTTCTAAATGCTGAGAAACTTCTCTATGTTTCTGGTCACAAAACTGTTAACAGTTTGGACCATGGGCTGCATTTTGGTAGTTTGGGATTAAAGGGGATTATAAATTCTCTGCCCTTTCCCCAGCTTGTGTTATTGTGAAGTATGGTTTAGTTTTTGACTCTGAAAGGATTATTAGATGCTTAGATAACTCAAATAATGCGTATTCTGGATTCCTCATTATTTTGTTTGTTTAGCATTGTTTTTTGTTTTTTTTTGGAGGGGTTGGTCTTTTTGAGACAGGGTCTCCCTGTAGTCCCAAGCTGGCCTGGAACTCACTATGTAGACCAGACTGGCCTTGAACTCACAGAGATTCTCTTGCCTCTGCCTCCTGAGTGCTAGGATAAAAAGAGTGTGCCACCACACCCAGCCCTCATCATTTGAAAACATAAGCTTTTCCTGAAAGATTCCATTGTCATCATCATCTGAGTCACAAGGTGTTCTTCCCATGTCTTTATTATGCAATTGTGCATAATGATTTCTTTCTTTCTTTCTTTCTTTCTTTCTTTCTTTCTTTCTTTTTTTTTTTTTTTTTTTTTTTTTTTTCTTTTGTCCAGTATGTGTATGAATGTACTTCTGCTGCAGGTTGTGCACCCGTGTCGTGCAACGCCGCGGAGTTCAGAAAAGGGTGTTCGGATTCCCCTGGAACTGGAGTTCTCCTGGAATTGGAGTTTCAGACGGTTTCTCGGCCGCCATGTGGGTGCGGGGGATCGAACCCGGGTCTCCTGCAAGAGCAGTCGGCGCTCTTAACCGTAGCCATCTCTCCAGCCCCTCTTCTTTCTTCTAGATTCTTTTTTCTTCTCTTTCTTTCTTCTTCTCATTTTTTATCAAATCTACAACCGATGTCCCCCCCATTCCCCCACCCCACCAGACTCATGCATTCTGCCAAACATGCTTTTCATCTCTTTCTCAGTCTTTCTCATATTCTCCATGTGGAAGTTGACTGCTTTGAGCAGAAGTTCACATTTTCATTCAGTTCTTTGATTCAGTCCTTTCTGTTGTTGTTTGTGTTTTCCAATATATCACTCCCACCTACTTGGAAAAAAGCGCAGGGGCCATGCACAAGAAATACTTACAACTAGGTAATTGGCACTAGCATCCACAGATGAGGGATACCATTCGTCATTTGTTTTTCTGGGACTGTGTTACTTCACTCAGCATGATGTCCTCTAGCTCCAGCCATTTTCCTGCAAGCTCATGATATCATCTTTTTTTACTGCTGCATAGAACTCCATTATGTAGATGTACCACATTTTCTCTATCCTCTCATCAGTCGAGGGGCATTTGGGTTGGTTCCAGCTCCTTGCTATTGTGAAGAGAGCTGAAATAAACATGACTGTGCATGTAGATTAATTCATTTTAATATACTTTCTTGAGAGCTCTTCAAAAATAAGCATTATGGTACCTTTCTTGACATCACCAAACCCACTACCATAGAAAGGAGGATGGGTGGCATGTGTTTGTTGAGCAATGAATAAGTGATTTCACATTCTTTGTTGCCCTTAATATTTGAATTACCTTTTGATCTTATAAAAGACCATTGAGCTGTCATAGTGATCATACCCAGCACTTAGGGAGGCTGAGGCAGGAAGATAAGCCAGCCTGTGCTACATAGTGAGCTCTAGACCACCCTGGACTATAGAGTGAGAGACCCAGTCACAAAAGGAAAAACAAAAACAGCCCCCCAAATCAACAACAAAACAAAATCAGACAGGCCTATTGATTTAAAAAAATGAAGAAACAGAAGAACAAGAAAATCAAAGACCCTCCTAGACTTAATTGTTGGCACTTTTATACATCTTGTATTTTTTTCCCAACTATTAATAGTACCTGTTGTGTGTTTGTACTGTGTTGGATCATTTTCTGAGGTCTTCACAACAATACAAGGTATCTACTTTTGTCTTCATCTTGCAAGTATGGAGACTTTAAGCAATTTGCTTTAAGCAACAAACACTGATAAACATCTGTCTACCAGACTGGTAGTCTCATAGTGTTAGCGACTATTTTTGCAAGATCCTATAAGCATAGAAATACAAATGGTGACTAGGGCCAGCAAGATGGCTAAGCCAGTAAAGGTGCTTGATACCATGTCTGAGTACCTGAGTTTAATCCCCAGAACCCACAGTTGGAAGGAGAACACTGACTCCTACATGTGTACACCCTGACCTCCACATGTGTGTACACACACACACACACAAAATAAATATAGTGAAAAATTGATAAATAATAAAAGAAATTCCTGTAACATACCAGCCAGGTTTATCATGGTGCTACACTTGCTAGATGTCCTCATCATTTTTCAAAATATTCCTTGATTTTTTAGTGGGTCAGGGCACTTGCTGCCAAGCCTGATATCCCGAGTTCAAGCCCAGGATCAGCACAGTGGGAGAGCACAGACTTAAAGGGTCCTTTGACTGCTGTACAGTGCTGTGTCACTCCCCCCCACAGAAATAAATAAATGTAATTTTTTTTTCAAAAAGCTCTTGATGTATAAAGCCTTACCAGTACATTTGAAAGTCGTAACGAACACTTCTCTGATCTCTGTCTGTTTGTACAGGGTTGCACAGGGCACTTAGGCTGCTGTGTATTTTTCTGTTGCATGAATGAGCAGAAGCCTGAGTGGGCTCGTGTCTCTGCTTGTAAACAGTGAAGAGTGAGGTCTCCTATGCATGCTTTCTTGTGTACTTCTTTATTTCTTTATGAGGTATCCTGGAACTGTCTGGGGTTGTAATGCAGTGATAAAACATTTACCTAACATATACAAGGCCCTGGGTTAAATTCTCAGCACTTTCTAAAAAATGAGGAAAAATTCCAAGTAATATCCAATAAATATTATTTATTGAGACATGGTAGTCTATGCTTAAACCCCAGGACTCATGAGGCAGAACTCAAGAGGACGGTCATAAATTTGAGGCTAGCCTGGTCCACGAAGTGAGACTCTTGTCTCAAAATAACATAAAAACAAAAAGGTGACACACATCTTTAATCCCAGCACTTGGGAGGCAGAGGCAGGTGGATGTCTGAGTTCAAAGCCAGCCTGGTCTACAGAGCTAGTTCCAGGCCAGCTGGGGCCTTACAGGGAGACCCTGTCTCAAAAAAAAAAAAGTGTCTTCCTGGAACTGGAATTCCTGCATCTCAGTCCACATGAATGAATAGGTTATAACTCTCAAATTGCTTTCTCAAGTCAGCTTCTGAGTCACACTTCTGTGAGCATACAGGAGCATTCTGGCTGGAGCAGTGTTGTCTCATCCTTTTTTCTTTTTTTTTCCTCCAGTCTAGGAGTTTGAATGGTACTTATGTATGTTTTAATTTGAATTCTTTGATTGCCATTGAACCTCTTTTTTTCCTATTTTTGTTTCTTTAAAATGAATTACCTTTTATTTTCAGTCCCTTTTTCAAATGGTATTTGTGCTTTTCTCCTTAACCTATGTTTTTGTGACAGGAGCTCATGTAGCTCAGACTGACCTTGAACTTGCTCCATGCCCAGGAGCATGGTCAAGAATTCCTTATTCTCCTCCTTCCATCTCCTGAGAACAGGGATTTCAGGTGTGGTCAGGATTCTTAATATCTTCTGGTTAATGTGGAATTATTTATATTGCCAATATTTTCTCCCAGGCAATAGCTTTGTCTTTTTACTTTGTTTATAGCACCTTAAAAAAATTGTGATCCAGGTGTGGTGGTGCACACCTTTGATCTCAGCACTTGAGAGGCAGAGGAAGGTGGATCTCTGTGAGTTCGTGGCCAGCCTGGTCTACATAGCGAGTTCCAGGCCAGCTGGGACTACTGGGAGATGCTGTCCCAAAAGACCAAAGGAAAAGAAAATTTGTGTGTGCATACATGTTGCAGAGGCAGAGGATGCCAGGTGTTTTGCTCTAAACTCTCCACTGAATTACCTTGAGATGTAGTCTCACCAAAACCCAAACTTGGTGTTTTCAGCTAGCCTGGCTGGTTAGCAGGTCCCAGGAAGCCTCTTGTCTCTGCTTGACACCCCTTCCCACCCCGACCCTGACAGGGATGGGGTTATAATGTGTATATGTGTTTGCGTGTATATGTGCACATGAATGCAGGTGCCCAAGGAGAGCAGAGGGATCCAGTCTCCCTGGAGCTAGAGTTACAGGTTAAGCAGCTGGACTTGAGTCCTTTGCTAGAGCAGTATGTGCTCTTAACTGCTGAGCATTCTCTCTAGCACAAGGCAGCTTTTTGTAAATTGTTCTTACATTTTTATTTATTTTGTTTTTATTTTGTTTGTGTGAGAGAGAGAGAGAGGTCTTGTGTGTGTAAGAGAGAGAGTGACACATGGGGGAGGAGGACGAGCTCAATTAGGTGTTACTCGCCACTAGCACGGCGCGTCCTAGTACATAACCGGTTTGGAGGCACAGAATGTTTTGTGTGGTGTGTGTGGTGTGTGTGTGTGGTGGTGTGTTTGTATGGGGAGGAGAGAGAGCTCAGTTTATGGTATTACTCTCCACTACCACGCGGTCTAGGACATAACCCAGTTTGGGAGGCAACAGCAGTTTGTGGTGTGGTGTGTGTGTGTGTGTGTGTGTGTGTGTGTATGGGGAGGAGAGAGACTAGTTTTGGTAGTTACTCTCCACTACCATGGGTCCTAGGACATACCCGGTTGGAGGCAACAGCATATGCCGTGTGTGTGTGTGTGTGTGTGTGTGTGTGTTGTATGGGGGGAGGAGAGAGCTCAGTTTTTGGTAGTTACTCCTCCACTACCACGCGGTCCTAGGCAATAACCAGGTTTGGGGGCACAGCTGTTTGTGTGTGGTGTGTGGTGTGTGTTGTGTGTGGTGTTGTTTGTAGGGGGGGAGGAGAGAGAGTCAGTTTATGGTAGTTACTCCCACTACCAGGGTTGTCTAGGACATAACCCAGGTTTGGAGGCAGCATACCGTGTTGTGTGGTGTTGTGGTGTGTTGTGTGTGTGTGTGTGTATGGGGGGAGGAGAGAGCTCAGTTTATGGTAGTTACTCTCCACTACCACGCGGTCCTAGGACAAACCAGGTTTGGAGGCACAGCGTGTTTGTGGTGTGTGTGTGTGTGTGTGTGGTGTGTGTGTTTGTATGGGGGGAGAGAGAGCTCAGTTTATGGTAGTTACTCTCCACTACCACGCGGTCCTAGGACATAACCCAGGTTTGGAGGCACAGCGTGTTTGTGTGTGTGTGTGTGTGTGTGTGTGTGTGTGGTGTTTTGTATGGGGGGAGGAGAGAGAGCTCAGTTTGTGGTAGTTACTCTCCACTACCACGCGGTCCTAGGACATAACCTGTGTGGGGCAGCATGCGTGTTGTGTGGTTGTGTGTTGTGTGTGTGTGTGTGTGTGTGTTTGTGAGGGGGGGGAGAGAGAGCTCAGTTTGTGGAGTTACTCTCCACTAGCCACGCGGTCCTAGGACATAACCGGGTTTGGAGGCACAGCGTGTTTGTTGTGTGTGTGTGTGTGTGGTGTGTGTGTTTGTATGGGGGGAGGAGAGAGCTCAGTTTTGGTGGTTACTCTCCACTAGCACACGGGCCCTAGGACATAACCCAGGTTTTGGAGGCAAAGCATATGCGTGATGTGTGTGTGTGTGTTGGTGTGTGTGTTGTATGGGGGGAGAGGAGAGGCTCAGTTTGTGGTAGTTACTCTCCACTACCACGTGGTCCTAGGACATAACCAGGTTTGGAGGCACACTGCGTTTGTGTGTGTGTGTGTGTGTGTGTGTGTGTGTTGTGTTGGGGGGAGGAGAGAGCTCAGTTTATGGTAGTTACTCTCCACTACCACGCGGTCCTAGGACATAACCCAGGTTTTGGAGGCAGCATTGTTTGTGGTTGTGTGTGTGGTGTGTTGTGGTTGTTTGTATGGGGGGAGGAGAGGAGAGCTCAGTTTTGGAGTTACTCTCCACTACCAGCGGTCCTAGGACATAACCCAGGTTTGGGGCACAGCTGTGTTGTGTGTGTGTGTTGTGTTGGGTGTGTGTGTTTGTATGGGGGGAGGAGAGAGAGCTCAGTTTGGTAGTTACTCCACTACCACGCGGTCCTAGGAAATAACCCAGGTTTGGGAGGCACAGCATGTGTGTGTGTGGTGTGTGTGTGTGTGTGTTATGGGGGGAGAGAGAGAAGCTCAGTTTTGGTAGTTACTCTCCACTACCACGGGGTCCTAGGACATAACCAGTTTTGGAGGCAACGCTGTTGTGTGTGTGTGTGTGTGTGTGTGTGTGTGTGTGTTTGTATGGGGGGAGGAGAGAGCTCAGTTTATGGTAGTTACTCCCCACTACCACGCGGCCTAGGACTAAACCCAGGTTTGGGGCACAGCATGTGTGTGTGTGTGTGTGTGGTGTTATGGGGGGAGGAGAGAGAGAGCTCAGTTTGTGGTAGTTACTCTCCACTACCACGCGGTCCTAGGACATAACCCAGGTTTGGAGGCACAGCATGTGTGTGTGTGTGTGTGTGTGTGTGTTTGTATGGGGGGAGGAGAGAGAGCTCAGTTTGTGGTAGTTACTCTCCACTACCACGCGGTCCTAGGACATAACCCAGGTTTGGAGGCACAGCATGTTTGTGTGTGTGTGTGTGTGTGTGTGTGTTGTTGATGGGGGGAGGAGAGAGAGCTCAGTTGTGGTAGTTATTCTCCACTACACGCGGTCCTAGACATAACCCAGGTTTGGAGCACAGCAGTGTGTGTGTGTGTGTGTGTGATGTGTGTTTATGGGGGAGGAGAGAGAGCTCAGTTTGTGGTAGTTACTCTCCCACTACCACGCGGTCCTAGGACATAACCCAGGTTTGGAGGCACAGCATGTTTGTGTGTGTGTGTGTGTGTGTGTGTTTGTATGGGGGGAGGAGAGAGAGCTCAGTTTGTGGTAGTCACTCCCCACTACCACGCGGTCCTAGGACATAACCAGGTTTGGAGCAAGCTGTGTGTGTGTGTGTGTGTGTCTGTGTGTGTGTGTGTTATGGGGGGAGGAGAGAGAGCTCAGTTTGTGGTAGTTACTCTCCACTAGCACGCGGTCCTAGGACATAACCCAGGTTGGAGGCACAGCATGGTGTGTTGTGTGTGTGTGTGTGTGT
>VZQC01001442.1:5010147-5019866 GCA_009823505.1 Rhizomys pruinosus
GTTGGTTGTGTGTGTGTGTGTGTTGGTATGGGGGAAGGAGAGAGAGCTCAGTTATGGTAGTTACTCCCCACTACGATCGGGTCCTAGGACATAACCCAAGGTTTGGAGGCACAGCATGTTTGTTTGTGTGTGTGTGTGTTGTGTGTGTGTTGATATGGGGGGAGGAGAGAGAGCCTCAGTTTTGTGGTAGTTACTCTCCAACTACCCTGCGGGTCCTTAGGACATACCCAAGGTTTGGAGGCACAGCGTGTTTGTGTGGGGTGTGTGTGTGTGTATGTTAATGGTATGGGGGGAGGAGAGACAGCTTATCAGGTTGGGGTAGTTAACAAGGGGTCTCCGCACTAACCCACGCGAAAAAAAAAAGAGGGGGAAAAAAAAAAGGGGGGAGAGAGAAGGGGGGAAAAGAAAAAAATCCTAAAATGTGACATACACACCAAAAGGGTTTGGAGGCACCGCATAGAATATTTGTTGTGTGTGTGTGTGTGTGTGTGTGGTGTGAATAGAAGTGAGGTGTGTTTGTATGGGGGGCGGCGAGAGAGCTCAGTTTATGGTAATCACTCCCCACTACCACCCAGTGCGGAAATCCTCGGAACCTCGATCTAGCGACCCTCACCCCAAGGTTTGTGGCCGGTGGTTGTGTGTGTGTGTGATTGTTGTGTGTGTGTGTGTAATATGTANTTGTTCCCTAGGCTTAGAAAAGGGGCACAGGTGGATGAGAAGTAAAACAATCCACTCTCTCTGGAGCTGTTGACTTTTATAATAGTATCCTAAGATACCATGAGAGCAAGTCTTCAGAGGCAAGGCTTCATAAGGCCTGTTCCAGCTCTATTGCTCAAAATCCTGTGACTGAAGTGTGATCTGTCTTCAACAGTAGGGTCTTGATTTCAAGTCCTTGGAGGCCATCACGAGTTGCGGAAATAGCCTGTGGGAAAATCCAGTTCCAGTTAGGTATGAAGGGGTTTGCTTTCAGCCAGCATTTTTCAGGGACACAGATGTAGGTCTTAAGACATCCCTGACCCCACCCTGCAGGCAAGAGCAGCAGGTGATACAAAGAGGAAAATAACTCTTGACTCACTTGTGTTGGAAGCACATGATAGGGGGCAAAACAATAGTGAGTGATGTACATAGGATACATGAGGCAGAGGTTTAGGATTGGCTGAGAGAGATGATATCATTTTGTCTATATAAAGAATGGACTGTAAACAGTAAATGGAGTCTCCATTACCATCTGATGAGATTTCTGGGTCCATTATTTTCCCTGTGTGTGTAAATTAAGCCCTTCAGGCTTGTGTTGAATGCTAGTGGGGATTGGTTGGAATAGGGTCCTCCTGTTGGACTAAAAACCTGAGAAGAGAATATCAAGTTGCTGGCTGGGTTTTTACTGGACAGAGGCTTGCAGGAGTCCACCAGTCTAAAGGATCTGTGTTCGTATGTGTTCAGTACCCCGCAGATGGAATTAATGTGGCCATAACAGGGTGGCAGCTGGCTCCCCAAGGCCAAGGGTCTGTGTCAGGCAAATAGCTGTGCCAGAAAGGGCTGTGGGGTGGAAGTCCTCACAGCCAGCTGTATGTTGTGTTTTTGTGCCAGTTCCCATTAGAAGCCCCTGACATTCCTTTTCCCTTTCCCTTAAACCCAGCAGGCATGTTTTGCATCTCCAAGAGTGGGAGAGCACTAACCACAATAGCCTATCTTATTTTTGGCAATTTCTTGCACTAGCCCAACCAATAATTTGAAGGAGTGTTTCTCTTTCCTGGCTCTTTGTGTGTGTGTGTGTGTGTGTGTGTGTGTGTGTGTTTGTATGTGTTTTAATACAGCTTTCAGCTGTATATATGCACTTGTACCTACCTACCTACATACATATGTATTCATATATGTTTAATAAAAATATTTTTTATTATTTTATGTCTACTAGTATATTGCCTGCATGTAGGTAAGTTCACCTGTGTTCTGCAATGCCTACAGAGATCAGAAGAATTTGGATCCCTTGAAACTGGAGTTATGGAATGTTGTTAGCTGCCATGTGAGTGCTGCAAATTGAACCTGGGTCCTCTGCAAGGAGAACCAGTGCTCTTAATCTCTAAGCTATCTCTTCTGCTCCAAAGAATATATATATATATATATATATATATATATTATATATATATATGGTATGTGTAATTTTTTATTTATGATTTTCCTTTATTTTTTTGTTTTTGAGAAAAAGATATATACTTCTGCAGATTATCAGGATCTAACTTCCAAAATGAGAAGATACAATATTTTGGCTTTTGTTATTTCGAGCCTGTCTTTAACTTCAATTATATGAAGAGTTTCTAGTTCCGTCATCTTACCTCCAAATTGCGGATTTTGTTTTGTTTTGTCTGTTTTACCCTGAAAATTCCATTGTGTAATGTACCACATTTTCATTATGCATTCATTAGTGGATGGACATTTACATTGGGTTTCCATTTCTTAAGTATTTGAAAATCATCAGCAAAACGGGTATCTAGAATCTCCATAGCAGAATGAGTGTGTTGGGTGTATGCTAAGGAATGGTATAACTGGTTTTATGGTAGATTTTATTTTCTATTACTTTATTTATGTATTTTTATTTTATGTGTATGAGTGTTTTTGCCTGCAGTGTAAAGTAGACTGTATGTGTAATGCCAGTGTAGGTAAGAGGTGTCTGATCTCCTGGAACTGTAATTATAGATGGTTGTTTTAGTCTGCCATTTGGGTGCTGGGAAACTTAATGAGTCAAGATATGTGGTAATGTTTAGGTTTGGCAATCTATTTGATCATCATCACTTGGAGTTATGAAGGACTGTAAAGCCAAGGAGATAAAGAAAATGAAAATGAAGGTGTTGTGTTGTTGTTGTTATATACAAAGAGCTAAGATGAGTGTTTCTGTTAGTGTCTGGGCTATAGTCTTTTATTTTATTTTTTTTTTTTTTTTTATTTGGGATTTTTTTTTTTGAGACAGTTCTCCCTGTAGTCCAGTGGCCTGGAACTCATTCCACAGACCAGGAAGCTTGGGAACTCAGAGAGATCCACCTGTTCTACCTCCCAAGTGCTTGGTTTAAAGGCATGCACAAACCAAGTCCGGCCTTAAGGCTCATGCATCTTATTTTTGATTTGCATTTTTTAAATGAACTGTCATTTTTTTCTAATTAGATTCAATTTATGTTTGAAATGGTTGATTTTTTGGGGCTGTTTAATTTTTCAGTTTTCTATATATCTTGGATATTAATCCAAAATTTAATGTATATAATGACAAGCTCTTTTTTTTTGCCCATTCTCAGGCTGTCTCTTACTCGTTACTTTTTTTTTTTCTTTGCTGGGAAAAGTGATTTAATTTTATGCAAATGCATTTGTCAATTTTTAGAATTACTCCCTGTGCTATCAGATTTCATGTCTGTCTTGCAACTTGAAATGTTGTATATTGGTTTTCCAAGTTTCAGTTCTTACCTCAACTAAAATATAATTACCGTTAAAATTTTTATTGTAGAGACTTTAGTGTCCTTGGTTGGTTTTTTTTTCTGGGTTTTTTATTGTTTTTGAGGCTATTGTGAGTGGGAAGTTCTCAGTATATGCCTTTTCAGTGGGTTGGGTGCTGGTGAAAGAAAGGCTACTGATTTTTTAGTTAATTTTGTAGTCCAACCCTTTTTGAAACTCAATCTTTTCTAGCAGTTCTCTGGTAGAGTTTAGCATCTCTTAGGTAAACCATCATATTGGTCTCCTGCAAAGGGGGATACATTGACTTCCTCTTTATTTAAATTCTTAATTTCCATATCTGGCCTTATTGCTAGTAAGCATTTTTAAGCTCTATATTATATTGAAGATGAGTGGTGGGGGGCAGCCTTGTCCAGTTTGCTTTTAAGGGGAAGCTTCTAATTTTTTCTCCATTTTGGATGATGTTGACTGTGGGTTGTTGTGTATGGCTTTGAATACAGTGAGGAATGATACTCCAGTTCAATTACCTCTAGGACTTTAAAGCATGAAGGGATGTTGGATTTTATTGAAGGTTTTTTTCTGTGTCAATTGAGATGATCATGTATTTTTTTGTCATTTCAGTCCATTTTATGTGTTTTTTGATATTTATTAATTTAACGTATGTTGAACCATCCTCGCATCTCTGGTACGAATCCATACTTGGTCATGATGGAGACTTTTTGGATGTTGGTTCTCTATGTGGTTTTGCGAATATTTGTGAGTAAATTTTTGCTGTCTATATTAGTTAATGAGAAGGGCCCTATAAGTTTTTCTTTTTTATTATGTTTTTCTTTGCCTAGTTTTTTGTATTAGGGTCAATGTTGGCTTCATAGGAGGAATTTTGGAGATTTCCTCTGTTTGTTCTTCTGAATAGGTTGAATAGTAATGGTTGTAAGACCTATTTAAATGTTTTAATAGAATTCTGCTGTGAACCATGCTGGGCCTGGGCTTTTTTTTATTTGGGAAATTTTTATTACATATTTCAATTTTCCTATATTATGTATGGGTCTGTTTAAGCTGTCAATCTCTTCTTGGTTAAGTTTGTTGATTTCAGATTCAGACATTTTTATTCAATTTCTCTTAGGTTTTGTCAAATTTAGTAGAGTATAGGTTTTGATTATATTCTCCTATGATTTTCTGTATCTTTGCATTTTCTGGTTGTGTGTTCCCCTTTCATCACAAATTCTTTGATTTGGGAGATTGCTCTTTATTTCTTCGGATTAAACTGACTGAGATCCTGTCTATTTCATTGTTTTCCTTTCATAGGACACACTTTGGGGACTTAATTGGATTGTGCTGTTCTCTTTTGGTTTTTCTATTATCATTGTTTTTCTTGGAATATTTTTTATTTCTTCCTGTTTTTTTTTTTTTTTGAGTTTAGGGTTCATTTATTCTTGTCTCTCAAGTATTTATAGTGACAGTGTTAGATCATTTATTTGTGCTTCTTTTCTTTTCTTTCCTTTCTTTTTTTTTTTTTTTAATGTGGCAGCCAGGGCTATAAACTTCCATCTTAGATCTATTTTTTTTCTTTTTTGTCTTTTTTTCGAGACGGGGTCTCCCTGTAGCCCAGCTAACCTGGAATCACTCTGTAGATACAGGGTGGACTGAAAGTCAAAAGATCTGCCGCCTGGCAGGAAATGGCTAGGATTAAAGGAATGTTTTTACCACCACACCGGCAAGGAACTTTTAAAGTATCCCATAGGATTTATTCTGTTGTATTGGCTTTTGTTTAGCTTTATAATGCTTTATTCTATTATTTATTTCTTCCTTGACACATTTCATTATTCAGGAATGGTGTTGTTTAGTCTCCAAATATTCTTGTAGATAGTAGGAATTATCCTGGTGTTAATATTGAACTGTGGTAATGATAGAACATGCTGAATTATTTACTTTGTTTTAGGCTTAATTCTGTGTCTCAGTATGTTGTCGATTTTTGGAGAATGTTTTGTGGGTTGCTGAGTAGAAATTATATTGTCTGGTGGTTGCATGGAATATTCGATAGATTCTGGCAAGTCTAATCATCCTTAAATTTTAAGTGCATTTTTTCTTATTTGTTAAGTTGGATCAAGAGGTTTGTCAATGAATATTGAATCATTAGAGACCACATAAATTCAGTCAAAATGCACAGGGCTGGAGACAACATAAAGCCTAGAGAAACTCTGTTAATGTCATATCCCTAACAAACATAATTTTCAATAATTAATTATGAGTCATATATGATGGAAATGCATATTGTGAATCATTCATCAAAGTTACTCTTTGCAACAGATGGAAGCTACTGCAAAATCCCATAATTGTTCAAACACAGAAAATATATGCATTGATAAGATCCCCATTCCTAAGGGACACATCTACAGTTGAACCAAGTTAGTGTAAGGGCAGGAAAACAAACAAAAAAACAAGTGCATCAATTCTACAGTAGGAGCTCCTTAACAATAAAAGTGTGATTAAATGAGCATAGCTAGTCAAGACAAAAGAATGGCAGCCTCCAGAGTGTGTATACGGATGTGCCCTATTATTAAGTATCACCTCTCTACAGCTAGGGACATTGCGGAATTGGAGGGTGAAAGATTGTGAGAGCCAAGGGTGGTGCATAATTAAAACAGTGACTTCCAGTTGACTGTAAGCTTTCACAATGTGAATTGTGCATCTCTGCTCAGCAGATTCAATGGATACTGGGTAATGGTCTCAGGTGGAGCAAGAGAAATGGGCGGAGGACTGGCCCTGGAATGAGGTCTACAAGAGAAGGAGTACTGTTGGATGAGGAAAAGTATGCCTTACATAGGATTCCTATATATGTTGACTAGACACAGGTACATCTGTTTGCACAGAAAGTCATCTGATTTTGGAAGCCTAAATGGATATGGCTTAGCTTGGAAGACGTATTGCATGAGTTCTGAGGGGGTTTGGGGCACGGGGTGGATGAAATAGAAAAAATAAAAACAACAAAAAAAAATAAAAATAGAATATAAAAATGAATTTGTCAATCTGTTCATCCCTTGACATGACGCCAGTTATTTTATGGTTATGTATTTACTTATTACTCTCCATTTTAATTATGTTCTACTATTATTTCATTATTTTCTTAAAAGATTTTTTTTTTTTTTTTTGTTTGTTTTTGCTTTTGCATTTTGTTCTTACTTTTCTAAGACCATCTTGCATTTGCAAGTTGTTTTTTTTTTCTTTTATTTGTTTATTTTTAAGGGATTTCTACAATATAATAACACAAATGTTTTCAGATAACATTGAGTTGCTCAGTTTGCCATACAATAGTAGTTGTGCATTTTTTTTGAAGTGAGCAAATTATTAAGCATAAGAAATGGAGTGTAATATTCATGCAAAACCAGTTTGCAGGTATGTATGTCCAACTTTTGAACAACCTAAGGTTCTCATAGTCAGTTGGAGATGCTTGTATGCACAGAACTGTTGATCAATTAAGAGTCAGTCTATATTGCGTAAAGTCTCAACTATTAACCCATTCTCGAGCCCCTTACATTCAATGCCTCTCTTTGAATTTGTTTTCTAGGCTTTGGGAAAGGAGAACAAGTGGGTGAGAAGATATCTCTGAGATGGTTTTTTGGACACTAGTCTGTTCAGGTTGTTTCCCTTCATTGGTTGACAGCTTTTCCAGTGTTACCCTTTTTAGTTATACTAGCAAAGCACAAGCTAATGGATGTACAGACATTTAAGCAGTATTAATTATTACAGCAAGCTAAGCTCTGAGCACACACACAGATGTTTGGATGGCATGATGCTAATCCACACTGTACGTTTCTCTATAAAGGTGACAATTTTATTGTTCTTATACTCTTAACCACTAGAGGACATAGGTTTGTGGCATCTGCTGTGAGTTTATTCCTCCAAGGAGAGGCTAATAGCCAAGTGTAGATTTTGGGATATATATTATTATTTTATTATAACTTATTTATATAGACACATGGTGCCACTGTTGCACAGTACTCCAGGCATCTGAGGTGTAGCTGATACTGAAGGAGGGGAGGAGTCTTGCGTGTTCGAGGAGACCAGTATTTTGTTGTATTGCTTTAGTGGCTTTTTGTAATGCTCTCTGGCATTTCTGAGGCCAGTTGTACATTAGCGAGTGATGTCTCATAACATTTTTTTCATGCTCATACCAGGTATTCGACAGGGAGACTTACTGCCTTTCTCCTTGCATTTACCCCACTTATAGCCAAGGGCGTATAATTTGCGGAGGTATGAATCCTAGCAACATCTCCTAGGATAATATATTCATTCTCTATAAAGTGCTTTACTGTAATATTAGTTATTATACACAGCTTGTGAAGACTTTACTATTGATTTTGTCTCTAAATAGAGAATTATCCATTCACACTTCCTATGCTTATCAGTCAATTAAAAGGGTATTATACTGTTTATAAGAGATTACTTCTGTAGTAGTTGGCTCTAATTTACAGATAGGGAATGGATTCAGTACATCATGTTTTTCTTTTTCCTATAAAGGGGGAGAGGTAGGAAGGTTTTTCAACATCTGGAAGGTAAACTTAACTAGGGCACATTATAAACATTANGATTTGGGATATATATATATATATATATATATATATATATATATATATATAGACACATGGCTGCCACTGTTGCACAGTATCTCCAGGCAGTTGAGGTGTAGCTGATACTGACGGAGGGGAGGAGTCTTGCTTGTTTCGAGGAGACCGATATTTTGCTGTATTGCTTTAGTGGCATTTGGTAACGCGCTCTGGCATTTCAGAGGCCAGTTGTACATTAGCAAGTGATGTCTCATAACATTTTTTCATGCTCATACCAGGTCTTCGACAGGGAGACTTACTGCCTTTCTCCTTGCATATATCCCACTTATAGCCAAAGGGCGTTTATAATTTTGGGGGGTATGAATCCCCTAGCCAACATCTCCTAGGCATAATAATTCATTGCTCATATCAGTGCTTTACTGTACTAATAATTTTGCTTAATTACACAGCTTGTGAAGACTTTACTATTGAGTTTGGCTCTAGATAGAGAATTATCCTTTCACAGTTCCTATGCCTATCAGCCAATTAAAAAGGGTAGTTATACCTGTTTATAAGAAATTACCACTATAAGAGTTGGCTCTAATTTACAGATAGGGAATGACTTCAGTACCATCATGTTTTTCTTTTTCCTATAAAGGGGAGAGGTAGGAAGGTTTTTCAGCATCTGGAAGGTAAACTTGTTAGGGCCCATTATAAACAGTTATCCCAAATAGAATTCAGAGAGATGCTCAGTGTCTGTGACTCAGGTGGGTCAGCCTCTCTGCTGGCATTTCCCAGTCCATCCTGCACAGCCAAAAGTTGTACGTTTTCAGGCATTTAGATTGGTGTTTTTACCTGTGGGACCATACAAATCTCCTCCCATTGTTAGTTTCAAGATCTCAAAATTGACAATTTATCAATAGGATTGGAACACAGAGTTTTCCATTTGTATCCCAGAAAGGATACTACCCCACCTCCCACCTCCCTCTTTTTGTTATTTAAATTTTTATGTTTTGACCTATAGATGCCTAAGTTGTATTACACATACCCTTAAACAGGACCCAAAGCATAAGTTTTCATTAAATTTACCCAAACTGTTTCTCATTGACTGTATGCTACTTATTTGGTAAGTAAATTTAAACTTAATTCCTTTAAATTGTCCTACAAGTAAAAGAAAGTGTTACAATGTGATGTTGTATAATTCAGAAAAAATATAGAAACCATTTGTGTACCTTAACCCCAAAGTTACTGTTGGAAGTTCAATACAAATTATAAATAAAACAATTAACATTTTATATTCCTAATTAGTACAAATGTATTACCATTTTCACCAAAACCTACAACCAAATTTAACTAATCTAAACGTTTCACTAAGCCATAAAATATACTAAAATATGTGGATAAAGCTTGGGCAGAGTTGAGTACCTGCCAAATAAATTTTACCCAATATGCACTTTGCTCTTTAAAGCAATATGACTCGACTATGTCTTCAGAGAAATCAAGTCCATTAAGTTATATGGTTTATTTTGTATTTCTGTATACATCTCTACAGAAATGCATCTCTATATAAATATATGTTATTTTTAAGTATACCCTTTTAAACTGCAAATCTTACAGAGTGGATTTTAATGAGTATCTTCGTCCAAGCTCTTGGCCTTCTTCAGGCCAGGCCTGGCATGAAAACCTGCTTTAAAGACTTTTCAGTATCTAGGTCCTTTTTTTTTTTTTTTTTTTTTTTTTTTT